>LR990285.1:20987319-21312653 GCA_905147355.2 Apotomis turbidana | reverse complement strand
ATCCACGCTTTGGCAGCACTTGGTAGTGACGATGTAAAAGAATTGATACCCCAAGTTGGCCCCAGGGCCCTTTTTGTAAGGACCTGGAATGTATGGAAGAACGACTTTAACTTGCCTAGTTTGCAATGTTTCTTTAAGTGTGAGTGAATTCTTTTGCTGTTTTTTTTTTGATCTTGACCGTTATCACACTAATATTATAAAGGCGAAAGTTTGTGAGTGTGTGTGTATGTTTGTTACTTCTTCAAGCTCAAACGGCTAGACCAATATTGATAAAATTTGGTATGGCGGTGGCTGATACCCTGGATTAACACACATAGGCTACTTTTTAACCGCGGGTAACACTGCGGGGGCGCATCTAGTCTTTAATATTTACATAGTTTTACACCACAAGTTTTAAGTACCTACAGAAAGCAACTTATTTTTCACAAGCTTTTATTTAACTTTAAATGCATCTTGTATGTACGGTCATGTATGTTTGTTCGGGTGGAATCTCAACTGAATTTTGATTTTAAAGCTGATATATCTTCCACCGATTGAGCTGACATTTTACATACTTATTTAACTTGGATGACAATACAATAATATGGTACCATAAGGCTGGTCCGATGATGGAGCCGGAAGGTAGCCCTAGGAACTCCGTAATAGTAATCCAATAGTTTGGGGCTCTTTAGAATTGTCTCAGGAGCAAATTGATGGATGTTCGAAGAAAAGTTCAGTCAGCTTTAAAAGCTTTTCACTAAGGTTTTAAAAGCTTTTCACTAAAATTAAATTTTTGACAAACTTTTTTTAATTTCTTATATTGTAAATTGTTTTTTGCAATGTCTGTGAGCCTCAGTCCTCTTCACATCAGGTATAAAAACATATAATATTTGGTTTGTTTTAGGATATACAAGTTTTGCCGCTTAATGATGAATCGGAAGCAATGCCATCACATACATCACAGCCGAAAACAATAACATTTGCATTAGTAGAAGAATGCAATGATAATGTAAGTTTTAACATTGTAATTTTTTTGTTTTCTTTATCGAGTATAGTGCCCCGATGACATATGCCTGTAGTTTATTATTAGGGTTCCATACCCAAAGGGTAAAAAACGGGACCCTATAACTAAGAGATTTCTGTTGCCGCTATAACAACAAATACTAAAAACCGGCCAAGTGCGAGTGGGACTCGCGCACCGAGGGTTCCGTTAAGTTTGCACCTGGTATGTATAGCGCCCCATATAAATTAGGTGCAGTTAGGTATTAAAAAAAAAAACTACTACTAGATCTCGTTCAAAACAATTTTCGTTGGTAGTTTTTATAGTAATGTACATCATATGTCTTTTTTAGATTTTTCATTTTCTTATTTTAGAAGTTAGAGGGGGGGGGGGCAACTTTTTTCCACTTTGGAAGCGTCTGTCACGCAAACTATTCGGTTTAGAAAAAAAATATTTTAGAAACCTCGATATCATTTTTGAAGACCTATCCATAGATATAGATAACCCACACGTATGTGTTTTATGAAAAAAAAATTTGAGTTTCAGTTCTAAGTATGGGGAGCCCCCAATAATAATAATAATAATAATAATATTTATTTATTTCAAGCATCAAGTACTCATATCTTGTTAGTACTTATTATTATTTTTGCATCAAAATCTTAATGCGGTTCAGAGAATACATCTACCTACCGAGTTTCAACAGTATAGCTCTTATAGTTTCGGAAAAAAATGGCTGTGACATACGGACGGACAGACAGACATGACGAATCTATAAGGGTTCCGTTTTTTGCCATTTGGCTACGGAACCCTAAAAATGGAATAAATTAATGTTGTGGGGCTCCCATACAACAAACGTGATTGTCTGTCTGTCATAGCTCACTGTTGTAATTTTTCCAGATTTATTTCTGTTTCCACTATAACAAAAAATACAAAAAATAGAATAAAATACATATTTGAGTGGGGCTCCCATACAACGTGATTTTTAGGGTATGATTTGTGCGGAACCCTCGGTGCGCGAGTCCGATTCGCACTTGGCCGGTGTTCAATTTTTTTCAGTAGTCGTAATTTACTAATCCCTCCAGTTGCTAATTACTCTACCATTATGTAACCTAAAAATAAATTTTAATTTCAGACACGTACCACTCCTAAGGTGATCCAAGATGACTTAAATACGACAGAGAGTGCAGACAAATACATGCAAAATGTAAGTATTTAATTAACACCTTTTGTATATTTCATGGTATCCTCTTCTTTCATCGACAAACGTTACATCGAATGCTTCATGTCATCAACAATTTTTTCCCTTGAAGTCATAAATATTTAATAAATCTTGAAAATGTCATCCTATAGATTGGGTTAGGTTTGTTTAATAACAATCCAAAATATTTAAAGTTTTCAGAGAAAAATGCTTTCGATGAAATGAAACAGTCGATGAAACAAGGGTAAACCAAACCATATTTCATACATTTTGTATTCAAAACATACCAGCAGCAGTAACTATTAACATATGTAATTGATTGCAACAGGCGTTAATTTGCGGAATTCCGTATCAAGTGGTACTGTTGGATTGTGGATTCGCAACATATCCACCATCTCCAGATGATACCTTGTAGGTGGACAGGTAAAGACGTTAAGGTTAAAGGTACAATTCCAAGACGGGCTGCAGACCACAAACTGCAACCGCAAACTGCAAGCTACGTTACTAGTTTGTATGAATCACACTAATATTATAAATGCGAAAGTTTGTGAGTGTGTGTGTGTGTGTGTATGTTTGTTACTTCTTCACGCTCAAACGGCTGGACCAATTTTGATTTAATTTGGTATGTATGTAGCTGACATCCTGGATTAACACATAGGCTACTTTTTAACAGCGGGCGAGACTGCGGGGCGCCGGGAATTGTACCTTTCAAATACTTTGCCTATGGTGGTGGTTGTTGTTGCGTTTGCATGTGTATTGTTTTTTGTGGGCGAGTATTAACTGAATGAGCATGCTGGAATAACATGAAACTTTGTGTACAGCATGGGATCCGGCAAGGTTCGCTAATGTTTGACCTTTTACGTCGACGCATATGTGCCGCACGCGTGCGGTGTGGCTCGGCCTTTATACCTTACTACGACCAGTTTAGCTATTTCTGAGACCAATTGTACCATCATGTTACATGAAACACATGTCTATTTAATGTTACAGGATTTGTTCAAGTTGCTGTCGGAAGATTTTGGAGCATCATCTTTAATAAATTATTTCGGTGGAGTATTGCCGAACGACGTTGCACGGAATTTACTGGCATCAACTATTAGTAAGGCAATTTTGAAGACCTGCAAAAATGCACCAGTCACTTCTTTCGTCTACAATAAGTGGTGTAAAGAAATAAAACAAATTTTTCCGAAAGAGAGGATAACATCATATTACATTGCACCTTGCGTCACGGCGCAAGGGACCACGCACCAGGCTAGAGGCAAATTAATTAGCCAGGTTTTCAACCTGAGGAGGAGGTACCAAAAACTTGGTGTACTTAGCCGTAGAGAGAGGAATATTCAAAGTCCTGTTAGGCAAGCCTTTCAGTCATCACGGCCATGCCATGATTTACCGACTGCTGCTGATAGCGACTATGATGACAACATATCAGAAGAAGACCTAATTTGGCTTAAGAATACATCCGAACCTTGGACCTTGGTATTATCAAAGTGGGAGACTACGTTGTCTAAACGTTTAAAGGATCTTAAAGAACCTGCGAGTACTGTAGAACAATACTTGGATCTCTTCCCTGCTTTGAAGAAACCCTTGGGATACAGCCTGGTAATATACTTTCGTATTGTAACTTATTAATTGAATTACTTCATAATACTGAGATAGACAGATTATTTATTTGTTTGTTTGGGCTAGGTTCACACTTAAACACTTCAATGTAGCTATTCAGTTAAATATACGTAACTTATATTTTTTTATCTTTATTTCAGCTTACAAAGGACTTCGACGCCTTAAATACTGACCAGAAGGATAATTTGCACTTAAACTTTCCTCATATCAAAACAAAACTCCTGAAACTATTGAATGACAAAAATACTACCACCAAGGATGAGGTGCGAACTGAAATTATTGAATTGTCTAATGGTAAGTTGTTTATTAATGAAAATCGCATTTAAAATATTAGTATGTTCTAGAGTTTGACAGCGACTTCGTCCGCGAAGATTTAATGAACTTCACCGTAGTCGGATAAAAAGTACCCTATAACAAACATCCCTAGGATTTCCAGCTAGCCCTATGGCAAAAATTGTTGTTATAGTGGACGGCGTACGAGTCCAATTCAAAAGATAAACCGTAAATCGATGTACGGTCAACCAATTTGTTTCCTAGGCCACTGTAGAACTTTGTCGCATTAACTATAGATTAGATTAGATTAATTTATTTCATAATGCAAAATGTCAGTATTAATTACGCCAAGTCAATTCACATGCATTTATACTATAAATGATAGTCCACCAAACTCATGTCTGTTACGGTCAGTTTATTCTCCTTTATTGAGATTTATATTTTTCTTTGTCAGAAACGGATGAAGAAAAAAGGAATCTCGCAGCAATTTTGAGTTTACCGGAACTGATAAACTCCAGTGTCATCGTATCGAAAGTTGCTACAACTTCTGCCTGTAATAAGGACCCTCAACCTGCCAAGAAGAGAAAAGTTAAAGAAACAAAATGGAAGCCAACAAAAGCTGAGTACCGGGAATCTTTCATTTCTCATATAAAAGATGATAGCTACCTTACATTAGCCATCACTAAACGCCATGAAAAACATATCCAAAAGGCACTATCCCCTCAACCATATGTTGTGATAGTAGGCCCCAATTTGCAAACCATCAAATCATATTTTGTGGTTCTGAATCCTAAAGTCTTCTATAATCTGCCAAGTATCTTGTCTGCAATAGACACATGCTTCAAAATTATTTGGAGTTTGAACCTTGAATATTCAGCTGACTGCTATGGACCATGGATTTTCATCCAAAAAGGATTTTATAAACTAGTAAGCCCATACGATAAAGGCTCAACTAATGTGGAGTCACTACTAACAGACTGTAATTTGATTTAATCTATAATTTACCTCTCAAAACGTGATGATTGTCTGTTTCCTTTGTCACAAAGAATGTAATACACCTGAAGCATTTAAAGCTCATTTATACTTACATCACAACTCTTCAGAATATAAAGTACTCACGTGTGCTGAACCAAATTGCGGAAGAAAATATCAGCTTTTTAATTCGTTCAGACGACACGTATTAAGTCATAATGAGACCATAAATGCTTCAGAAAAGACTGACAATCTGTCAAATGTTCAAATAGAAGGTTTCACCGCATCTGAGAGCGGCAGTGTTACACCATTGTCGTGTGATTATGAAGATACTGTCTTTGTACCTAATCGATTATCAAATAATTTACCAAGTAAACATCATGAGTCATTTGAGAAGTCCATGTCTATGCTTATAGCCAAGTTATACGCCAATCATAATTTACCACGAAATGTTGTTGATACATTAGTCAGTGGCTTTAACAGCATTTCACTGTCAATACTTTCGTCTATGAAAAATACATTAGAAACTTTAACTCGTGACGATCAGATACCTTTAGTTTGTGTTGAACCACTTATTAACAACTTAACATCTACAATAACCTTGCCTTTGCAGAAATTTGATTCTGAACATAAACGAATGCAATATTTCGAAAACAACAATACGTATATTAAACCAGAATCAGTAGTTATTGGCGAAAGACTGGAATATGTAAAAAAAAATGGCATAAGAAGACTAATACCTGTGACGTGCGAGCAAAGTTTTATTAGCCTAAGACTAGTATTAAAAAATTTTTTCTCCCTTGAAGGAATCCTTGTAGAGACTTTAAACTACATGTTTAGCTTAAAAAATAACAGTCAGTCACCATCTGGTGCAGTTGAGAACTTTGTGCAAGGCTCCTACTGGAAAACTGTCATGCAACGCCACGGAGAAAATGTCGTTATGCCATTATTTCTTTATTTTGATGACTATGAAACAGGCAACGTGTTGGGAAGTCGAGCCGGGCAACACAAATTAGGCGCCGTATATGTTTCTCTTCCTTGCTTACCTCCATATAGGTCTTCAATTTTAAATAACATCTTTCTTTGTCTATTGTTTCATTCATCGGATCGAGTCTCTTTCGGAAATAAAGTAATCTTTCAACGTGTTATAGACGAATTGAATTACCTCAGCGAAAACGGAATTTACTATAGTGTTCCAGGTTACGAGGGGAAAGTGTATTTCGAGCTTGGCTTAATATTAGGAGACAATTTAGGTATACATTCTATCATGGGATTTGTGGAAAGCTTTTCAGCAAATTTTTCCTGTAGAACTTGTCGTGTTAGAAAAGAAGTGATGAAATACCAATGCGAAGAGGATACTTCACTGTTGCGAAACAGTAACAATTATGAATCAGACTTATTAGTGGGTAACTGTTCTGAAACTGGTTTGAAAGAAAGAAGTGTTTGGTTAGGTATACGAAACTTTAGCCTTTTTGATCAAGTAGGTGTAGACTGGATGCACGATGTTTTGGAAGGAGTCGCAAAATACATTATGTGTTTCATTATTACGAAATTTACGCGTGATCTAAAATGTTTTTCTTTAGATATCCTTAATCAAAGAATAGAATCATTCTCGTATGGTCCTGACGAAAGAAATAAACCTTGTTCACTTTCTATAGAACACCTTACTCAAGGAAATATTCGTCTATCTGCCTCTGAAATGCTTACATTTATAAGGTATTTTGGCATGCTAATTGGGGAGTATGTTCCTGAGGATTTTCAAATTTGGAATTTGTACTTAAAACTCAGAGATATCATTGACATCTTATCCTCTACTGCTTTCGGTGAAGGTACTGCCGAAGTATTAGAAACTTATGTAACTGAATTAAACCGCATGTATCTCTCTCTTAGTCATGACGTATTAAAACCGAAATTTCACAATTTGCTTCATTACCCAAGAGCTTTGAATAAATTTGGTCCATTGATTTCCATTTGGGCAATGCGTTTTGAAGCAAAACACAGGATTTCGAAAATAGCTGCTAGAACTTCATGTAATCGACGTAACATAACACTATCCATTGCGATTAAGCACCAACTCACTCTTAACGAAATATTTCTTAAAGGTAAATTAAATGATATTATCAATGCAGGTCCCGAAGCGGAGGTCAGTTCGTTAGAAACTCAGCGTATAGTAGACAGTTTACGACTCCCACTATTAGAAAAACTGATAAAAACCTCTTGGTTGTCTTTGTCGTCGACGTATTATACTAAAGGTACGATTCTCATCTACAGTACGGACTGTACTACAGGTTTGATAACCTTTTTTAAATTAACTGATGTTTTCTTGTACAATAACAACAATATAATTTTCAAAGGCGCATTGTTGTATACAGTAAATTACAACGATCATATTTATGCATACGAAGTTGAAGAATCTCAAAATTTTAATTACGCTTTGAAAATGTATGAAGATTTAGTATCTCCAATTCCGTGTCATATGAGTATCGTAGGAAACAAAACGTACGTCACTTTACGCAGTCCAGTTTGATTTATACATTTGTGACAAGCACAGCAAGCTCAAACTACTAGGCAAGTTAAAGTCCGGGCAAACAGGGCCATGGGACCGCCTTTGGGTATCAATTCGTTCACATCTTCAGTCAGGGTTTAATTTCATTAATTTGGTAATCATTAATAGTACGTTACAGACCGAGGGTGATGAATTTGTAAATGTCCCAGATCGTAGGCATTTGTGGCCTGGATCACACCTTCCCTCACACTTAATAAACAACTCGCCATTAGACAATTCATTTATTTCTGTCAACACCTGATCCTTGGTGGTGGTAGTAGTCTTTTTGTTACTTAATAATTTTATGAGTTTTGTTTAGACATGCGGGAAGTTTAAATGGTAGCAAATACAAGCAAATAGGTAGCAATTTTTACGTTAGCAATCAATGCTGAATTCAACAGTCAACCAATCATTCTGACGCACACAATATCTAAAAGGCACTTATCCCTCAACCTTATGTTGTGATAGTAGGCCCCAATTTGCAAACAATCAAATCATATTTTGTGGTTGTGAATCCTAGTCTTCTATAATCTGCCAAGTATCTTGTCTGCAATAGACACATGCTTCAAAATTGGTATCCTCTTCTTTCATCGACAAACGCTTCATCGACTGTTTCATTTCATCGAATGTTCATTTCATAGACAATTTTTTTCCTTGAAGTCATAATTTTTTGTTCTACATTAGTCCCAGATTCTTTAAGTTCCTTGAAACGCTTATAGAATGTAGTTTCCTACTTTGATAATACCAAGGTCCAAGGTTCGGATGTATTCTTAAGCCAAATCAGGTGTTTTTTTCCGGTTTATTGTCATCAAAGTCGCTATCAGCAGTAGTCGGTAAATTATGGCATGGCCGTGATGACTGAAAGGCTTGACTAACAGGACCTTGAATATTAAAATGTATTTAACACAGGTTTACTCACGTCCTTAAAGTCCATTCTTCATCAGGCCGGCAACTAGTCGATCACTGCGGGATGCCGCTCTCTCCGCGCGGCTGCTAGATACGGACGTCACCGGCGACGGCGAAAGTCTACCCTCTTCTAGCAGCTGCGCGGAGAGAGCGGCAGCCCGCTGTGAGTGATCGATTAGTTGCCCTTGCGACTGGTCGTCGCTCTTGATAAAAAATCGCGGTCGATTCGAAACATGTCGAGCGAATTCGACTTTCACGACGTGAGTAAACCCATCTTATATACATTTTAATATGTCTTAGACTCACGTTAGATTTCTTAGGTCTTGGAATATTCTTCTCTCTACGACAAAGTACACCATTTTTTTGTAGTATCTCGTCCTCAGGTTAAAAACCTGGCTAATTAATTTGCCTATAGCTATTCGGGTCCGACCACAAACACCTGCGATCTGGGAC
The DNA here is from genome assembly GCA_905147355.2 of Apotomis turbidana. Classification (NCBI taxonomy): domain Eukaryota; kingdom Metazoa; phylum Arthropoda; class Insecta; order Lepidoptera; family Tortricidae; genus Apotomis; species Apotomis turbidana. The sequence goes on along the minus strand of LR990285.1, from coordinate 21,303,707 downwards.
ATTTACGAATTCACCACCCTAGACGTCTGTAATATACTATTAAAATTTGACTTTTGCACTTTACAAGAGCGTATTTGGAAAGTGTGTTTTATTGGAAATTATTAGTAATTAATTATGTGACGAACACTGTATGTGATGGCATTGCTTCCGATTCATCATTAAGCGGCAAAACTTGTATATCCTAAAACAAACCAAATATTACATGTTTTTATACCTGATGTGAAGAGGACTGAGGCTCACAGACATTGCAAAAAACAATTTACAATATAAGAAATTAAAAAAGTTTGTCAAAAATTTAATTTTAGTGTAAAACTTTTGTTCACACCAATAGTAAGTATTTTCAACAGCACAGCTAATAGTTTCTATCTAACACTTGCCCGGAAATACACTCTGCCAAATATATGAAATAAATCTACTTTTTCTTTATTTATTTAATTTTCAATCAGCGAAACGTGATAAGCATTTCTTTCAACACCTGATCTTTGGTGGTGGTAGTAGTCTTTTTGTTACTTAATAGTTTTGTTTAGACATGCGGGTTTGTATGTAAAGTCGCTTAAAGGCTAACTTAGCTATTCAACTAAATATACGTAACTTAATTTTTTTAATCTTAAGCCAAATCAGGGCTTGACTAACAGGACCTTGAATATTAAAATGTATTTAACACAGGTTTACTCACGTCCTTAAAGTCCATTCTTCATCAGGCCGGCAACTAGTCGATCACTGCGGGATGCCGCTCTCTCTGCGCGGCTGCTAGATACGGACGTCACCGGCGACGGCGAAAGTTTACCCTCTTCTAGCAGCTGCGCGGAGAGAGCGGCAGCCCGCTGTGAGTGATCGATTAGTTTGCCCTTGCGACTGGTCGTCGCTCTTGATAAAAAATCGCGATCGATTCGAAACATGTCGAGCGAATTCGACTTTCACGACGTGAGTAAACCCATCTTATATACATTTTAATATGTCTTAGACTCACGTTAGATTTCTTAGGTCTTGGAATATTCTTCTCTCTACGACAAAGTACACCATTTTTTTGTAGTATCTCGTCCTCAGGTTAAAAACCTGGCTAATTAATTTGCCTATAGCTATTCGGGTCCGGCCACAAACACCTGCGATCTGGGACATTTACGAATTCACCACCCTAGACGTCTGTAATATACTATTAAAATTTGACTTTTGCACTTTACAAGAGCGTATTTGGAAAGTGTGTTTTATTGGAAATTATTAGTAATTAATTATGTGACGAACACTGTATGTGATGGCATTGCTTCCGATTCATCATTAAGCGGCAAAACTTGTATATCCTAAAACAAACCAAATATTACATGTTTTTATACCTGATGTGAAGAGGACTGAGGCTCACAGACATTGCAAAAAACAATTTACAATATAAGAAATTAAAAAAGTTTGTCAAAAATTTAATTTTAGTGTAAAACTTTTGTTCACACCAATAGTAAGTATTTTCAACAGCACAGCTAATAGTTTCTATCTAACACTTGCCCGGAAATACACTCTGCCAAATATATGAAATAAATCTACTTTTTCTTTATTTATTTAATTTTCAATCAGCGAAACGTGATAAGCATTTCTTTCAACACCTGATCTTTGGTGGTGGTAGTAGTCTTTTTGTTACTTAATAGTTTTGTTTAGACATGCGGGTTTGTATGTAAAGTCGCTTAAAGGCTAACTTAGCTATTCAACTAAATATACGTAACTTAATTTTTTTAATCTTAAGCCAAATCAGGGCTTGACTAACAGGACCTTGAATATTAAAATGTATTTAACACAGGTTTACTCACGTCCTTAAAGTCCATTCTTCATCAGGCCGGCAACTAGTCGATCACTGCGGGATGCCGCTCTCTCTGCGCGGCTGCTAGATACGGACGTCACCGGCGACGGCGAAAGTTTACCCTCTTCTAGCAGCTGCGCGGAGAGAGCGGCAGCCCGCTGTGAGTGATCGATTAGTTTGCCCTTGCGACTGGTCGTCGCTCTTGATAAAAAATCGCGATCGATTCGAAACATGTCGAGCGAATTCGACTTTCACGACGTGAGTAAACCCATCTTATATACATTTTAATATGTCTTAGACTCACGTTAGATTTCTTAGGTCTTGGAATATTCTTCTCTCTACGACAAAGTACACCATTTTTTTGTAGTATCTCGTCCTCAGGTTAAAAACCTGGCTAATTAATTTGCCTATAGCTATTCGGGTCCGGCCACAAACACCTGCGATCTGGGACATTTACGAATTCACCACCCTAGACGTCTGTAATATACTATTAAAATTTGACTTTTGCACTTTACAAGAGCGTATTTGGAAAGTGTGTTTTATTGGAAATTATTAGTAATTAATTATGTGACGAACACTGTATGTGATGGCATTGCTTCCGATTCATCATTAAGCGGCAAAACTTGTATATCCTAAAACAAACCAAATATTACATGTTTTTATACCTGATGTGAAGAGGACTGAGGCTCACAGACATTGCAAAAAACAATTTACAATATAAGAAATTAAAAAAGTTTGTCAAAAATTTAATTTTAGTGTAAAACTTTTGTTCACACCAATAGTAAGTATTTTCAACAGCACAGCTAATAGTTTCTATCTAACACTTGCCCGGAAATACACTCTGCCAAATATATGAAATAAATCTACTTTTTCTTTATTTATTTAATTTTCAATCAGCGAAACGTGATAAGCATTTCTTTCAACACCTGATCTTTGGTGGTGGTAGTAGTCTTTTTGTTACTTAATAGTTTTGTTTAGACATGCGGGTTTGTATGTAAAGTCGCTTAAAGGCTAACTTAGCTATTCAACTAAATATACGTAACTTAATTTTTTTAATCTTAAGCCAAATCAGGGCTTGACTAACAGGACCTTGAATATTAAAATGTATTTAACACAGGTTTACTCACGTCCTTAAAGTCCATTCTTCATCAGGCCGGCAACTAGTCGATCACTGCGGGATGCCGCTCTCTCTGCGCGGCTGCTAGATACGGACGTCACCGGCGACGGCGAAAGTTTACCCTCTTCTAGCAGCTGCGCGGAGAGAGCGGCAGCCCGCTGTGAGTGATCGATTAGTTTGCCCTTGCGACTGGTCGTCGCTCTTGATAAAAAATCGCGATCGATTCGAAACATGTCGAGCGAATTCGACTTTCACGACGTGAGTAAACCCATCTTATATACATTTTAATATGTCTTAGACTCACGTTAGATTTCTTAGGTCTTGGAATATTCTTCTCTCTACGACAAAGTACACCATTTTTTTGTAGTATCTCGTCCTCAGGTTAAAAACCTGGCTAATTAATTTGCCTATAGCTATTCGGGTCCGGCCACAAACACCTGCGATCTGGGACATTTACGAATTCACCACCCTAGACGTCTGTAATATACTATTAAAATTTGACTTTTGCACTTTACAAGAGCGTATTTGGAAAGTGTGTTTTATTGGAAATTATTAGTAATTAATTATGTGACGAACACTGTATGTGATGGCATTGCTTCCGATTCATCATTAAGCGGCAAAACTTGTATATCCTAAAACAAACCAAATATTACATGTTTTTATACCTGATGTGAAGAGGACTGAGGCTCACAGACATTGCAAAAAACAATTTACAATATAAGAAATTAAAAAAGTTTGTCAAAAATTTAATTTTAGTGTAAAACTTTTGTTCACACCAATAGTAAGTATTTTCAACAGCACAGCTAATAGTTTCTATCTAACACTTGCCCGGAAATACACTCTGCCAAATATATGAAATAAATCTACTTTTTCTTTATTTATTTAATTTTCAATCAGCGAAACGTGATAAGCATTTCTTTCAACACCTGATCTTTGGTGGTGGTAGTAGTCTTTTTGTTACTTAATAGTTTTGTTTAGACATGCGGGTTTGTATGTAAAGTCGCTTAAAGGCTAACTTAGCTATTCAACTAAATATACGTAACTTAATTTTTTTAATCTTAAGCCAAATCAGGGCTTGACTAACAGGACCTTGAATATTAAAATGTATTTAACACAGGTTTACTCACGTCCTTAAAGTCCATTCTTCATCAGGCCGGCAACTAGTCGATCACTGCGGGATGCCGCTCTCTCTGCGCGGCTGCTAGATACGGACGTCACCGGCGACGGCGAAAGTTTACCCTCTTCTAGCAGCTGCGCGGAGAGAGCGGCAGCCCGCTGTGAGTGATCGATTAGTTTGCCCTTGCGACTGGTCGTCGCTCTTGATAAAAAATCGCGATCGATTCGAAACATGTCGAGCGAATTCGACTTTCACGACGTGAGTAAACCCATCTTATATACATTTTAATATGTCTTAGACTCACGTTAGATTTCTTAGGTATTGGAATATTCAACTCTCTACGACAAAGTACACCATTTTTTTGTAGTATCTCGTCCTCAGGTTAAAAACCTGGCTAATTAATTTGCCTATAGCTATTCGGGTCCGGCCACAAACACCTGCGATCTGGGACATTTACGAATTCACCACCCTAGACGTCTGTAATATACTATTAAAATTTGACTTTTGCACTTTACAAGAGCGTATTTGGAAAGTGTGTTTTATTGGAAATTATTAGTAATTAATTATGTGACGAACACTGTATGTGATGGCATTGCTTCCGATTCATCATTAAGCGGCAAAACTTGTATATCCTAAAACAAACCAAATATTACATGTTTTTATACCTGATGTGAAGAGGACTGAGGCTCACAGACATTGCAAAAAACAATTTACAATATAAGAAATTAAAAAAGTTTGTCAAAAATTTAATTTTAGTGTAAAACTTTTGTTCACACCAATAGTAAGTATTTTCAACAGCACAGCTAATAGTTTCTATCTAACACTTGCCCGGAAATACACTCTGCCAAATATATGAAATAAATCTACTTTTTCTTTATTTATTTAATTTTCAATCAGCGAAACGTGATAAGCATTTCTTTCAACACCTGATCTTTGGTGGTGGTAGTAGTCTTTTTGTTACTTAATAGTTTTGTTTAGACATGCGGGTTTGTATGTAAAGTCGCTTAAAGGCTAACTTAGCTATTCAACTAAATATACGTAACTCAATTTTTTTAATCTTTAGACTATAGGGACAGTCAGCATTTAAGGCCTCGAAGTCCTTTTTAGTTGAATAGCTAAGTTAGCCTTTAAGCGACTTTTTTTACACTTTTCAACAGCGTATTTGGAAAGTGTGTTTTATTGGATATTATTAGTAACTTATTAGACTTAATTAAGTTGATTAAACCTAGGTGTTAAGTTTAGAATAAAATAAATATGGTTAAAAATACTTGTCTTTTATTAATTTTATTTTTGCCGCACTATTTATGGGATATCGAAGCTGTCTAAATGTTGAATCAATATTGGTTCTAACAGCCGTCGCTAGATGTCGCTGTTCCGAGCACGGTGAATGCTGCATCGCGCGAACGTTGTGTTGCCGTAATTTACATAAGAGTTGCACTTTTTTTGTATGTATTTGGATTCTCCTTTACTATGAAATAAAAGTATTGTTAAATTCCGGACTTTACTTTTGAGACCCGAGTTATCGATTTGTTCATGGTCCATTCGAATCGGAAGTTTTTGAGGCAGTAAAAAAAACAGGGGTGTAGTTCAACGTAGAACTATTCTCCGCGTCGCGCCCATAGTGACAGCGGATTGCTGGTCCAGAGGGCGGCGAAGGATTTTTTTGGCAGCAGCGATTGCAGCGCCATCTCGTGGCGAGTAGCGGCAACCTTGCAGGCTGCGCGTCATAGCTGGAGGACGGTTACCAGGAGTACAGCGGAGAGTTGGAGGTTCTACGTCACACGAAAGTGTGCTGGTGTGTGTGAGTGAAGTGGTCAAGTGCGAACCGTGAGTACATTAAAAAATATTTTATGCAAAGTTGAGCTTTAGTGCAAATAATTTATTTAACTCTGGAAAATCAAGAGAACTAAGTGCAGCATTAATAATTTGAAGAAATTTGGACCTTATGGTGAAGCAGTTCTGGACTTAGCATATTTGTTGAATATTGTTTCTTAACATTAACTTAGTAATTTTACTAACCAGTAGTATTAGGACTTAGAATTATAAGCGAAAAAACGAAGGTACGGGGAACCTATGCCCGAATTGACTTAGAAATCGGTGCTTAAAACACTTGTTATTTTTTCGCCACTTGAGCTGTAAATTTTCTAAGTCCTTAGTTAAGTGTTCAACACTTGTAAAATTTTCGGCACTTTACTTGTGAATTTTCTAAGTCTTTGGTTGAATAAAAGGACTTGTATTTTTTTGTAATTTCAACTTGTGAATTTTCTAAGTCTTTGTAGTTCAGTTAAATAAGTGAAGGAACTTTAATTGTTAAACATGGAATCTTTAGTTAACTACCTAGATGACGTATCTAAACGTATATTTAAAGCGCGACAGAACTTTAAAAAATCTCCTAAAGATCGCATTACTAAGGTTTATCTCGAGTCTAGACTTGAGACGTTAGAACAGTTATGGGCTGAGTTTAGACAAGGTCATAGGGAACTCATGCAAGGATTTGAGCCAGCGGTAGTCAAAGCGTCGGTTTATACTACAGCTGACACTTACGATAAAACTGAAGATGAGTTCACTACTTACAAGTGCGAATTAAGGATCAGTTTGGAATCGTTTGTAAGGCCACCGACTCAGAGTGCAGTAAATGTAAATGATGGGCATGCGAGTGTACGGTCAGCCCTAGTCAAGCTACCCAAAATTAGTATACCAGTGTTTTCAGGTAAATATACAGAGTGGACAACATTCAGGGACTTGTTTGTGTCCATGATTGATAACAATGAGTCTTTAGATAAAGTGCAAAAATTGCAATATCTCAAGGGTTACTTGACTGGGGAAGCCGAGCAGTTAATTCGGTATATACCCGTGACAGAGGCTAATTATGACAAATGTTGGGAAACTTTAAAGGAACGCTACAGTAATAAAAAGTACCTCTCTCACTGTATTTTAAAACGGTTGCTAAGCCAACGGAATGCTTCTACTGAGTCGGCAAGTTATCTGAAGGAGTTATTAGATACGTCGTCGGATTGTTTAAACGCGTTAACTAACCTGGGCATTAATGTCTCATCCTGGGATATCATTGTCATTCACCTGCTCTCGCTCAAACTGGATCCTGAATCCCGTAAACAGTGGGAACTGAATGTGACAACGAATGTGACTTCAGATGACTTGCCAACGTTCGAACAATTTAAGAAATTCCTCACTGGCAGGTATCGTGCCTTGGAATTTATCGAACCCAAACATGTAAGCAAACCGTCGACCTCTCATGCAAAACCCGGCAGCAACCAATATAATACAAAGGTTTTACATGCGGCGGATAATATGTCTAAATTGAGTTGTGAATTTTGTAATGAGGGTCACAAACTGTGTTTTTGTCGGAAATTTGCCGGTTTAAGCTATGAGAAAAAACATGAATTTGTTACTAATAATAGAATATGTTATAACTGTCTTGGGAGCAATCACGGTGTACGGTTTTGCCAGAAGCCTACCTCTTGTAGGGTGTGTAAAAAGAAGCATCACTCTCTGCTTCACCCTAGGAGCGTTTCGGTTTCCCTAGCTACTTCAGGAGAGTCAGATCAAGCTGGGGAAGAGGTATCGGATGAGGTTGGCGGTGAAGGCAATGAGTCAGATAATTCCCAAATATCAGCTCATATGGCATGCAGCAAGGTATGCACTCAAGTGTTATTAGCCACGGCTTTAGTTGACGTTGAAGGGAGAACAGGATACCAAGTGATCCGCGCCTTATTAGATCAAGGATCTCAGGCTTCCTTTGTGACTGAAGCTACAGTGCAAAGGTTAGGGTTGAAGAGAACCCCTATCCACAATGTGGTATCAGGTTTAGGCGGGGATAAATCGATGGTTTCCAAATCTATGGTGTCATTAAAAATAAAATCTAGGACAGAACCAAACTTCGAAATAGAATTAAGAGCATACGTACTACGAAGCATAACTACATATTTGCCAGGGAGGAGAGTGACGTTGGGGAAGTGGGTCGAATTAAGTCAATTATCTCTAGCGGATCCAACTTATGATATACCTAATAAAATTGATGTTTTATTGGGGGCCGAAGCTTACTGTCAGGTTTTGAAGGAAGGCATACGGCGAGGTCCTATGGGATCTCCAGTAGCCCAGGACACCACCCTTGGGTGGATCTTATCTGGTCCGGTAAGCTCGGATAGAGGTCAGCACAGTGTTACTGTATTACATGCGCACACAGAGGAAGACGAGATATTAAAACGTTTCTGGGAGTTGGAATCGGAGCCGGTATCAAAAAGAAAAATATTTACCGAAGAAGAACAAAGATGTGAGGACATATTCGCCGCTACGACCAGTCGAACGGAAGATGGAAGGTACGTGGTAAGGCTGCCATTCCGCGATGCTGAGCCAGCTTGCAGGAACGGAGAATCTCGGGAAATAGCGGTGAAAAGATTGGAAAATCTGGAAAGGAAATTTATACGGAACCCAGTACTGAAGGAGAGGTATAAGGAAGTAATAGACGAATATTTACAATTAGGACACATGGAATTGGTGACGGAAACAGAAGAACAAAGAGAAAGAGCAGTGTATTTGCCGCACCACGCAGTCATCCGGGAGGATAAATCTACTACAAAGGTCAGGGTGGTCTTTGACGCATCTTGCAAGAACAAAGCAGGTGTATCGTTAAATGACACTCTAATGGTCGGTCCCACGTTACAGCCCGAGTTGCGACATCTCATAATGAGTTGGAGAAAGTACCCAGTATGTGTGATCAGTGACATCGTGAAAATGTATCGGATGGTAAAGGTAGCTGAGGATGACACTGACTTCCAACGCATAGTATGGAGAGATGACCCCAAGGAAGAGATACGTGACTACAAACTTCTTACAGTCACTTTTGGCACGTCTTCTGCTCCATACCTAGCGGTTAAGTCTCTCAATCAGGTAGCGATCGATCATAAAGCCGAATTTCCATTAGCTGCTAGTAGAGTGGCTAAGGAATTTTATATGGATGATTTAATGTCGGGTGCTCAAACCTCGGAAGAAGCATGGCAAGTATTTTCAGAAATGAATGAGCTTTTAGGAAAGGGAGGTTTTATACTGCAGAAATGGTCGAGTAATGACGAGTCATTACTAAAACGAATACATGATAAGGTTAAAGACAATAGTACGAAGGAAAGGAAAGACCTAGAAATGAAGGATAACAGCACAGTGAAGATTTTAGGACTAACATGGAACCGGCAAAAGGATGAATTCAAATATGCAGTGAATCTACCAAACTTAGTCTCACCTGTAACCAAGAGGAAGATAATTTCGGACATTTCTAGGTTGTTTGACCCACTCGGATGGATAGCGCCCTGCGTAATCAAGGCGAAAATGTTCATCCAGGATTTATGGATATCTGGAGTGGAATGGGACGAAGAGCCTCCGGCCAAACTCCAGGAGGAATGGCATAACTTTCGAGAGGAACTAGGTCAGTTGAACAAGTTTTGCCTCCCGAGATGGCTGAATACCAGTTCTGACAATGTGATGATGGAATTGCACGGTTTCTCCGACGCCTCCAAGGCTGCCTACGCCGCGGTGGTTTATCTCCGAGTAGTCAGGTCATCAGGGAAGATTGATGTGGGTCTCGTGGCGGCTAAGACTAGGGTGGCACCAGTGAAGCAAGTCAGTATACCGCGTTTGGAGTTATGCGGCGCAGTTTTACTGACAAAGTTGCTTGTTGAAGTCGCGGACGTTTTGGAGATACCATATGGCAATATCAAGGCTTGGACCGATTCCACAGTGGTGTTAGCGTGGCTTAACAAACATCCTAGCCAGTGGAAAACGTTTGTAGCCAATAGAGTGGCCGATATACTGACAACCTTGGACACATCACATTGGTGTCATGTGCCCACTAAGGACAATCCGGCAGACTGCGCCTCGCGGGGGTTGCGGCCAGCGGAAATGGTTAACCATAGTTTATGGAAATCTGGGCCTGACTTCTTACGCGCAAAGGACATCACTTACAGTAAACTGAAGAATAATGACACTACAAATGAACTAGTGAGGAGCATGCATATAAAGGTTCCAGATGATGTGCCACTTCTGACGAAATATTCGTCACTTAACAAATTGGTTAGAGTTGTAGCAGTTTGCAGACGATTCGTGACAAAAAGAGATCCACGATACTCTGACGAAGGATCTTCACATCTACGTACGTGGGAATTGGATGAGGCTCTCACCGTCTGCATAAAGCTTGCTCAAAGAGAGTCATATGAGAAAGAATTGGTGGATGTTAAATTAAAGGGTTTTATACAAACAAAGACATCAACGATATTGAACCTCACTCCCTTTTTGGACCAGCAAGGAGTATTAAGAGTGGGTGGAAGGATATCTCAATCACAAGAGAGTGAAAACGTGAAACATCCGATTATTTTGTCAAATAAATCGGCGCTCTCAAAACTTATAGTGGCCGACGCTCACGAAAAAACACTCCATGGGGATATCCAACTGATGCTCAACTACATAAGATCAGCGTATTATATTACTAGAGCAAAGGATCTTGTGAAACATCACGTGAGCAAATGTGTAAGATGCGTGAGACACAAGACGAGATTAAGAACGCAATTAATGGGATCTTTACCTTCGGTCAGAGTCACACCTGACAGGGCATTTATACGTAGCGGAGTTGATTTTGCTGGGCCGATCCAAATCCGGACATCCAAGGGAAGAGGGCATCATGCATACAAGGGATACATATGCTTGTTTGTATGCATGGTTACCCGAGCCGTGCACATAGAATTGGTAAGCGATTTAACGTCAAGAGGTTTTTTGGAAGCATTTAAGAGATTTACTGGACGCCGTGGTCGCTGTATCGAGCTCTTCAGTGACAATGGTTCAAATTTTATTGGAGCTTCCAAGGAACTCAAGGAATGGTTCTACCAGGAACAATCAACCGTTCGCCAAGAAATAAGAGACGGTTTGACGAATCATAAAACGACATGGACTTTCATACCTCCGCGCGCACCCAACTTTGGTGGTTTATGGGAAGCCGGAATTAAGGCAACTAAGTATCACATCAAGAGGGTAATTGGTGACTCGACGTTAACCTTTGAAGAGATGTACACTCTCCTGAGTCAAATAGAGGCATGTCTCAATTCCCGTCCCATGACAATTGTGACGCATGATCCTGCGGGGCCCTTTCCCTTAACCCCAGGACATTTCTTAATAGGAGAACCTTTGGTGACAGTTCCGGAAAGAAACTATGAGACCTCCACGATCAGCACTCTAAAGCGGTGGCAATTAACACAAAAAATGCTTCAAGAGTTTTGGCGTCGTTGGTCAGCCGAATACCTGACACATTGCTTACACCGCTACAAGTGGGCATTTCAGACTCCGGAACCTCAAATTGGAGATTTAGTTTTAGTAAAGGAGGAAGATTTACCTCCTACAAAATGGCTTCTTGGCAGAGTCGTACAAAAGTACCCTGGACAGGATGGTTTAACGAGAGTAGTCTCTTTAAGATGTAAAGACTCTGTAATTAAACGACCTACGTCCAAACTATGTATTCTGCCTGTTAGTGAATAAGTGTATTTACAATTTGTTTCTGTTATTTAATTGTTGTTACGTACGATAAGTTAGTTTAAGTTGACTCATTTGGATCTAGATTTCTTACTTGCCTTGCATTATTGTGTATGTGACTAAGGACAGACAGTTATGTATAGTTGTGAATTTCATCTTTAGCCCATATTCTATGCAACTTCGGGAAAGGTTAATTCTGTCATGGTGGGCGGCCGTAATGAAGGACAGTCTGTCCTTGGTGGGCGGTATGTTGAATCAATATTGGTTCTAACAGCCGTCGCTAGATGTCGCTGTTCCGAGCACGGTGAATGCTGCATCGCGCGAACGTTGTGTTGCCGTAATTTACATAAGAGTTGCACTTTTTTTGTATGTATTTGGATTCTCCTTTACTATGAAATAAAAGTATTGTTAAATTCCGGACTTTACTTTTGAGACCCGAGTTATCGATTTGTTCACTAAATTTTAATTGTATTTCATCAGAATTTTTTTCTTTTTCAGTCAATTGAGTATGTATATTTGTACCTATATAGCCATTTAGCCAGCGCAGTATTGCAAGCCCAGATTCATTCTCTGCAAATCGAAACTTACTTTTTTGGATAGTTGTCGAAAGATTTTTCTTTCTTCTTGCAGATAATGAATCTGGGCTAGCAATACTGCGCTGGCTAAATGGCTATATAGGTACAAATAAACAATTAAAATTACTTGATTGAAATAGATAATAATAATTGATTGAAATAAACTACAGTAATTGTTTGAAATAAACAAGTTCAATGCTTGGATAGAACATTACCCTTGCACCATTCAATTAGGTTCATTAATTATAACTATCAAGTAATTTGATTTATTTAATCGTGCACTGTATATATTTCATAAAGTAGACTTGATTGATTTAATCGTGCACTATACACATTTCATTAAGTGGACTTGTTTAATTTAATCGTGCACTATATAAATTTCATAAAGGAAACTTGATTGATTTAATCGTGCACTATATGAATTCCATAAAGGAGACTTGATTTATTTAATCGTGCACTATATACATTTCATAAAGTAGACTTAATTAATTGAATCGTGCACTATATATATTTCATAAAGTACACTTGATTGATTTAATCGTGCACTATACACATTTCATTAAGTAGACTTGTTTAATTTAATCGTGCACTATATAAATTTCATAAAGGAAACTTGATTGATTTAATCGTGCACTATACACATTTCATTAAGTAGACTTGTTTAATTTAATCGTGCACTATATACATTTCATAAAGTCGACTTGATTAATTGAATCGTGCACTATATATATTTCATAAAGTACACTTGATTGATTTAATCGTGCACTATACACATTTCATTAAGTAGACTTGTTTAATTTAATCGTGCACTATATAAATTTCATAAAGGAAACTTGATTGATTTAATCGTGCACTATACACATTTCATTAAGTAGACTTGTTTAATTTAATCGTGCATTATATACATTTCATAAAGTAGACTTGATTAATTGAATCGTGCACTATATATATTGCATAAAGTACACTTGATTGATTTAATCGTGCACTATATACATTTCATTAAGTAGACTTGATTAATTACATCGTGCACTATATATATTTCATAAAGTACACTTGATTGATTTAATCGTGCACTATACACATTTCATAAAGTAGACTTGATTAATTGAATCGTGCACTACATATATTTCATAAAGTACACTTGATTGATTTAATCGTGCGCTATATACATTCCATAAAGGAGACTTGAGTTATTTAATCATGCACTATATACATTTCATAAAGTAGACTTGATTAATTGAATCGTGCACTATATATATTTCATAAAGTAGACTTGATTGATTTAATCATTTTACTTGATTTCATCAAACATTTTCTTTAATTGTATCTGTAAAGACGTTGATGGGTTTTATCAAGGATTTCTTGATTATAGTAGTCAACAAACATGATTTTTATATTTAAGTCATGACTGGATTTACAAAGTTACTTTATTACCTTTTTCAATCATTTCAACTTGATTGCTGCAATCAGTTAACTTTATCTGCTCCCTATACATTAAGTTACTTTGTTAAAACAATCAAAATTTTGATTAATGTAATCAATTTTTTTTCTCAGTGTGTGTTTACATTTTAAACACATGTATGTATGTCAGGAGAAACCTCCATATGTATATAAGCAGTCGCGCCGCGACGCCGGCTCGTCAAGTCCCGAAAGTCACTCAGCGTCATGGGAGTAACTCTGTACAACTCAGTGCCGACTGATATAATCGATTCGACAAGTGACGAGATCTTCAAAAACAAGCTTAAACTGTTACTTACTGAACACGCGTACTATAGCATAGATGAATTTATTGAAAAGTCGGGAGACCGCTGAACCCTAACTAAAAATCACGGTATTTTTAATGATAATCAATTATGTATAATGTTAATTTAATAATAATGTATATGTATATTGTATAATGTATACTTGTTAATTTCATTTAATACTTAATAATTTATATAATGTACCTATATTGTAGGACTTGTAAAATGTATATATTATTAAAAAAAAAAAACTGAATAAACTCTAAGGGAGATATGCTAAAAAAAAATAGAATGTTTCCTTGCAGTTCGGTGTATCATTATCATTATCTCAAATGAAATTCTTTACCGGGTTTTATTTACTCTCTGTGCGTTAGAATTACAGTCTTCGGTTTATCTTATAATATATCGATTCTTATTCGAAAAAAGGTAAATAATATCCTTTATATTGCACTTGATGCAGGGATAGAGATCAAATGTAAATATTCATGCAAATATTCATGTAAATATTCATGTAGATGTTCCAACTGAACCTCGCATTTAATTGGTCAGTGTTCTCAATTAGTTAATTAAGCCCAAGTTGTCAAATTATAAAGTGCAATCCATTGATAAAATAAAGTCGAAGTTACTAAAATATAAAGCCAAACAAACCGCAAGCACTGCAGAATGTTCGGATCATCTCGAATAGCCGACATAAGCGCATATTCAAGTACAATCGGGCTAGACATCCCCGTCTAGGTCTGAGCGTCTAGCGCTTCTGAAGCGCCCCGCGGGGTCTGATAATCTTTCAAATTACACAATGTAAGGGCATCTACAGACTAGAGTTAAGTGTAGCGTTCTGTGTTTGGCTTTAAATAATTAAGGGACAACAGTAAACTTACTTATCGTGGTTGGTGCGCGGCGCGCTCGTCCGCCGCTCCCCCGATGATAAGTACCGCCTCACGTTCGCTTTGATCTGAGGGTCTGCAACATTTATCCACGTTCGTAACTCCACATAACACCAATTAATATTATCGGTTTAGCACAAAAGCATAGCAAATCATATCAGGCATCGACACCTCTGAAGAGTACGTAATTAAAGTGAACAAAGCCACTGTGAACGAGTGTTGTCCCGCGCGCCAACTAGTCCACATATCGCAACTCCTATTTGCTGCGGCTTACTCCGCCGACTCGGGCGATCCACTCGGGAATACTACTGGAATTTTATTACCCACAGCCGGCAAGATAGATGCCCGTGCGGCGAATGTCATAGGTCACCCCACCCCCACCACGAGATAAATTATTCTTGTTAATAACAAACTCACCCTTTTTCAGTCTTAAAGTGACGGGATCCGACGATAGTCGCAAACATTTTAAAACTGCAACAATCAATTTATTTATTTGCTAAAACAATAAATAAATCGATAATAAAAGCATGATCTAGCCCAAGAAAATGGAATAAAGTGGAGTGAATGAACAATGGAGTTAGTTCTTGCATGTTAGGATCTTGATAAGGGAGCGATGGAAATCAATTTCGCATGATGGTCGGAGCATTGTAAATGAGTTGTTGTTGTAGGCAGTGCAGATGGCTAGGGACGGCAGGGCCGGGTCCCGCAAACGTGAAATGTGAATGAGGCGGTCGCGTGACCGCGTGAGCCGGCCGGCGCCCACCCGCGCCCGCCGATCCTATTACTGTTAACTCAATCCATAGATAACGCTAACACTTGATGTTTTATTCACATAACAATTCTCGACAGTTAATTACACACTACGCTATTAGTCACGATAACGTCATGTGAATAAAATAAACCAGCGCGCCTAATTAAAACGTATCGGGGATATATTTATTACAGATTCTTAGGACTTTTGTCACAGTGGCTGTTCTCTAAATTATAAACATCGATATATAAATAACATTATAAATGAAAGTCTGTCGGTTGATATAGACAAGTGCGTGCGTGATAAAATGGCAAATTCCTTACCTTCTCTGGTCGTGAACCGGTTCACATCAGTCCCATTAACCTTGAGCAATACATCTCCAGCCTCCACCTGAAAATTTAACGTTTTGTTCTTACTGCTTTGGCCAATTTTAAATTTATAAACTGGTTTTAATTAACTCTACTAGCTAAGTAATACTAATATTTTCTTGATTGACTTGAAATATATATATATATATGTATAAATAAATGACGTACGTAGTTTCAGAGTTAAAGGAGACTTTTGAATAGAATGTAAACAAAAAATAAATAAAACGAAGTTAAAGTTTTGTTTAAAAATAATCTTAATAATTCGGTGAATAGAGACTAAAGTACTATGTGTGACCTTACAAACGGTCCGGTAGTTTTGAATTTTTTATATGTTGTCTAGAATAGTTACTCAGTGTTTAAAATGCAAAATGCACAATCCCCCCCCCCCCCCTCCGCGCCCGCCGCCATATTGAAAAAACCGGCACGTTCTTCATATTTTTGCTCATATCTTCCTTTAGGAGCATTTTAGCTAGAAGAAAGCTGTGACAATGTTATAGAAAGATAAATTTACTACATTCTCCATTTTATATTTTGTTTCTAGGACAGATAGTTACGGAGATGTGCACATTTAAAAAAACGTAAAAAATCCCAATTTCCAACTCAAAAACAAACTTCTGGATTATATCTTCGTTTAGGATCATTTTAGCTAGAACAGTGCTTGGGCAATGTTGTAGAGAATTCAATTTACTATAATTTACATTTCAAATTTTGTTTCAAGGACGGTTAGTTACGGAGATATGTAAAAAATAAAGTCACATTTTCCGAAAATGTATGTAAAAATGGACATGAGTTTTATAAGCAATTATATTTAATCCAGAAGTTTGTTTTTGAGTTGGAAATTGCGATTTTTTACGTTTTTTTAAATGTGCATATCTCCGTAACTATCTGTCCTAGTAACAAAATATAAAATGGAGAATGTAGTAAATTTATCTCTCTATAACATTGTCAAAGCTTTCTTTTAGCTAAAATGCTCCTAAAAGAAGATATGAGCAAAAATATGAAGAACGTGCCGGTTTTTTCAATATGGCGGCGGGCGCGGAGGGGGGGGAATTGTGCATTTTGCATTTTAAACACTGACTAACCATCCTAGACAACATATAAAAAATTCAAAACTACCGGACCGTTTGTAAGGTCAAACTCCTTTATTTACTGAATTATAAGTAGAGATGGGAAATAAATGTCCTTTTACTATCTACGTTTCGTTGGGGAGAAAACGCCCTGAGTTATTTTGAGATCAAGTACGTGGGTGTTGTTTATTCGTAAAAAAAAATAACTAAAAGCTTTGTATTCGAGATACGCCTCCATTCTATAAATAGGTGCGGATAGCTCGGTGAGCTTCGTTTAGCACCTAATAGCGTTCCAGTGTTCCGAGACTGTGTCAATTATCAATAATAGGCCATTACCGCACCGAGTGCACCAGCATTACATTACATACTACAAGTCTTATAATATCGGCGGCGGATTACGTAAACAAGCTGTATTGTCAACATGTTTAAATTATTGAGGAAGACTACGAGGGATTGTTTTTTGTAAACATTGCACGAGGCAAAAGTACTTAAACACCATGAAGACTGAATTTAATTGGGTTTTAGATTCTAATAAAACTCCCGTCGTTGCTATAGAGTTCAGAAGTTTGTTTCCAAATAAAAAATTCGCTTTGAAAATTTAATCATGAAGCGTCGCGGCTATTTTTAACAAATATGGCCCTACGCCAGCTTACACAAAACGTAAATTCTTAATGCGGTCCTCACTAGATTCTTATTTTGATGAAGCACGCGCTCCTGCCAAAACTCCGAACAAAACAAATCGTCAATCACAGAGCAATTGTTTACACAACACTCACAATTACAATCTATCGCACTATCACTTCACAAACGCACATTTCACAAACATTAATTAATACAATCGGAATAGTGTTTGCAGTTTAGTAACTGACCCTAAAACCGAAGTAGGAAACCCGATATTGGAATAAAACAATATGTTTGCGTGTGGGAACTATAGATGAGAGAGGACCGGTGGCACGACCGGACGACTTGGGCGCGGGCCGCGACTGCCGACCGGCACTTGTTATCAGAGGGTCCTCTAATGGATTGAGCTTAGAGATAAATTAGATCAGCCGCAGAAGGGCGCAGCGGAAGTTTAGATATGTGAGCTATGCGAGTGTAGGCAATAGTGATGTCGCTTTTACATACATGATTATACGTCGATGTGTCTATTGCATTGTTATTGTTTCCATTGCAGGAGGGCTAATAATCGAAGGAGTGAAAGAGGCTATCTTTTATCTCGTTTTAATGATTAATAACTAAAGCGAGGTATAGAGTCAAAAAATATTGAACCAAATAAGGACAAAGTTTATGTGTGTTAAAGTAGTGCCTAGTACGAATATATTTCCCCGTCACAGTTTGTGTTGGTACATTACAGTGGTATCACATTATAATTTTAGATACATGGCGAAATGGTGTGATATTACATGATTGCATACGTTCATATCACACTTACGATGGGTTACACTTACAGGTTTTCAAACTCACTTGGTTTTGTTGTGATGTCACATCACAATGTAATATAAAATTTCGAGATATATGTGATATAAGTGATATAACGTTACTGGTGCACCTTCGAATTAGTCGGTACACGTGCAAGTGAGTTATAGCGGTGTCCCGCGTTATTATTAATGTGTTTCAAACTCAAACTCAAACTCAAACTTTTTATTGCACACATATTACAATTAACATCATAATATGCACCCTGCAAGGGCACAGCAATCAACTTAAGTAACTTAATTCTAATACATTATTTTCTATTTTAGCCTAACTGTTTTCTTTTTACTTATTGTATATTAATTTCATTAAACATCATCTAAAAATTCTTGTAGTGAATAATAACTTTTGTCTAATAGGAATTTTTCTAGTGCTTGTTTAAATAATTTACATTTTCCTATGTTTTTTATTTCCAATGGTATCTTGTTATATATTTTAACACACATCATGTATGGCCCTGTATTAAATATTTGCAAGTTAGAGCACTTTTACTTTACTTTACTGTCGATCATAATGTGATCGATCCGTCCGAAATGGTTGATATATAGATTGTACAGTTTTGCTAAATAATCTAAATTTAAGTGTAACGTCATAGAAGTCACTGAGGCGCGCTTTTAATTTAGATTCGTTTAAAAAAACTTTACATTACTTTAGCAGATTTATTTGAGACCGTTTGACCTTAGAATGTTTAGGAGCCGTTGTATCATTCAGTTAAGAGTTAAGGTCATTAATTGTTACAGTTTATTATTGTTGCTTAACGGCAGCCTTATAAGCTAATGTAAGTAACACCTTTTTGCCGTGGCTTTTCTCTTGGATACATAATAAAGTTTGAGAAATTCAGCGTTATGTAGGTAGGTATGTCCAATTGCCCATAGATATTTAAATTTTAAAATTCGTCTTAATACATTTTCAAATTCTCAGTTATCCGACTCTACCACATATCAGTTTTCACAAGTTCACCAATTTTGTTTATCTTGCTAACAAAAAAGAATCAATAATAGTCATAGAACTACACGAATTATCTGCACTAAGACAATACGCCAGCTCCGATCATGGCAGATAGCCGCTACGATTAAGAACAAATAAACACCTTTAATGGCACCTAATTATTAAATACAATAACGTGAATGAAGGCATTGAAGGGCGAATCTGCAAGCGTTAGACTGAACACTGAACTGATCGGGTGCGGGTCCGCGGTTTTATCGTCATTGTAGTAGGTAGTCATGATGATTATTATTACCATGTTACTGCCACAACGGAAGATCAAGTCGCTATAACTGTGGTCAAATCAGGATAAGACTGGAGTGTCATTCGAAATCCTTAAATGTCACAATTATCAAGACTTTAACCATCGTCTGACACATGAAAGAAAGAACCTAGTCTGACACAATAATGCTGGGATAACAATGATAAAAAAAGCTCCCTAAAAGCGCTGAAGGTTCGCCCTCAAAGACGACTTCATGGCGTGTTTTGTAAACCTCCACGTGTCGACCGGCTCTACTTAAGATGTTTTGGAGCCGCTGGCTATACAACCAACTTAAAAGAAAAGGTCTTATGTGACTAACATGCTTGATTAACTTATGCCCTTATTGTAATGTGTGGCGTGACAGGGCGAACTTGACAGGCGCACTCTGCCCACGCCACGTCGTAGCAATTAAAGCCAAGCAACAGGCAACCTTTTAAAACCCTAACTAGTCCCTTGAAAAGCGACACGGTATATAACTGTAAGAGTGGCAAGGAAAATAAAAATTATAAAATCGAGTTTTAGGGTTTCCATTCCCAACGTAATTAATGGAGCCCTACTCTAATGCTTACGCTGTCCGCCTGCCGGACCTACCTTTAAAAGGCTTTAAGTATATTTTAAACCGTAATGGGTTAGGCATCTTGAATGGAAAAATATGCTCCCTAAGATAAGGTAACGGTTCCGGGATCAAATCTCTGCAAGGGCCAAAATATTTGAGTTTTCATTTAATGTACGTTTGTATAATTGTATATAGGGGATATTCATTTACTTAGGTATAGTACGATCACTGATCAGCATCAAAAGTAACTTTACGACTGACTGGCTTGTCAAACTGCATACTAAAAATGTCAGCTACTTTTGACTGTATGTATACGTCGCGGTACCGGACCGTCAGTGCGCGAATGCGCCTCGCACTGGGCCAATTTTATCGTCTGCACGAGATAATCTATTATATATTTCTTCAGGAAAGCGTTAATTTAGTTTCCTTTGCAACTGCAAAGGCGATCCCGTGTTACAGGTATATTAACGTTGCAGATCCTCTTACTGCTTTCAAACATTTTTGCTATGACACAAAGCGCCCACGCTCCACTCAGACTAGAATTTCTTCGCCTACGAGCCTTTGTGTGAATAAGGTACTGATCAATAAGCAATAACCTGCTCAGTCAAGTTTAACTCAAACTGCAAAATATCCAACTTTCCAGGTCAAAAAATGAAGCTTAATGCACGAGTTGAAAGGACGAAGGAAACCTAAAGAAAGTATTATAAAGTATAAGTTCATATTTATGAGTTCAGCTTTGTATATTAAAAGTGAAGCCTTATGTTTATCCTTGTTTTCTTGAAGGCTGTTAAATTCTATTTCAGCTAAGATGTTTTGTTTTAATTTATAGTTTTTTAGTGGAAATATGGCTTGATAGAAAAGATTCAAATATTTCGGACTCTCGACTTTTCGTGGGTCACGGGGACATAATCTAAGTAATTTGGTTTCTTTTAATTTTAAGGTGTATTCATCAATCTGGAACTCTTACATTTATTTATATAATGTAAACTTCCGTCATCATACTGTACTAATGTACCTATACATATCTCCCCTCGTGTCTATGTACAAGTCAAGACGGTAGGAATGTGCCTGTATGGTAACTTCACGGCTGTCGAGGCCATATTTCGTCAACGAGTCAACTAATGAGATTTTGCTCGAACGAGCGGTCGAAGCGGCCTGAAATTCACGCACGAGTGTTACCATTGCTAGAGTATGAGTGCAGCCAAGCTGTCAGACCTTGTTAAAACCAGTCGGGAATTTCATAAACTCTCGGCGAAAAACGGGATTCGCTTCGATATTCGGTGAAAACGTAGCGCCGAAGCGTCAGCTGACGTAACTGGATTAAATACTCAGCCCAGTAACAGTGCATATAGCTCTGGAGCAGTAAAATAAAGTCATATATGTCGGAGACGGTCATGAGTACGGTAGCTCAACGAAGCCGGCGCGCCATCGGAAGGCGACAGTGGCGCCCCCTTGAACCTGTTTTGGCGCGCTAGACAGAGTCTTGGCGGTTCACTCAGCGAACGCCCACCGACACTTCACTCTGGGTCGCCATCGAGTGCACTACTGCCTTGGAACTGTCCCGTTTCGTTGTGCTATACCAAGTTAGAATCAGTGAAACGTTATAACTCAACAATACTGTGTTAATTTAATAAAGACTATTGTGAGACTTTGATAACCTAGCTTACAGACCTCTGTGCCAGGAACTGTTATTTTGTGCTTCATTGTATAAGGAATAAATCAAGTTAATTGCATCCGTATTGTTTCATCTTGCCCGCAACTACCTCCTCGTCCACAACTATGTCGATTAGCTCATCTAATGTGCCACACCACACCGGCCATCCAGACCTGTCCCCGACATCAGAAGTTGGGATAGTATCTACGGGCCCATGAGCGAACACGAAGAATGATGGAACACGAAGCGAATAAAACGGAAGAAAAAAAGTTTGTGGTTACTCTTTGAAATTCAACGAACCTGACATCACAAAATCAAGGAACAGGAGCTACAAGCGTTTCCGTTATTGAAACTCAAGCTAACACCGTCACGGAGACCTACAAAACCGTATGAAAACAAATGAAGATTGCACTGTTTAAATTGTTTTCATTGCGAGAGAAACGGACATGAAAAATTCGATTGCTTACTTCGTATAAAAGAAAACTACAACTTACCACCTCAGCGACAAAAGCCAGCAGTTACAATACAAACTACATACATCGAAGTTCATTGTTTACTTCAAGAACAGCGGGACACATCGTCAGTTGTTGCACCAGTAGAAGTGACCCAGAAGCGACAGTCAACTACTAGTACTATGGCTACTACTGGGTACTAGGCACTATGGCTTCACCGACACATTTTGAAAAACACATCAGGTCAGTCGTTAACTTTTCACTAAGATTCCGATATTTTGTTCACAAATAAAAGTGTAGCTAGATTCTGGGGTAGACTTAAGTCGCACTTATTCAGTTTAGTGGGTATTTGTCAAAAAAAAATTGGTTGCCTGTAAAGTCGGTATACGGGCGAAAGTTTTACGTGACAACGACTTTGAGATTACTACAACATAACCTATTCACTTATGTCTTAGTCATTTATTTCATCATGTTATATTATCAGTCTGAAATTATTTACCTTTGCTGTTTGAATTGTTGCGATGGACGAAACTACCTTCACATTATCACTACACAATCGTTTTACAATTAACTGGCAACGTGTAAACTTGTATGCAGGCGCCTAAGCGAAATAGAAGCGCAAGACATGAACCGGTGTGTATGCCTATCTCTCTCACTCTCTCCCTCTCACTCGCTCTCATTGTGAGCGCATAACGTGAGCGGAGCGTAACGCAGTTTCTTGAAGTGTCACCCGGCAAACCAATTTATAAGACGTTGTCACGTCAAAAGTACTAACGGGTACTGGTAAAAGCGACCCTCCAAGTAAAGTTGAGTATTGCGTGATAGAAATTAATAATCATTTGCAACAAAGTTTATTGCACGTTTTGTAACGATTGTTTTCGTAGTGATATAATATGACTAAACGCGAAATGTTTCTACAGAGATTTAGTGTTGATTAATATGACCACTACGCAGTTTACCTACCCTTAAAAAGTTTATCATTTTAAAATTGCGCTGTGAAGGTGCATCAATCATACACACTTAGAATTATTATTCTAAGCATACACAGTACTTAGTAGTAGGAGCGGCTGGGCTTAGGAACTTGCTTTAATAATCTACCCTCTGTTCATGATTTTCCAATCATTCTGTAGAATTTAATTTTTTGACATCTTGAATAGTTTCTTACTCGGTGTACATTAGCTGGTGTATAGTTTAGCGCCTATAACTTCCGTAAGAACTGGTGAGCCTGAGATTTGTTTAAACGATTCTAATGTTACTTTTAACTGTGGTGATCGCTTTAGCCTGAAATATTTAAACTGGAGACACTAATAGGATTAGGAAAATGATAGAACAAGAATTTGAAATTGAGGTTTGATTTTTATCATTAATGTTAAATAATCGGTAAAGCCTTGGTAATCCAAAGGTTATCATACAAAGTAAAGTTTGTTATTAAAATGCAAATAATGATTTGATTTAAATCTTTTCTTGCATCTACGTCGTAGATTATTATTTATTTGTTCACATTAACGAATCATAATTTCAGTGTACCTACCTAACTTTGCTAGATTGATTTGAGTTTCCTTTTTTTTTGTTGAATTATTATTATTCGTTTGGCATGTTATTTCAGATAACAAAAGAAACAATTCATTTGACTATAGTCTATAAGTAATTACAAATCCAATTTCAGTTGTTGTTGAATTGAAGTTGAGTTTGTTGGATTTAAGGTTAGAATGACCGAGCTTTGTGATACTGTGCTTGAAGTTTTTGTTTCAGGAAAAGATTCGCGAACTTAGCAGCTAACAGCTAAGCCATGAGTCATCTGCTTCGGCTGCCACGGTACAAGACATCGCGTAAAGAACTGCGCGAAGGCGAGCGACAGGGCGCCTTCAACCACGGGGAAGAGGGTTGACGTGTGACGTCACCACACCGCACCATATGAGGCAATCTGGTGAGGAGTTCTCATTTTATTGTGATTTGGTTGCCGAGTGATCGCTTATGGAAGAGTTAATATCCAATAAGTTCCATGGCAATTGCTTGTATAATTCAGTGACTATGTATGACTTGTATCAGAAAATTGTTAGTACTGTGCAATAAATAAAGTTACTGAAGCGAGCCTATTAGAAATGTTGACATGTAGTAATGTAAATTGCAAGACCATTGGCCATAAACTTGACTTCCAAACATGCGCGTACTTGCACGATAGGTTGAGGGAAATGCCCGGGAGCTACGTACCATTTGAAGTAGACGAAAAAAAAAATATTGTGATACTGGTAGGGAGGTTCTCAGTTCGGCTGGTCGACCATACCAGTCACTTCATCGTAGCCGTAGTCCGGTAGAAGTCGGCATCTGCTCTAAGCAGTCCGTGGATACGCGGTGCGCGGTAGGTGCTGGCGGAGGTCGGGTCACTCTCGCAGAGACCGTAGAGTCATAGGGTTGACTCGGCGATCCCGTGGGGATGCGCGTAGTGGGTGGCTAAGTTAGCCCTAGGCCACGAATGAGATACCTGTTTTGTTGAACGAATTTTCGTTGATTTAATTGTTTTGATATTGTCAATAAGGTGAGCCAAAAGGAAATGATATGGTGGTACATGGTTCCTAATGTGTTTTCTAAGGTAGAAGTGGTAAATAGCTAGTTTGTTTCACAACAAGCAACATTGTAGTACAATCTCATTTAAAACGTATTGCACTATTGAAAGAATAAGTAATGTTACAATTGGTAGTTGGTTGTAAGATACCATAATTCGATTTGTATCTTTTGAAATATTGCGGTTATAAAACAAAAACTTTCACTTAGTTGTCAAAAGAATTTTTGTGATATTTTTTTTGTTTTGGTGTCAGTAACTATTTGATGCGAAAGGAAAGATGAAGTTTTTGTTTTGTCTTAGGTACCATTTTGACGTGTTTGTCAGGACTGACCGAGTGGATACTGTTTTGGTTGTTGATTGTTTCAGAGCAACACACGAGGACGTGTGTCATCGCAGGATGGCCGTGTCGGAGACGGTCATGAGTACGGTAGCTCAACGAAGCCGGCGCGCCATCGGAAGGCGACAGTGGCGCCCCCTTGAACCTGTTTTGGCGCGCTAGACAGAGTCTTGGCGGTTCACTCAGCGAACGCCCACCGACACTTCACTCTGGGTCGCCATCGAGTGCACTACTGCCTTGGAACTGTCCCGTTTCGTTGTGCTATACCAAGTTAGAATCAGTGAAACGTTATAACTCAACAATACTGTGTTAATTTAATAAAGACTATTGTGAGACTTTGATAACCTAGCTTACAGACCTCTGTGCCAGGAACTGTTATTTTGTGCTTCATTGTATAAGGAATAAATCAAGTTAATTGCCTCCGTATTGTTTCATCTTGCCCGCAACTACCTCCTCGTCCACAACTATGTCGATTAGCTCATCTAATGTGCCACACCACACCGGCCATCCAGACCTGTCCCCGACATATACATATCCAAAACCCCGGACGCACTCTGACGTGCTTCTAAACAAGGTTTTTGCGGTGAATCTGAGTAGGTACTTTGTACTTTCTCAGTCGCTGGTGACAAGAGGTATACACAGGTGCGCTGTTTTCTTTCCTTACGGTACCTTAATAGTGTATAGGGAAGGGAGGCCCCAAGTGATCTTACACGACTTTTTATCCCCAGTAGTACTCTTAATACTTCATCTCAACAGTTTCAACTGCAGGTCTCCAAGTACGCTTTCCACTATTACCGTCAACAATGCACAAGATTCCCAAGTTCGTTTCCTTACTGCCCTTTGCCAGAAGTATTCAATGGCGCAATATTGTGTTGTGCTCAGATACCATATACGCACCGCACATATTCAATTTTATCACATGCGATGATGCGTACTATCTGATCTATCCTTTTTTTCGATAGACGTTAGTCTTCCCTTCCCTAACAGCCAAACCACTACCTAACGGAACAAGCAGTTATTTCAAAGAAAACCCAGTTGAGATACTGTTCTAGCCAATCCGTGTACTGCGGCTCTCTTCCGCAGCACGCATGATTGGGAGAGCTAACTACTAATTGGAAAATGGAAAGTGTCAGGCCGTTGATCAATGGCATAGCAATGATGCTTGCGCGTCAACGCGTCCAGTGGCCGTCGAGTTCTTTATGGACCGCAACGGATGTAGGAAATACTGTAACTATTTATGTGCATCGCAATAGTAATATAAACGAAATTGATAAATGAATAATGTCACTGAATTTTCTCTATGCGGACTTACAATAAGTATCGACGTTTGAGCGTCGCAGCACAGCCGATAAACAGACGAACTGAGGATCACTTCATCATTTTAGATTGTTGAGCGCAAAATTTTATTCTTCTTAGGGATCATTTCTGGTCACCTTAATGTGTACAATACAACTTACGAGCGGGGTTAATATAATACCGATGAACATTAGTTTCTGATTTCGATTTAACAGTTGAATATGTAATCCGAATATTCCGATAGATGATAAACTAATCAACATATTAAGTTGATCGAATAATGGTATGCGTATGCTAATGCGTATTTATATCGAGGAAAAGCCACAATACAATATAATAGTATATTTAGCTAGTGAACCAACTTGGCCATTGATTTAAATTAAATACGGATTAAAAACATAACCTTACTTAATTTCGAAGACGGTGAAAATCCTGTTCTATTCAGCATTTCTACAATATACTACAATCGATCACAATCAACAACCTTGAACCTATACGTACTATAGATGATTTCTGACTTCATCAAATAAGCCGACGATGCACGGTGATTCTGACTACATTTTAAGTTCAGCTTTTATGTAAATGACTCCATTAATCAATGACTCGGGGAGATAAGAATGCGGGATGTGTTTAGGTTTCATTGTGGACCCAAGGCCAAGTACCTACATGCTGCTAAATATCAGTAAACAAACGATAATATTCGACGGTTTGAGTGCTTGTAGGCACTGTTACAATATTAAATAACTTTTCTAAAAAAATAAAATCCGACTTCAATGAGTAGAAATCGTAGGTACCTACCAATTTGAAAGCGCAACGAGTTACTATAAAAAGCAACGAAATCGCCATAGATGTGCCTATAATTTAAGGACTTCTTTAAATTCCTCATAGAACCCTCTCTTAGGAATTTTGTTGAAAATTACAGAAAGTAAGGGCTCTTTTAGAATCGAACCGCATAAAAGCCACGAGTTTTTACGGGCATTGGGGTTGATACACGAGTGGCCTGTCGTTGGCTGTAGGTAATCGTGGGCACTACAGCGCGGAGGCTATTAGGGCAGCTTATGGCACGTGGTGAGAGTAAAGAACAAATGGTTTATATAACTTTTTTCACAAACTTCTATTAGGGTTATCTCAAAAACTGCTCAATGTTTTAACTTTTTTGTCAATTCCCTAAAATCGATGCGTTGGCTGCAAATCAAAACAAACGAGGGAGCCATTCTAAATTGTTTAAGTTGAAGATTCGCATACTTCTTCGGTACAGTCACGTCTAATAATAGTTTTAGCTACGTTTTGGCTCTTTTGTTAAGCTATTAGTGTTCAAATGAAATAGACATTGTAGACTAAAGTATGTATTTTACAAGTTAGTGCTTTTTGAGAGTTAAAGTTAGTTAGTAAGCCATTTAATAATGAAAGAAATATAGCTAGGAATAGCTCAATTGATATTTGACCAGTACCAAATTCACAAATATGCGTGTGTTTTTCTTTGAGCTTTGATCTTTGTATCAATGGTTAAATAAGTGTCAATTAGGCGGGTTTTTTATTGGTCTTCATTGATTTTTACAGATGAATGTACACGTGACGACTTGGCGAGGCATCCAAAGAGAATTCCCTTGCCTTTATTAGACTGTTCATTTCAGGGCCCTTTTTTAACGATTTTAGAGAAGTAATAAGGATCGATTGCAATGAATTTGTACATAGTTAAAAGCTTGATTAACATAAAATACGATCGCTTCCTTTGTGTGACGAAAGTTAGTCATACAAAATGTATGGGTAACATTCGTCACACAAAGGAATCAATTAAGGTTGTTTTAATTAAAACCCTTGACTATGTACAATTTTTTTGCAATCGACCCATAAACCAATTCTGGTCAGACTAGCCTGAGGATTTGTTTTACTCTACTGGGAAATTCGTCCGGTTTTTTTTTTACCGCAGTCGGTTAAAATTTATCCTATAACATAACCATCTTTGAATGTCCAGCTATCGGCCTAGCATAGCGGCGAGATGATGAGAGGACAAATAATTCTTCACCAACAGACGCGCTCATACATATACTGCATCGTGCTTTTTCTGAAATTTTAATAATTTCCCTCTCCTAAGAAAACTGATGTTAATTACAATTTTAAAATTGTATAACAATAATACTTAGATGAAGAAGGGTGCATAGTTATCTGTGAGATCGTAATGTCCGTTGTGGCACGTATTTGACCAGTTTCGCTCAGAATAGATACTATGAGGAATTACGTCATATCTTTACTCGGAATTCTAATCGTTCATTTCTGGTACAAGTCGAGAGCCAAATTAACACAAGCCATTTATGACAAAATAGTTACATAACGATTGTTAGGTATAAATCGAAATGACACAATCTTCACTAAAATACGGTAATGGGTATGTCTTAATATTGCACCAAACTTGTACAAATAAAAAATAAAATACAACGTGTGCTCAGAATGTTCTAAAAAAAAAAACACATTTAAAAATCTTAAGATTCCTTTGATAATGCGTGTGGTGAAAATCGTGTATACTGTATTAAGGGATAAGCCAGATGAGCGTAATTTGAGTCGCGTAATTTCGGTCGCGCCATACTTCGTCGTCGGTGATCACGTGACACGAAGTATGGCGCGACCGAAATTACGCTCGTCTGGCTTCACCTTGGGCTTGTGCACAAATCACGTGAGGTTTTTTCGGCTACTTTTTGACCCCCCCCTCCCTCCTGGTGATATTTGGTGAGGTTCTTTGCTAACCCCCCCTCCCCTCACTACCTCACGTGTATTTTTTTTTCGCCAAAATTTCGAAAAATAGACTCGCTATTTTAAAGTATTTAACAAGTGAAGATTTATTTTTTAACAAAACCGAGAAAAAATATCGATTTTTCGTGATTTTTTCGTAACCCCCCTCCCCCTATTGAACCTCACGTGATTTGTGCACAAGCCCCTTATGGTGAGGCTATTTGGAATTGGGAACCAAGCGGGTAGAACGTATATGTTTTTAAAAGCTTTTATTTAGCTTGCATTGTATGTATGTATGTATGTAAACGCTTTATTGTACACAACAAGTGGTTATAAATACATTGATAACAAATGAAATATGTACAAAGGCGAACTTATCCCTATTGGGGATCTCTTCCAGTTAACCTTTGAGCAATTGAAGGAATGGGTATACGAAGAAAATAGGCAAACTACACTGCGTACAACCAAGATATCTATATTATACTTAATAAAACTATAATAAGTACATAAACTAAGTAAGTAATAATACACATATATTTGTACTATTTATAAGATATATATTATATATACATATACATATATCTACATATAATACATATAAATGCGTAAATAAATATAGTATTCAATGAATTCACACGTCATCGGACAGCCACAATTTCTTCAATTTTATGTATGTATGTATGTATGTATGTATCTAAGTATGTTTGTTCGGGTGAAATCATGCAACTCAATTTTGAAGCAGATATCGTCAACCGATTGAGCTGAAATTTTGCATAATTACTTAACTTTGATGACAATACAATAATACCATGGGGCTGATCTGATGATGGAGCCGGAAGGTGGCTATAGGAACTCTATAAAAGAAAAAGCAATCCTACCGAGCTTGGGCTCTTTAGAATCGTCTCAGTGAGCATTTGATGGATGTCCAAAGAAAAGTACAGTCGGCTATAAAAGCTTGCCACTAAAATGTCATTTTTGACAGAAACTTATTTTAATAAGCCTTAATATAATATTCATATCGCAATTGTTGGAACAAATGTCTTATACCTTTCAGGTAGGAATAAGACATTTGTTGATAATATTCCTAAAAAAATCGAGATGAAAAACTTTTTTTGCTAATTATCAAATAACACTTTGGATTCCAATTAGCCTCACCTTGCGGTACCTAATTGAATTGATGGTATAGTGCGACCAATTTATCTGTGAAACGGCGATTTCTTAGTTCCTAACGACTATCATGCTGAAATATATAATAGTCAGTGCTCTGCGTTCGAGTCTTTCTTCCACGGAGTGTCCTGTGTGTGAAGTGTGGCGACACCCTTCAGTTCACAGATAACTTGGTCGCACGTAACACACCTTAGTAAATAGTTGAAAAGACGCAACGAAAATCGTCCTATACCTACTTATCTAGTTATTTCTGAACAAAACGCGACTTGGGACACCTTTGTTATCTTCTTAATCTTGCTGAGGTGGGACCTTTTCGTGGCACAGCCATAAAAATAGTTGCTTATTGTTTTATTTTATTTTCTTATAATTTCTGTCACACCTTTTATGTAGGTAATTATGTTTTATGTCTCATCACGAATAAATGTATTTCTTTCTTTCTTTCTTTCTTATTATATAAAAACCAGCCAAGTGCGACTCTGACTCGCACACCGAGGGTTTCGTACAAACACCGATCTCATCTTAACCATTATTATGTCCCGGACAATATATCCCTGGTTCCAGAGGAGCCCAGGACCAAAACAACTCACTGGAAACTTCATTGAATATATATTAAATTCTAACTTGCTACTTCATCGTCCTGGTTTGTATGGCGCCGCATACAAATGAAGTGCAAAGTCAATGCAACCGATCACGTTTCTAGTATGGGAGCCCCACTTAAATATTTATTTTATTCCGCTTTTAGTATTTGTTATTATTATAGCGGCAACAGAAATACGTCATCTGTGAAAATTTCAACTGTCTAGCTATCACGGTTCATGAGATACAGCCTGGTGACAGACATGAACATGATAGACAGTGGACTCTTAGTAATTGGGGACATTGGGGTCCCATTTTTACTCTTTGGGTACGGAACCCTAATAAAGGGATAGGATAAGACTTCTGGTAAGGAATAATCTCCTTTCCTTATTTGTTACGGGAGATATCCGCGCTCAAAGCGTCTTAATATTTAATAAGCAATTTCGCAAACGCAATCAAATCAACTTGTTTAGAAAGTGGAAGCCCTTTCGAAAGCCAAGCTAAAAAGTAAGTGTAGTGCAGAATAAGTTAGATGAAGTTTGGCTAATGCG
Source organism: Apotomis turbidana (assembly GCA_905147355.2). NCBI lineage: Eukaryota > Metazoa > Arthropoda > Insecta > Lepidoptera > Tortricidae > Apotomis > Apotomis turbidana. The sequence continues at coordinate 21,272,178 of LR990285.1, read as the reverse complement.
AACTTTCAAATTTCGACTATCACATGAGATTGTTGTGGTAGCGGTTGAATGTCCCAACTTTTGTTTAAGTTTTAAACACGTGATGAAAATAGATTACCGTTAATATCATACTACGTTATTCTTTTGATTTTCGCCATAGTTCATATTTAACTGACTATGTATTACATCGCCTGCCCGCCTAGTATAAGTACGCTTCGCGACTCATGTCGCGTCAGATAGCATCACCCGTCACTATCTCACAGTATAGCGAAGAAAGAGATGGGTAACATTTCTCGCGCGAGAAAGAGTCGCGTGTCACAGTTGTGCTAGAGGTGCTGGTGAGAACCCAACCTCCCTAAAATTTCTGTCACTGCTCTTCAAAACCTCGTATTTAGGAAGTAAATTGACACCGAGATACGAGCTTTGTTTAAATAGGTATTTTTTACTTATACTTAGTTAGTTTTGGTTGTCAATAGACGACATTATAGATCTATAGTATAAAACGACATTTTTGACCGAGCGAGCGAAGCGAGAGAAGCGTCCCCGTTTCAGTTTAAAGCGGCGAAAAATTCTTTTGTATGTCCGCATTCCGGATGTCCGGCTGTTCTCGTCTACAAGTCGCACGAGACTCGCCTGAGAAATGTGGCGCGTACACGAAAACAGCGGGGAAATCCGGACGTACAAACGAATTTTGGACCAAGACCAAGCAAAGAAAGTTTCGCTCGCACGGTCAAAAATTTATCAACGTAAGTATCGTTAGGTACTCGTATATTACTATATTTCGTTGCCTCCCTAATCCTGACCTGAAAGGGACTGGAATGGACTTTAAATTTGAAGGAATAGACGCGTGAATTAACTAACATGAGAAAGATAAAAGTGGCCACAGCTCGGCAATGATACTTGTTTGAAGAGCTATTGTTTTGGGGCTCAGAAAGTGCTGTAAAAAAACGATAGACTTTGTGTAAGCAATCCTCGTTTAAGTTTAAATTTGCCATAAGCCGCCAAATACTAAGCATCGGTTTTTAAACGCTTTAAGCGTGCGCTACACAATGGAAAATAATGCTAATCAAGTAATCACATATCCACATGAAATGTAAGTTTCCTTTTGATATAATTGTCAGTAGTATCTTTATATTTTTTATATTCTTGATTGTTTATAAGAGCCACCGGATACGTAGGATCACTAGTTAAAATCTTGCTTACATCACAGTTGCAAAGGATATCATTTTTCTTTCATAATTAACCTTTGGAAGGAAACAAAAAGTAAACCAGACCTAAAAGGAGATGACGGGAAGCCTTGGATGCACTCAGTAACGAGTGGAGAGAGTATGCGGCCAATAGACCCCAGTAGCGCAAGAGGAGAGGCCTTTGCCCAGCACTGGGACACAACTATAGGCTAGAAAAAAAAAAACGTTGTCCCAAAATTTTAAAGAGTTGTAACTGAACATATACAAAAAATATATCAAAATGACAATTACAGTGCCAAATTTTATTTTATATATTATTTGAGGACTACTGAAAGAAGCTCAGAAGCTTCTAAATTATATAATTTTATACATACTTATTCAAGTAAGACGAGAAGGTATTATAGAGATTTATGTTCAAAATGAAACAAGAAAAGACATTCAAGGTGGAAGGTCGAAACTCATATAAAGAGATGTACATCTATCTTAGTTATAAAAAAATAATTTTCATTTTATGTGCAAAGTAGGTTGAGACTGGATAATCTTATAATGTGGCTGACATAGATGTAAAGCAGGATTAATGTTTAACCCAGAGTGGCTGACATTTAAAGGTTTTGCTTCATGGTAAACAAGACACTTTAAAAAAGGGCATTCAAGTGTTGTGAATAATAATGGTATGACTGCATGTGTGGCATAGCTAGGGCCCACGGCTGTGTGGCGCAAGGGTGAGGCACATCAAGTTTGTACATAGATTATATAATAGTTTCAAGATTAAGTCACAGAACCCTCTAACTTTGTTTAAATAAAGGTATTCTGACCACCTTATTAACCCCTAAAAAATACGGGGTGTTATGAGTTTAAAATTTGTATCTGTGTATATCTTGTATATGTGTATCTGTGTGTCTGCCTGTGGCATCACACATCCCAAATGGATGGACCAATTTGTGTAAGTTTTTTTAAATTGAAAAACTTGTCCGTAGAGATGGTTCTTAGCTATGTTTGGTGGAAATAGGACCAGTAGTTTCCAAGATATTCTGTTTTAATTAGAACAAGTGACAAGATCTCAGATAATATAGTTATAGTAATGATCAGTTTTAGTAGCATTTTATAATATCACTCTTTGAATGAGGGTATCATGATGACAAGCTACTTATGTCAAGGGTGTTAATTTTTTTTTATTTAGGCCATTATTGTATGTTTTAGGCTTTCCAATTGCTAGATGTCTCAATGAGTAAATAATCTCAATGAGGTTAACATCCTGATCATGATATGCAGTCCATGGAGTCTTAAATACATTGAAATAAAAGACTAAAATTGGATGCTTACATGTTACTAAAACATTATACCTATGTAAAAAAGTATTATTTTTCATTACTTTTGTTATATGTTCAATATCAACTATTGCACAGGATAATATTCGGGTAATTTTATGTAATAAATATTTTTATATCTTAATTCTGGTCTGACACTGTTAAGTAGGTGTTTTCCGTTTTCATATTACGTCAAATTGAATAGTACAGGTAGCAGTATTTTTTTGTACATTAATTTATTTCTATAAGATCGTATTTTCACGCCATACAAAGTTATGATTACTGAACCACACCCAGTTAAAAGCAATTGAAGATTCTAATTGCTTACTTTAGGAACCATGCTCCTCTCTTCAATTCATTAATATGCATTACAAAGAATCTAAATATACACATAAGTAATAAACATGTCACTTCTATTAAGAGTTGATAAAAGTATTGATTACATTGAGATAATTGAAACAATTGACCTGCAATGTGAACATATTGTAAGTTTTTAATTTACAGTTGACAACCTTCACAGTGCATACAAGTCAAGGCAAGCACTTCAAGGGTAACTTAGATATGCATTGCACTTCACATAAGTAACATAACCTACATGTAATAATGTTTATAAACTTAAGCTAATTTATAAGTATACAAAGTGTTTCTAGGTTTTATTGAAAAAATAACAACATTGATAATTCGGGGAGAGCCGAATATCTGACTCATATGAGTCATAATGTAAAGAAAACCAAAACCAAATTGAAAATGAATATAGTATTTAGCTAGTAGTGAAAGTTACTCACAACAACACCTATCAGTATCACTCACACTAACAACTTACCACATGGTGATAAAAGAAACTACCACTAAATATTACACTATTATTGACTAAACAAAAACTAAAAAATACACATGAACTATCTCTGTTCGGCCCTATGGTTGACAGGTAGAGAATGCCATTTGGCATTAAGTTCACCATTTGTAATGACTTTGTTTTGTGCAATAAAGTTTCAATAATCAAAAAAGAATGTATTTTGACTACTGATTTTGATGACATCACTAGTTAGAATTTTCCTTGAAACTTGACTGGTCATAGTGGTGATCAAATAAGTCCTACTTTGTTCTTCATTGCTAAAGGTTACGTCTAGTTTGAAATATAAATGTTCGTCACTTGATGCATCATGCTTTTCCACATATAATATTTTGGAATTGCAGGCATTATATTTAGGCTAAATTAGTCTCTAGTATCTCTGTGCTTACTAACTTGTTTGCTTATCTATCTTCTTAGATATCTCACTATTCTCTCTCATTTGCTCAAGAGTTGGCTGGAAGGAATACCCTGGGAGAAGTTCGCCTTTGTACATATATCTGTTGTTATTTGCTTTTAAGTATAATAAAGTGTTCATATAAAATACATAATAAAATGAGATTATGCCTACTATGTAATCATAGAAACACTTTCCAAACTAATAAGAATTATGAATACTAAATAGGTTGACAACATAAAAGTGAAATGTATATATATACAAACTAGGCAGCTATGTCAAGCATTCGTTGTTTTTGTGTGTAACATATGATTCATTGTAAATGAGTGTTAATCTCATATGACTACAATCTTTATCACATCTGAACTTTCGCAGCTGGTATGACATTGGGGGGAGTGAATATGCACTCGGAAACATATCCGAACAAATCTATGATGAAGATTTGTAACACCTGTGCTGAACGTAAGTGTTAATCAGTATTATAGTAGCGTATACAAGGAAGTGATAATCTTACCTCGCCGCTACGAGCCGCAGGAGAGTTTTCTTCAATTTCGTATATAATGTGTGGCAAACCGGCTTCGCCAAGCAGGGAGAATCCAAATCCTAAATTATCACTACGGTTCAGAACCACTAGTCTTTCGTCAGCCATATTCAGTGCACAGCAGCATTGATTAACATCCACTGTTAAATATCACTACGAACACATTATACAAACCGCTGCAGAATTTCAGGTAAAGGATATTGTAATTGATTAACGCAAATCTTTATAAAATCATGAAGCACGATAAACGGCAGCGCACCCAACCAACCAAAGCGAAGGAGACAGATAGTTGAGTTGGGATAGTTTCAGTTTCGTTTCAATTTAATTCACTCTAAATATTCATCGCCGCAGTTGCAATTTCTGAGTGTTATCATTCAAAGCGCTTTTTGACCTATCTTGAACAGAACAGTTATATCTAGAGGTTGGCATAACTCGCTAATTATCAACCAATGAAATTCATTGGGAACACTCAGTGTTGCCGTATACGTTGCCACATCGATCATAATGTTAATAGAATATTTAAAGTATTATGCCATCCCATCCCATAATTGATACTGAGGGTTTATTTAATCACAATATATTAATGTAGTTATTTAATAATTGCCTACTTAAAATTATCATTGGCTTGTCATTGTTCAATTGGATTTAATGTCAATGTCATTCTGTGGCAGTGTGGTATAACGGTATACGTCAACTACGTCAAGTCAAGTCAGTTTAGTGCAGACTTGCAGAGTGCAGTACGTCGGCTGCCTTGTGCGCATGCGCATGCGTCTGCCCATTCACTTGATAACAAGGAAACTTGTGTTAGTGAATTGATAAAAGTTTGAAACTTTATTTGATTTTATAAATCAGTTAAAATGTATATCCTGTCTAATTTTGTTAAGGTCACTGTGCCAAACTACTTAGCTGGATTACCTATTCCAGATTCATTCGGAGGCTGGTTCCGGCTAGGAGGTAAGACAAAAAGTATTTTCCTTATTTGCACAACAATTATTCCAACGAATGCTTTACGATGAATAAAAGCTAACGTGATAATTTATACTTAACCTTGTAATAAATAGGTATAGCAACTGACCTTATCTAGATAAAATATTGTAATAGAGTGATTATTACACTTTCAAATCTCGTTCACGGTTATAAACATCACTAGCGTTGAATTTTCATTTGGATGCAATTAAAGTTACATTAAGGCTGGTTTTACCTGGCACGGCATATGGTACTGACGAAAAATTGATCATTCAATTTCAATTGAATTGGTATCAAGTTAAGCGATTATAGTGCATTCCCTTGACATAGTATATATTTTAATACATAACTTCTTTAATAGATATATACCTACTGGTTTGCAGTAGGTTGGAGACGTGTATTTGAATGTTTAATATACCCTGTAAGTCCTTTTATTTTATGTATTTTACCTTTAAGGCTAAACTTTTGTTTCAGTCAAAGATTGGCTGGCCTTGATTCCTCCTACAGTAGTAATTGGTGGCATATCCTATTACTCCTACCGGACAATAAAACGAGCAAGAGGACCGATAAACCCAATGATAAGGCTACATGAGAAAAAAGTTGTAGATTTTATTGAAATAGAAGATATTGGTGAAAAAGTTTCACTTTGCAGATGCTGGAAGAGCAAGAAAGTACGTGATTTGGTTATAAAACATTCTAGCAACAATATTCCTAATTTATGTAATAGAAGGTAGTAAAACTAACTTTGAGACATCGCAACTAGATAACTAGAAGAAGCCTAAAAAATTGTCCGAGTTGTCATAGGGGTGATATTATTTAAAATAGTCAGAAAAAAGAAAACACAATAATGGATCTCACGTCAGCTTCATAGAAAATTATTTTTCTGTAATAAAACAGGAATCGTTTGGTTATATTTTCTGATCTTGGAATTTATCGAGTTTTTATACGATGAGTCATTAAAGGGATTATCAGTTGCGCTGGTTGAAATCGTTATGATTATAATTTTATAATATTTTGTACTATTAACAGTCAATTATGACGGGTATAGTTTTTTAGTATGTATGTTAAAAAAAATGTTAAAGAAGCCTAAATTTGCCGAATCATCAATGTTAAACCTATTTCTTTATAAACAGCATCAAATAAATTCCTTTACTGAAACCGAGAGAGGCGAGAGATAAAGCTAGATTATCGGTAGTAAGGCCATTTCTTATGTGACACAGTTTTACAAATTAGACAAACGAATTATGCTTATATTTCGTTGCCTTCATAATGTTATCAGATAGCACCAGTATCGTATGTTTTGGAGATATGAGGAAAAACAAGCATAATTACAATCATGTTTTTTTTCAGTGGCCCTTTTGTGATGGTGCTCATGGACCTCACAACCGAGCTACAGGGGACAACACTGGGCCAGTTGTTATCCGGAGATCTAAACCAACAGAAGAAATCAAGTAAACAATTTTTTAGCGTTGTAATAAGTACACAGGGTGTAATGTAATTCCACATATGATGTATAGGAATAACTAATTAATATATAATAATTAACTACCAATGTGATTTTATATTGATTATACATATGATGTATAGCAAACATTTTGTTACCAATTATTATTATTTACAACTTTATGGACATAGATATAAGAAAAATAGTACAATCATCGCTCACACATTTTTTGTGAATCATTTAATTGTGTTTTTGTTTTTATTGAATTATTTTTGGTAAGTTGCTTGCCAATGTTTAATAACATTAATGGAAATGTAGGTCGCATGGCATAAGCAAATTGTGTGAGGTTTATTCATATATGTTTTTAAAGTATGTGTATATTTGCCCTTATTACAATTTTGTTTAATACATCATTCCAATTACAAAATTCGATTTACAATTATTAGCATGCCTATACGTAATACTATAGTGAATTAAATGTGTTGTACTTATTATATCCCTTTTTTTTCTTTTTCCACGTCAGTAATACTGCAATTTGGCATGCATATCTATGTCCGATAACAAAGCGTAAGAAATCGTTTGTAAAATACAAATTTCAACATATTATTCTACCGATATTTTTTTGTAATAGTCTTAATATCTTCTCGAGTTGAGTAAGGTTGCTCATATTTAAGTAAGTATTTGTTAATTTACCTATTATTTGCTTGCATTGCATTGAATATTTATGAGTTCACTGTCATACAAGTTTGTTTCTAGGCTACGCCCCCTGGCAGTAAATGCGATAATGAATATGCACTGGGCTCCAGTCTTAGCTGCTTTAAAAAAAAAATGACCAATCACCGTCTTTGGGAACAAAATTCTAGGTGACATATGTCAATACTGACACATGTTTTGTTTGTCATTGTCACACTGTTATCCGTATCCGTCTGATCTGACCCGACCCCTATACATAAAAATACGTTTGCGTAATATTATTTTGTGTATTTAATAGGACATATTTAAATTTCTGATACTTTAAGCTAATCTGATATTTTAATTATAAGTGAAAATGTATGTGGTATCGAATTTGGTGAAAGTTACTATCCCCAACTACTTAGCAGGATTGCCGATTCCCGATTCCTTCGGAGGTTGGTTTCGTCTCGGAGGTAAGCTTCTACTTCGATCGTTTCTTTATTTACTTGCATAAGTAATTCTTCTGGATGCTTTACTTATCACGCTCGAAATATGTTTCCGAAGTCGAGAATCTTCATGATAACCAATGTCCTTTACAAAGCGATGACATACTTTCATTACGTTTCCATTTATATGGCTGTACAGTACAGAACCTAATTAAAACGATTATCACAGCACGCTACGAATTATTAACCATGCCATTATTGTCTTGAACAATTAAATTAGCAGAATTAAAATATTCTTTACAATTACTCATTCGGCAAATTTAACTATTTGGTACTTTTTTTTATATATTATGCCTAAAGCATTGATAACTTATTTGTAAAAATGTTGTGTACACACAACACAGTTGTGTGTAACAGTCATGTTTCAATCTGCCAGATTGTTACATTGTACAGATATATTTTTCGCTGCTTCGTTTAACAAACATGTTGTGTTTGGCAATACTTCACTTCCTTTCCCATTTTGTATGAAATTGATTTATTTAATATTTATAGCAAAAAAAAACCTATCATACAAAAGGTGGACTTAATGATGAGCCATGAGATGTGCTGGATAAACCAAAAATTATAACCATTTTTGGTTACAACAAATTTTCCAACAGCTCTGTTGTAGTAAGGGTAAGACTTTGTATGACGAACATGAATTATTGTTGCTGAGGCCTGGCTGTTTGCTGTGTATTTATCTGTATAAGTATTGTTGTAGTTCTCAGTACAAGTTTTGTTTGGTTTGGGAGTAGATTCATTTGTGTAGTTAAGGCCCTAACCTAATGGTTTCTACAGTGTAATGAAAACTATCTATGTAAGTTGTATGGCTAATTATGGTTACACAAAAGAATCAACTATAGAGAATATTAGGTTAAGCTTAACCCCTCAATGGCACAAATTACTGTAATATTTTTTCAACGTTCTACTTTGATGCCCATTTAAAATCATAAATAACGATGGCCATTCATGTACAAGTTTTTTTGTAATTAATCTAGATATTTCTGATATTGAATGAGACCATGTTTCCTTAAGCAACGGCGGTGTGCATTTTAGCAGGGCAAATCAACAACACTTAATGTTATGCAAATACACAAATCATAAACTCATATCTCATTCATGTAGGTTATAGGATAGGTAATAGGTACAGATGTTTCAACATATCAGAATACTGTTAATTGTTTATACTTACTCCAAAAGTGATTCATCTATTACTTGCTTCAGTCTAGTTGGTTATAGATTTTTAAAGTTTATAGTAATAACAGAAATGTATATACTAACGTAATTGTAAATATATATTAGTGCTCCCATTTCTCATGCTAAAACCTCTTTTCAGTGAAGGATTGGCTGGCTCTGATCCCCCCAACCCTTGTGATTGGTGGCATCTCCTACTACTCTTACCAAACTGTGAAGAAAGCGCAGGCCAGTGGAAATGATCATGTCAATCATTGTGTGAGGAAAAATATTGACAAGGTTGTGGACTTTATTGACATTGAGGACATTACGGAGAAAGCTGTCCTGTGCCGATGCTGGAAGACTAAGAATGTAAGGAGTGGTTTTATTTTATTTTAAATATTTTAATCTTACTCCAATATTGATGTGTAGTTAAGCTGTGATTTTTTCAAAAAAAATCATAAAACCTTAACATAATATGGTAAATCCACAAAATTTAGAACGCTTGGGCAAAATCAAAATCAAAACGTTTATTCTGTAAGTAGGCCACAAGGGCACTTTCACATGTCTAAATCTGAATCTACCGGCATTTAACAAGAGGAGACCGCTGTTGAGAAGAAAGCCGAAAGAAACTCAACAGTAAGTAATTTTTTCGTAAATTATACTTAAAAACTATTACAATTATATTATAACTAGGTAATTGATCTAGACACGCGGCAGCGTGTCCAGCCAAGTTCACCGCAGGAACTGGCGAGCAGCAGCCGTGTGTTATATTACACGAACCGTTTGGAGCCACTTTTGACCCCCCAATAACTCCAAATCTATTTAACATAAAAAAATGAAATTTGGCTTATGTATTAAGATCCTTTAGAACAAGTAGAACCCCAAATTTCATTAATATAGGTTAAATAGTTATTGAGATATTAAAGTCCAAAAAACGGTATTTTTATCACTGACTGACTGACTGACTGACTGACTAGTAATCAAAAACCTAACCCACTTCCAGGTGACCTAGAAAGGTGAAATTTGGCATCCAGCTTAGTAATTTTTATTTTATTTTATTTTATTTATTTATTACAATTTAACACTGACAGTTAAACCTTACGTGCTAATTGTTACAAATTTAATTACATTATTTATGTGAACTAATTATTTCTACAATACTACAATACTAATTATGTCAACTTACATACTATTATTCAGTTAATAACAAAATATATATTATTATAATTATAGCCATGTCTTCTTACGCTATACGAAAACAACTAGGTACTTAACTTAAATACGAGGCTATGCTGTCTACCTAAATTGAGCTCGGGGTCACTCTTGCCTCTAGAAAACGACATGATGCGGTTAAAAATCTAGATTCTAGGGTGAAGAAAATGTCGAGTTGGCTGTCACTATCAAGAATAGCATTCAGGAGTGATAGGGCTTGGTGCAAGGGGGACGAAGCGAGAGCACGAGTCCTGGCCAGGGGGATGGCGAAAAAGCCGCCGCGGCGGCGGTCACGTCTGAGCAGGGTGGGAACACGAGGGACCCGTATACGCATTTGCGAAAGGAGTTGCGGACTTTCTACATGACCTCGGATAAGTTGGAAGAAATATTTAATTAGATAAATATTCCTCCGAGCCTCCAGGGACGTGTACTCTACCATACCCAGTAGGAAGAGAGACGGGTACATGAAGGGGTAGAAACCGTACATTATCCTATACAGGAATCGCACAAACGATTTCTGGACCCTCCAAGAGTAGCGTGTACCGCTGCTCATGGGGATTCCATATGGCGGCATTAGTCTCGAGCCTGCTCCGGACATATGCATTGTACAGGACACTAATAGCGTGTCGGCTAGTTAACAATTTGGCCTGGCGAATAACAAATCCCAGACATCTCCTAGCTTCATTACAAGTCCTGGTTATGTGCTGGTTGAACGAAAGTTGCGAGTCAAAGTACGTGCCAAGGTCTTTAACTTCACTTACACGCTTTAATGGTTCGTCCAGCAGCAAGTACGTGGAGTCTATAGGGCGGCGTGAACGTGTATACGTCATTACCGAGCATTTATCCTTGTTAAGGGAGAGACTATTATTAAGGGCCCACACACCAACAGCATCTATATCTAGTTGCAGTAACATTGAATCGCTAGAGCCGTTAGTAGGCAGTGCCAATTTTGCGTCATCAGCGAATAAAAGACAGTTTGAAAACTTTATTGCTGCTGGCAGGTCATTGATTAAGATTAAAAATAATAGGGGTCCAAGGTTGCTTCCCTGCCCAATGCCAGAAGTTACTAGGAATCTGTTTGACCTGGATCCTTCGTACTGCACGAATTGGTACCTTTCACAGAGATAGCTGGCTATAAATTCCAGCAGGTGAGTGTTAAAGCCAGCCATAGACAGCTTCTTAAGTAAGACGTCGTTGTCGACTCTATCAAAAGCCTTTTTGAAATCAAAATAGGCAACATCAACTTCCCTCTTTTGATCCAAATTATTGGCAATCAGGGTTACAACGTTAAGGAGGTTGGACGTTGTTGATCTCTTAGGCAAAAAGCCATGTTGTTCGTCACAAAACCAGCCTCTCAATTGCTTAAAAACTTGCGTATATATGACTGACTCAAAGATTTTCCCGAAAATTGGCAGTACGGCAATCGGTCTGTAATTTTGAATATCAGATTTAGACCCGGACTTATGTATGGGAAGAACTTTACTGGTTTTCCACCCTGAGGGATAGGTTTTGGTTTTTAAAGCCAAATTAAAGAGGTATTGCAGTGGTTGCACGAATGCCTCACGACAGTCCTTAACAATATATTGCGGTATGCCATCGGGTCCTTGGGTGTGCTTGGGGCGCAAACGTTTAATGGCTGTACGCACATCAGCTTCACTGACGTACTCCAGTGATATGTGGCGATCACTTGGTCCCACAATTTCCGCTGCAGCCATCGCACAGGCAGCCCCTACATCTAGCGTGGGAGCATTAGGAAGGAACACGCTCCTGAAATAGTCAGCAAATGCGTCCGCGACCTCTTGAGTTGACATGCTGCCAAACGTGGCCGGTTGATTAGACCCACGTTGACGTTTAACGTATGACCAGAACGAGGAAGGATCTTTGATGATATTACTTTGTATATCCTGGATGAAATTTCGCATAGCTAAGTCCGATTGCAAATTTATCATCCTCCGATAGTACGAGAAAAATGCGTAATATAACTGGTTTCCTGTTTGCTTGTAAAGTCTATGATATGAGTTTTTTACAGAGTTTAAATTAATGAGTTCGGGAGTGTACCATTGGGGAAATCGCTGGTTTGGTTTATAACCTCTCAGGTTTTTAGGTGGCACAGACTCGCTAAGAGCATCATTAAGGATGTTATAAAAGCACCTAGCACAGTCATCTACATCATTAATCTCATGCAGTTGTAACCAGTCAGCGGTCGCGAGCTTATGGTAAAGTAGGTGGAAATTTGCTTTTCGGTAGTAATTGTGTGTGTATACATATAAAAATCGAAAACAGTGATTTTTTTATGTTTTTAGGGTTCCGTACCTCAAAAGGAAAAAACGGAACCCTTATAGGATCACTTTGTTGTCCGTCTGTCCGTCCGTCCGTCCGTCTGTCAAGACCCTTTTTCTCAGGAACGCGTGGAGGTATGAAGCTGAAATTTATATCAATTACTCAGGTCTACTCACGGAATAGAAAAAACAGTGGAAGTGGCATACGCCTCGGTCTCTAAGTGATCGGTTGTAGCCAAAAAACACACATTGAAATAGTTAACTACAAAGAAATCTTGAACGTGATTCGCTATAGCATTCCATTACGAATGAGATTATAAACCACTGTCAGGAAATGTATTTTGAACCTCATGTCTTAGTAATACTGTATAAATTACATGGCGTATATTTGTTACTTACGACGTAAAGATACAAATCCAAAAATTACAAAGGTAGTTCTGCCACCTAGCGGCGAGTAGTCGACCCATGAAGCATCAACAAACGATAATAATTTGGCTACTTGACTCTAGGTGGCAGCACTTTTCTCTACACTAACAAGTGATGTGCGTATTGCGTAGCTCAGAATATCAATAAAACTTACACTGTCAACGTTATAAATAATATTATGTTTTAATATTTCATTTATTATTATAAAAATTGAGATTGAAAATAATTATAACGTTATGTATTTCATCGCATGGCCTAATAATACCTGTAATTGACTTATTTCCCAGCTTATCATATGATAATATTTATAAGATATTACTTCTTTACTAATGAATGTCAATTTAGTTGGTAGGTAGATATAGTCGATAGTTCAGGAAGATACAGACGTTTTAATTTTGAAATTGACCAATATACCCCAGCCACGGTACATGGTTTAAAAATCGTTTGCAAGATTTGACAAACATACATAAATACTAATATCGTAATTTAAATTAAATACAGCCTTGTTATGAATACTAAACTTATAACCTTCGTTATGATTTTTAAAGTCGATGTTTACGAAACAAAAAATAAACTCTAATAATACAGGAAAAAAATATCGATAATTTTATCGATAACATCTCTCTTATTCTTGCGGGGTCAATGGACGAACGAGTAGCGAACGTTCTGGAAGGGTACGATTTAGTGACATTGGATGAAAACGACCTGATTGCATTCCTATTAAGTTCATTTTTGTATCAAATTATTTCACGTTTTTAAAATAACAAGAAATATATTAAAATCTAATTAAATACAACTTGCCGATGATACGAAATGCCACCAAGGGTGATATTTTTGGTACGGCTCTGGTTTTTGTATTCCAAAATGGAGCAATACGGCATGCTTACAATTGTTTACATATTTTTTTCGATGTGATCGGCACAACCGTTTCTCTAAAGTCACTGCGCTTAACTGAACCAGGTTGTGAGCAACGGCTCTTAACGTTGGCACACGCGCCACGCCCCCATAACACTTCTACTGTTTTTTTCTGTTCTGTGGGTCTACTGTCCCTTGAAGCTGTGAAAAAATCAAACTTCTAAGCCAACGCAATCAAAAGATACAGCCGTTTATGCCGCAAATTTTCGACACTTGCAAGGGAATCAAAACCTACAGGGTGCTTCCCGTGAACTCAGAATCTTGAAATTTGGTACGAAGCAACGTCTTATAGCATAGATAAAGGAAAAATTACGAAAACCATATATTTTTTTTTTAATACCTAACTTTGCACCTAAGTTATATGGGGCGCTATACATACCAGGTGCAAACTTAACTTAACCACTTAGGGATGGAAAGTGTTTGTACGGAACCCTCGGTGCGCGAGTCCGACTCGCACTTGGCCGGTTTTTTTTTTTATTATTATTATTATTATTATTGATGGTTGTTGCCTCACAACTCTGTCATTTATAAACCGATTTGGAAAATTCTTTTTTTGTTTGAAAGATATACTAGAATAGCATATACACTCACACGCACACACTTACACATACATGCACATAAAAATCCAATCAAAAGATGTACTAGAATAGCACACAGAACTAATTAACAAATAATAATTAAGTAATCTACACATCATAATAATTTCTGTACAAAAAGTAATGATATCCCATCAAAAACATAAATGTAAAATGAGAGCCAAGTTCAATATCGCGTGCACTTCGCCGACAAAAGAATTGAGATCTGCAAGGGCGCCAAGTTCTTTGCCCTAAAATTTTTAGATACAAGGACATGCGACATACTCAATGCATTTATTTTACTTGGGGTGTAATTCAATATCAAGACTTCTCTTCCTAGTCAGAGTCCAATTAGACATAAAAATAATTTTGTCCCGCTAGAATTGGCAAATACCAGTATGTGCAATGTTTACACTAAAATAAAATAAAATATAATAAAATAAAGGGAATTTTTCACGACAGAGAGCCACGACATGTTATATAAATACGTATGTAGTTTTGAATGTTTGATATGTTGTCTAGGATGGTTAGTCAGTGTTTAAAATGCAAAATGCACAATTCCTCCCCTTCCGCACCCGCCGCCATATTGAAAAGACCGGCACTTTCTTCATATTTTTGCTCATATCTTCCTTTAGGAGCATTTTATCTAGAAGAAAGCTTAGACAATGTTATAGAAAGTTAAATTTACTATATTCTCCATTTTATATTTTGTTTCTAGGACAGATATTTACGGAGATATGCACATTTAAAAAAACGTAAAAAAATCGCTATAATTTCCAACTCAAAAACAAACTTCTGAATTATATCTTCGTTTAGGAGCATTTTAGCTAAAACACAGCTTGGGCAATGTTGTAGAGAATTAAATGTACTATAATTTACATTTCAAATTTTGTTTCAAGGACGGTTAGTTACGGAGATATGCACATTTAAAAAACTGGAAAAGTCGCATTTTCCGGAAATTTGAGAAAATTCTTGGTTTAGAACGCTGCCATTCAGTTACGGACTAGTCTAGCACAAATTAAAACATGTAGGAAATATAATTGCTTATAAAATTCTTGTCCATTTTTACATACATTTTCGGAAAATGTGACTTTATTTTTACTTATCTCCGTAATTAGCTGTCCTAGAAACAAAATTTTAAATGTAAATTATAGTAAATTTAATTCTCTACAACATTGCCCAAGCTCTGTTCTGTTCTAGCTAAAATGCTCCTAAACGAAGATATAATCCATAAGTTTGTTTTTAAGTTGGAAATTGCGATTTTTACGTTTTTTTAAATGTGCATATCTCCGTAACTATCTGTCCTAGAAACAAAATATAAAATGGAGGATATAGTAAATTTAACTCTCTATAACATTGTCTCAGCTTTCTTCTAGCTAAAATGCTGAAGAAAGTGCCGGTTTTTTTCGATATGGCGATGGGCGCGGTGGGGGGAATTGTGCATTTTGCATTTTAAACACTGACTAACCATCCTCCAACATAAAAAAAAATCGAAACTACCGGACCGTTTGTAAGGTCAAACTCCTTTATTAACTGGATTATAATTAATTAATGAAATAATTTAATTTAGATGTATAAGGTCTCAAGGCGTCAAAATAAATAGGTAACTGATGCTACTAAATAATTACTTAATTTAAATTTAAGATGTACATGGTCTCTAGGCGTCACAACATGCAAAACAAAATAAATTAATTTAAATCCTCATACATAGAACCTCAATATTTAGAAATTATCTTTTTTGATTTTATCTACTTCCATAGTTTTGCTCTTGTCACAATGACTATAACAGTTAAATTGTATGCAACTGGGACTCTACCAATACCGACTTTACCATACTTACTTGAAAATGGCCTTGAATTAGAGTAACATTAGAGGTTGAATGTAGCATAGAAAAAAAACATGACTGGCAGCTTTTTTGTTCTTCAATTATCTAACTTTTGGATAACATATTAATTTTTTTCTTTAGGATTGTTTTTATCAGATAAAGTAGTATTACGCTATCAAAACCAGATCGAATGCATGCGGAAAAAATTATGACATCATTTTACAACATATTGAGTGACTACTTTAAGGTCACTTTGCATACTATATCTTATATCAGCTGATCTTTCATCAGCGCACTTACCAATTATCACTAAACCATCACATCGTTTTGTGTATTCTGTTCAGCAAATATGTTATTATTTTCTCTTTATATTTTTAATACTTACGAGTACTTCATGGATTAATTTATTACAATATTATTATAAAATGTATAATACCATAAGGTAAATACAGAATATGAACACATTACAAAAGACTTGACCTAGGGTACCACGGGCGCTCCATGGCTCCACCTACTGGTAACTGTTGGTTAGGGATGCAGAGAGGAACGTGACGATGCAGGAGTACAGACTTCTTACTATGAATACTCTGCAAGAAGCTATTCCAGGCTATGGAATCCCTCTGGATCCTATAGCGTTTAAAGTAGTTTAGGTATCAACAAAAAACATAACAAAATATACAATATAGTAAGTATATGTATGCGTAAATGAGAGGATTATATGGAGGATTCATATAAACTGGAGCAGTAGCATAATTATTATTAATCACTGCTGGAAATTTAAATTATGACGTGGAAAACCCATGTAGGGGTGTTCAAAATTGACTTAATTTAAAATACCCGAAAGCTCTGCACTTATTTTTTGTTTTTTTATACCGACCAAAAGATTTAGTTACATATATTATACATATCTAGATGCTCAAATCTATAGACGCTAAACAGCTTGTCAAGAAATGGTTAGCAAGTCTGTCTTACGAAGAGACAGAAAATATAGTGAAAATTCAAATTTGAAGCATCTTTTAGAAACTCACATAGCTACCATGTTTATTATATACTTCTGGTCCTGTAGATCTAATGTTGGAATAGTATGGAATATGTAATATTAATCATTGTATTTGTACGTTCAATTCGTTTATGGTATATATGTAATTCTACTTGTAAGTATGAAATCATTGTCCTGTAATTTAAAACTAAACTTAAAGAGTTATTTTATAATTATGTTAACCGGCAAAATCGAATTCGACAAAGCAGCTTGTTGATTTCCCGCGATACAGGTTCGCCCAGTGCGGGGATCAAAGTAAATCAATGCTGGTATTAACCGGGACAATTTTATTAACTGCATGCTAGAGACAAGCATTTCATTTAATTTAGTTATGTAAGACGCTATGTTGCTGTCATTGAAATTGCTTATCTATTATAAATATATTTTCATTTTCATTTTCATATAAAATACCTAATATCAGAATTACCTTTGTTTTAACGATGCTACGATTATCCAGTCTAGTGATTATTTGGAACGTCAATATGAGCGGTCAAGGACTTCCCAATTCGGATAATTAGAGTTATTGTAGTGTACAATCTCGAATTAATGCCATACTAAATTGTAAAGAAACGTATCCACACATTGTTTGATAGATTCAGTAAAGATATTAAATAAAATATATAATAAAATAAAATATAAATTGATACTTTAAATACAAATAATAATACAATATAAGGTTCACCGATTGGTGTTCAAAAGGTTAACAAAAAATCGGCTGCATAAACATTATCAATATCATATAGTCGTGACTTGAGTAGCGCTTCCCTTTTTAAGATAAATTAAAAACAATTAAAGTGCTGACGTAGCTGCGAGCAAAAGTTAGTAGGTAGGTACTTTACTTTACTTACATAAAGAACCAAATTTGCAAATCGCCATTTTCTCGCCATGTTATCTGCGATTGCGATACTGTTGCCGTAAGGTCACATAGCAACCAGAACAGTGAAAGTACTTACTTATTGTCACTGTCACCGCTGGAAGAATGAGACATGCGAGTAAATGCTTACCTACTTTCAAAAATGTCTTTATGTTAGTATATTTACTATTATGCATGATCGTCCTTTGTTTTGTAGGTATAGGCGCGCGGCGCCATGCCAGTCTGGCGCCATCTGTTGGACATAATTTTCTTTATTCTCTCATCGCGCCGAAACGGCTGGACAAATTTTAACCAATAACCAGTACAGGGATAGCTGGACATCCAAAGATACTTTTTGCCCGACTGCCTACGGTTTAAGAACATTACGCGTACGAAGTTGCGGTCACTTTTCTAGTTACCTAATATAACTGATGGCCGATCAGTTATAACTGATGGCCGATCAGTTATAACTGATGGCCGATCAGTTACAACTCGAAATAAAATGTCCATAGGTTACACAATCACAAGATTGACCATTGAGTAGACGATGGTTGCGGAAGTCCGCTAAATGAACGCAGCGCACACCGTTGCTTTCTTTGAAGTCTAGGTATATCGTTTAATCCGTGAATAATTTGTTCCAGTGGCCATACTGCGATGGGACTCACGCGTCCCACAACAAGGAGACCGGAGACAACGTCGGCCCGGCCATCGTCAGGCACAAGGCCACCAAGTAATCCTAGCGGCGGACATCTACACATCGACATACATCTAGGATCGTCTAACATTCACAGAGTGAATAACTTACAGAATCGTTTAACAATGTGCCATAAGAAACGCTAACACATGTCGCGAGCACCAGAGGCTTACTTAATGACAATAATGACCGCTTGTATAATGGTCAATGATACAGTCATATGAACTGCGTCAATATCACAATAATTATCCTTTTAATTTCACGGTATGCAGTCGAAATTTGCTGAATCAGATCACCGCAAATAGGATATGCAAGTTGTGAGGTGTAGCGATTTAGTGACACACTATACAATGTATCATCAGTATACAATGTATACTCAGAGTTTCTACCTGAATAGTTCTGGTATGGTATGCCAAAATCTATGTTACCATAGAATTTATTAGACTAAACTCTTTTTCGAACCGAATAATATTTAAAACTATATTGAAATGTTATTATATGCAACATAAAATTATCAAGTATCAACATAGTTTTTGGCGATGTCATCAAGCTTAAGTGTTCGCAGGGCGTTAATCTTATCGCCTGATAGGGTTTGCAAATGCTTATTTCTCGTACGGTACTCTTATCTGGAACCATCACTATACGCTACGGTGCAATCGTGACATAAAGATAATGTTATAAAGTTATTGTAGACGTAATAAAATGCCTCAAAACCGTTGCGTTGGTGTTGTCCCTGACATCTGTACCTATTGCTATGGTCACATTGTCATGCCGTTTTACGACGTATTTGATAGCTACTATACATTATATTTTAGAGAACCTTTAAAACCAGCTAGGGCTATAAATACTGTATAAATTCATTTTACTTGCATTCTTTATGGTTCAGTTGTTTGATTGCAAATTGGTGTTTGATCCTAGGTCATGTCCGTGTTTTTGTTTGTCAGAGTTGCTGGATTAGTCTGAATGTAATTGGTACATGATGAGCTTCACTAATAGTAGTTTGGTACTTGTACATACGTACTTTACATACCGAATAGAAAATATGTCGCACAGTGTAGGTAGGTAATACACAATATAACTAACCACTCAGTGAGTTTTGTTATATCTTGACAATAATACTTGCTGCTGCTATATAATTAGGACATTTTAAGTTAGTACTTTACCCTTGACCTTCATTTCAATTACGGATACGGTTATTTTGGAAGATTATTGTTGGGATCAATTGGCTCGATCATTAGATTTGAAGTCATTGTAATGTAGGAATTGATACATTTATTTTCTTAGTAAACTTTTGTCTCGCATTTTGATTCTTTTAATACTTATTTTTACTGTTGTTTTTGAAACTGTTCACTTTGAAATAAAGTACGGACTGTTATTGCTTTTACTTTTGTGTATTATTCAATAGTATTTTATTTTATTTTTGTAACGGCACAAGACCACTAGGCTCCACTTCGCCTGTTGGTAGCAAAAAGGGGATCCCAAGTCGCAATGGCAACTGACAAGAAACCAACGGTGCCATGTCAGCTGACACTGCCATGCTGGCCCGAGAGATGCTTCTTCACGTTTTGGTTTGAAGGGTCTCATGTTATAAGAAACAGGAAACACATGAGCCGGTAAAGAGTAAATTTTTAATAGTTCGGTAGATGAAAAAATCGCCAAACTTCTTGGTACGTAGTGTATAGTTACGAAGATGAGATATTTCTTCTAAATCATTATGTTAGGTGCTGGCGCCGTTCCGACTTATACAAAACCTATTTAGACATATTGCTTTGAACGCGAATATGTATGAGTTATACCTACACTTCGAGTTTATTCAGTTCCTTTAATGCCGCTGTGAATTCATATAAAAGTGTCATATTCATATATGGCACTGAGCGAAGTCTGTAACACGGCGAAGGCTCGAAAAAGTATGTTAGCAGTGAATGAGTCGTCAAAATAATTATTGTCTGTCTTTTGTTTTCAATTCGTTCTCAGAAACAGCAGCCGTTGCGCTAGCACGTCTATTGTAATTTTTTTTCACAGTGCAGTGGCACCAAGCCAGCTAGTAACAATAGTCAAACCTAATAAAACACAATTTATCTTATAAAAATATGTTTAATACGCTTCCAAATGCTGGTTCCTTACATTAAGCACATCACAGACTTGTATTGACTTTAAATTACAAATAAATAACATTCCAAATATGCCAATCAACTCCAAATATACACTCTCCTGTTTGACTATGGCACAACACAATGTTGAAGTTACGAATGCCATACTTAATACCGTTCCAACAAACCATATTCTTACTAAAGAGTTTCATAGTAACGTGTATTTTCCTGAATAAAAGAGTTATCGCAATTAATCCGTCAGTATTTTTTGTCAGACACGTATTTTTTATTTTCTCAATTTAACAAATGACAAAGAAAAAGCGTATCAAATTTCGCGAGTGCGCGGGTCGTGACGTTACGCCTTGCTAAAAAAATAGCACGGCATGACGTCACGTGGAAGTTTGACGGCGTATATCTTTGTAATATTTTGTGTAACTGACAAAATAAAAAAATACGGACCATTTTTGATAATCTAACTGAAGAACTAATTAAGTATATTTTTTAGGAAACTAGCTTATTATATGGTTAAGTGTGTAGGCGTAACGTGTCTTAAACATGCCCTATGCCAACATTTTTCTTGAGCTCCTTGCTTACACAGGGTATCTTTCAAGACATATGTTTGTCTAGCTACAGACTACAGTCCTGAAAATGAGGCTGTAGTAAGTAGGTATACTACTGACTCCTAATGATTATGAAACGGCAATATTTAACCTAACCATTTTTGTATGCGGCCACAATACTACTCTATACTCTCATGTCACATCAATCAAAGTTTTTGATATAATTATAGAGTAGATACTATTATTTTTCGTCTCACCTGGCACCCGATTAGCAAAAGAGGAGAGAGGGTGCCACTTTAAGGTTTTGACGTTTAAATACTATAAACATTTTTAAATACTATTATGCTCTTTCAAAACTAAACTAATGCAAGATCCGTGGCTAAAAATGGTGCTTAACTATCTCAGTACGTCTATCGTAAATAGTTAAAATCGAAAAAGTCATTATTACCGTGACCACTGACCACAGATGACCGCAACGCAATTTGGCCAATTCATAGAAGCAATCCAAATTATTTTGATAAGAATTTAAAAAATCGGCGTCTCCTACAAGACCACTGAAAATACGGGTATAATAAGATCATATTACGGGGTACGTCAATATTGTGGTGACGGTAATGAGGCGGTTAAAACGCTCAAATAATCACCCGCAAACAGTTGTGTCTCAAGTTGTGTTAGACGTAAAGTACATTATACTAAACAAATTCAGTCTTGAATTATTAACTTAGAAAGGTAGCATTCCGCAGACGTTTACTGGTTTGTCCTCTCTTCACAGCTGAAACAAAAAAAAAAGAAAATTAAGTAGGTAAACAGAACACGAGCTTTATGAGAAATTATCGCTGCGCCTACAAATTATAAATAGCAATCGTCACATTGTAAAAAATGATATAAGAATATTTGGACACTTTCTCCTCCTAACTAGGGATGTTACGGAGGTGGCTTTACCGGAGCCGGAGCCGGATCCGGAGTTTCAATTTTTATATAACGGAGTCGGATCCGGAGCCGGAGGTTAATCTGGTATCCGGAGCCGGAGTCGGAGTTTTAACGGAGCCGGAGCCGAGAACCTTTGTAACCTGAGTGTCTTTTGAAGTTTTGCAATTTATGGAGCAGCCCTTCTAGCACAACTAGGCTACGCGACTCTTGTCGCGCGACATAGCATCGCCCGTCACTCTCTTACAATACTGCGAAGAAACGGATAGGCAATATTTCTCGCGTGAGAAAGTCGCATGTTGCAGTTGTGCTAGAGGTACAGTAATTATAACGTGTACTTTTCGCCGTTTTCATATGGTAGGTGCGCATGTCCCGCTGGGGCTTTTGTCGCCACTGACCTTACGGATTGACGGTGACTATTGGTTAAACTTACCTCTATCCTTGTCTCTGCAATATTTTCCTCATTTCTCAGTAGTTCGTGCTTCAAGCCGTTTCTCTTCCTGAAATGAGAGTAAATCAAAAGATAAGTATTATCGGTATAACGCACGGCATGTCTCGGTCAGAAACGTCTACTGATATTGATTAAATTAAATGAATTGCTAGCCATTGCCATGGTCAATTGGCCTATTAACTAGTTACTAGTAAAGTAGCATCGAAGAAATCCCTAGGCAAGCCGGAGCAGAGCTGCCTTACTTGAGATCAATTAGGAATGGTGTTCAAATGATATTAGAATAGTCAGGCCGGTGGGAATTAGATTCTATGGATGCCCCGACATCGATACTACCCAGTTATGAAGGTAGGTACTTAGTTCTTGTAAATGAAACCGTAAAAAAAAAGACATTTGTCCCTGCGAAAGTTTTCTTGTGATTAGTTCGAACTATTTGTTACGATTAAAACTGGGTAAGTAAGTTAATAGTAACTATTTCATCGTCAATCTTGATGTATGTAATTTCAATATCAATGTTAACAGTAAAGATTACAAGTATTACAATTAAGTTCATTGTTTGGTGTTAGGTTAGTGAGCTAAATAGATAATGACTTTAACAATTATTTAGATGAACCACTTCCCTGATTTACATAAAGATAAATAAACATGACTAATGTTAGCCGTTTGATATAATTGTTTTGTTTTTCTCATATTCCACATACCGGCCATAAAGGAGAGTTTAACTATAACTATGACACAGTAGACTAATTATTAAGTACCTATTCTATGGCAAATGTATGCCAATGCCAACAAACGTAGGCACAAATAGTGTTTTAAGATTTAAGAATCACTGAGTAAGCACCTTACAAATACAAAATACAAATACTCTTTATTGCACACCTCAATCTTTCACATCAAGGAATATACAACACAACATGAGATACATTCAAATAGCAGGCAGAGGTAAACAACAGGCGGTCTTATCGCTAAATAGCGATCTCTTCCAGACAACCTTTAGGTAGCGGAGTATTTGAAAATTAATGTTTGAAATTAGTAGGTGGTGCATAATAATAAAATGACTAAATGAACGACTACCATGAAAGACAAAGGTAATAAACATACATAAATAAAAATATACAGATATATTTACATAAATACTTAGACATAATAAACAAATATATTCTAAAGTAATAAATAAAACAAAAACCGTATGACCCACAAAGTTAAAGGAGCGATTATTATTGCAGTGTACTAAGGGTAGTGTTTTTTGACGAGGGTTTTAAATGTTGCAAGAGATTGGGCACGCCTTATATCCAGAGGAAGCGAATTCCACAGTAAAGTAGCCCGGAAAGTGAAAGAACCATTATAAAATTTAGAAGATGAAGGGGGAACACCTTAGTATTCCAGGTAGGTATTATTCTGAAACGATTAACTATTTTTTTTGTTGCGTTAATTGAGTCTGTCGGCCGTTTTTACTTTTGTCCGTAACTTTATAATACTTATACCTATTTATATAGCCATTAAACAGTTTTAAATAGTGGTATCATTTATAGCTTAACAAGTTGCGGTTTGGCCCTGGAAGAATTGGCGCTACAAACAGCTGCTATTGTAATAATGTGCATAAATGTCAATAGCGGCGGTATATCAACAACCAATTTCAAAACGGTTTTTACCGGAATGCTGCTCAATCCTTCGTTTTTCTTCCGAAATAAATATAAGTAATAATAATAAATATAAGCGGAATATTTAGCTCTCTTTGTTTACATTAGTGGCTTTCGATGACTTTCAAACTCAAATTCAAAAATAGGTAATATTAGCTAGTAAAATAAATTAGTGCCACTAAAAATCCGCAATATGGCGTCGGCCGAAAAGCAGCTTGTCGGGAAAATAAATATACACGCTCATACAAATATTGCATTAATTTGGTAATGATGGCTTTTCGCCCGACATTCAAAGCTCTACCTCTTCTAGGGTCTAACGTAAGTTGGCTCAAAAACGTGCGCAATTCCAGTGAACCTAAGTACATGTAGGTATATATGTGTAGGTCTCAAAACAGGCTTCTTTGTGCCCCTCGGTCTCCACGGCCCGCTTCCGTCGCAATTGACCGCTTCCTTCGTGTCGGGTTACCGGCGGGCACAAATAAACCACTTTGAACCCAAGTTAAGTTATGGTCAAAACATCGTATTAACGATTTGAACTTAAGCTTGGAGGCAGTTTGGTCGTTTGTATTGCATGATTGCGTCGGTTATGTTAAACTTCGAGTTAATCCTTTGCGTGGGGGGCTAGTACCTTGACTTCAACTGTAATTGTCAGGCCAGGTGTCCCATTAATTTTTTTCTATAGTTTTAAAGAGGACTGAGCTTACTTATGTTTCACGGGTTAATTTTATTTACAAGACTAGAGAATCTAAATATTGAAGTAGCGCAAAAGACAATGGTCTTCCTTTTCAAAATGTCAAGATACGTATATTATTCTCAAATGCGTCACGTTTGTTTGAGGTTTCATAATTGTCTAGTTACTTCTAATGTACGTGTATAATCCTAGATGTATAATTGAAGAGTAATTATGTAAACACAATCAGCTCCGTGGTTAGCTTAGCTCATATAACATTATGAGTTCGAGTGTAGAATGGTAAGTAAAGATTATCTCACTAGGCTGGTAGCTGATGATCAAAGTCCAATCTGGTCTCACCGGAAGATCAACGCTGGCTTTCGAGCTAACATTATGCTGGGGTTGGGGTGGGACCATTTCGAGGCATAGTAAAGTGTAGTTTTTAGTTAGTTTTATTATTACTTTGTAATTGAAACTATTGCGCTCGAATAAATGTATTTATTTCCTCTTTTAATTGGACTTGGACATGTAATAAACTTTTCCATGATCTTAACAATTTGTCCTATGTATGCCAATACAATAAGTAATTTTAATACTTGTCCCTAGATATTGCGATGTTTATACCTAAGCGATTTCGAGAAACCTAAACGAGGGAAGACTTTTTCTCCATTGCTTAAGTTTAATACTGTATTTCTTGTAGTTCTGCAGGATTTCGGGTGTTGGCTTTTGACTATTTCTATTTTATTTTGAGAAAGGACGGGTTGAGTGAGACACCGCCAAGTTCAGATCAAAGACCTTCTTTATTCTTTCTTACTTAATACATGTCAATATTGACCATATACTATACTACAAAAACGAGCTTGGGATTGGCGTCTGCATTAAGCTGGCAGTATTGGTAAAGCGGTGGGATGGGATAGCGTCAAACAAGACCTTGGGCAGTAGGCACCCCGGAACAGATTCGGATTATGGGCGATGGATATACCTAGGCATGCTCATTAATATCGCAGATAGCAGTTGTTTTTGATTTGATTACAAGAGAGGGTTGCTTGGACGTCCTAAAACATCAACGCCTTGGTAATGCATTGGTAAGCAGCTTAGCTGGAAATCAAAGACAGACGCTTCTACACTTACAGGTATATCCGTCTCCAGACGATGAGTGAGGTGTAAGCGAGGCAGGCGAGGCTGCAGGT
Organism: Apotomis turbidana; assembly: GCA_905147355.2. Classification (NCBI taxonomy): domain Eukaryota; kingdom Metazoa; phylum Arthropoda; class Insecta; order Lepidoptera; family Tortricidae; genus Apotomis; species Apotomis turbidana. The sequence goes on along the minus strand of LR990285.1, from coordinate 21,245,831 downwards.
GACGAGAACCATGATGCCGGCCGCGGTGCCGATGGGCTCGCTCCGTGATGCAAACCGCTCCCGCTGCGAGTCCTTACGGACTGTGTCGAATGGCGCTATAAATTATAAACAAAAAGTAATTTAATTAATTATAAAAGCAAGACAGGCTCATTGCTACGTGCTCTGTGACCTTCCGTCTGTGTTCGGGCAAAATCGGCTAGCGTTCACAGCGGCACATACCACATACGTCGTTCGGTCGTGTCACTGCGCCGCCACTGACCAATGGGGAATAGATGAAAATTTGTATTCTTGGTGGTTGATCGTCCTGTCATTCACCAATAACATCTATATTTAATTTTATATAAACGAAGCCTTATAGACTCAGTATATGAATATTATTTGTTTACTATTCTTCTTCTTCGTCGTTCCCTCACTGATGAGGATCGCGACCACATAACTGTTTCCACTCAGTGCGGTTATATGCTGCGTGGACCGCCCGGTGCATGCTGCCGCCCACTGCCTTCTTCACTGTGTCAGACCATCTAGTGGGTGCCCTTCCCTGCGCACGTCTGCCATCAATTTGCCCTATGATAATCTGCTTCTCCAGACAATGCTTTGAAGACCGCATAATATGACCGAAGAAGTTCAGGGCTCGTTTCCGACATATCGCGGAGAGCCGCGTCGAGATGTTGAGTTCATTTAATATCGACTCGTTTGTTCGCATCGCAGTCCAAGGTATACGTAGCAACCTGCGCCAACACCACATCTCGAAAGCATCGATCTTACTGCTATCGCGGCTTCTCAAACTCCAAGTTTCTGCACCGTACGTGAAAATGGAAAACACCAGAGCTCGAACTAAACGCACCTTAGTTGTACGGCGAATCCCACGGTTTTTCCATATCCTGTCGAGGTTAGCCATTGCACTTTTAGCCATACCGGCCCTACGGCGAATTTCGTCAGTGCAACCGCCGTCGCAAGTTATCAAGGACCCAAGATACACAAATTCGCTGACCTTTTCATACCCGACGAGTGCGCTTGTAGCTGGAAGTAATTTTGCTCTGTCCACCACCATTATTTTAGTTTTCGAATGGTTGATCTTCAGACCGAGCTTGGCACTCTCTACTTCAATTTTCTTCAGAAGAGTTGCCATTTCTACTTCATCCGACGCGAGTATTGTCGTATCGTCTGCGTATCTCAGGTTGCTGACCCTACGGCCACCAACCACAACACCACCGTTCCATCCATCCAGTGCCTTCCTCATGATGTGTTCGCCGTACAGGTTGAATAACTTGGGAGACAGAATGCAGCCTTGACGTACGCCTCGTTCAGTGTGGAAAGATTTGGACGTTTGGCTTTCCAATTTCACGAAGCTTGAGCCATTGAGGTACAGGTTTTGTATTAGAAAAACCAAATGTTGCGGTACGCCCATCGTCACAAGTACATCAAACATAGTTTTCCACTGCACACAGTCGAATGCCTTAGCGTAATCTATAAAACATAGAACCAGCGGTTTGTTAAATTCGCGACATTTCTCGATTAGAACACGAACATTCAGGATCTGTTCACGAGTACCCTTCCCGGCAATAAAACCGGATTGTTCACTCGGTATCTGGTGATCGACAAATGACGAGAGTCGCGCGTTTATAATGCGCAGCAGAATCTTACTCGCATGTGACATGAGTGACAAGGTACGGTAATTTTCACATTTTCTTGTGGAGCCCTTCTTGTGCAACGGAACCACAGCAGAGTGAGTCCAGTCGTCTGGCCATTGACCTGTTCTCCAGACCTTGTTGCATATCTGGTGGACGATCATAGTTCCCTTAGAGCCCAGATGTTGAAGCATTGCAGCAGAAATACCGTCAGGACCCACAGCCTTGTGTTTTAATTTCCTGATTGCGTCTTGTACTTCGGAAAGCAAAATGTCTGGTTCACGCTCATGATCGTCCCATCTCCTTTCTACGCTATGTCCATCTTCATCCCGGTAGAGCTCATAACAGTAGTCTCTCCATCTATCTAGAACGGTTTCAAGTTCTGTCAAGGTGTTACCTTTACTGTCATCAATGACCCAACTCTTTGGTTTGAAGGTACCCGTCAGCTGCTTCACTTTCAAAAACAGGTCTTTTGTTTGCGCTTTGTCAGCATGCCCCTCAATTTCACTGCATATGTTATTGATGTGCCTGTCTTTATCCCTCCGCGTGGACCTCTGTACGTCTGCATGCAACTGGTTGTAGCGATCCATTTTAAATTTAGTCTCGAGTCCTTCACATTTAAGCATCTTCCTCTCCTCAATCAACTCCCATGATTCTTTGCTTATCCACTCTTCCTTTTTCGTAACAGCTTTAAAAAGGTTGCTGCTCTCCTTCGCGGTGCCTAACACTGCCTCTTTGAGACAGTTCCAATCTGCTTCACTAGAATCAAACGGGTCCCATTCTAGTGAATTGATCTTGGAGTCAACTGCTTGATGGAAATGGTCTAAAGCCGGTTTATTAAGCAGAATATTCTGTTTTGGATTCGGTCGAGTACTTTTTAGGCGAAGTCTGAAGTCAGCTATTAAAAGTTGGTGATCACTGCCGCAGTCCGCGCCGGGGAGTGTTTTGGCATTGGTAACCGATGATCGCCACCTAGTGTTAATCGCAACAAAGTCAATCTGATTTCTATGCCCTTGAGGAGAAGTCCATGTATACAGTCTCCTTGGATGATTTTGAAACCAGGTGTTCATAACAGTCAGCTGATTTTCTACGCAGTATTGAAGAAATTTTTCGCCTCTGTCATTACGTACTCCCAGGCCATAGCCACCGACAACAGAGCCTTTGAGTGGATCTCCCATAGTGCCACCAACTTTCGCGTTCCAGTCACCTTGTACGATGGTTACTTCCCTACCTGGTATGGTGCGTATCAAGGTATCCAGATCGGCATAAAATTGATCTGAAGTCTCCTCGTCAGACTGAGAAGTAGGTGCATATACCTGGATTATGTTGATGGGTGCAGGGCTTGCATCAAGCTTTATAGCGATCATTCTATCGTTTGGAGTAGAGTATCCTATGACAGTGTTCTGCAGTTTCTTTGGTATGATAAATGCTACTCCATTGTTGCTATGATCCTCGGCACCAGTAAAATACATAGTATTGCCACTATCAGTGATAAAATGACCGCTTCCCCTTCGATGGACTTCACTAAGCCCTAAAATGTCTATGCCGCATCTACCCATCTCCTTTTCGACAACAGCAAGCTTTCCCGGCTTTAACAGCCCTCTAACATTCCACGTCCCCATGCGAAGATGTTTACGTAATGGGGCTCTTTTCATACCTGTTCCTTGACCAGTATCATAGCTTCCACTTCCTGTCTGGTGGTCCGCAGTCAAGTGGCCGGTAGCATACTTCCCACCATGCAACCCGGAATCACAATGGCGCCGAGCGTCAGTCGGATCGCAAGACACAACACTTCTCTTAGGGTAACTCATGTCCATGTGGTTTTCTTGGGAAAGATAGTGCAGTAGTCTCCCGTTGCTTTCTGCACCAGACATTTTAGAGGTTATTTAGCCTCAAGGCCGCTGCAGCCTCATCCGACCGGTCGCCCGGCCAGGTGTATGGTTATACCGCCATTTCTCGGTCGCCAGAGCCTCGTCCGTTATCTAGCAGGGAGCACCGCGACGGCTTGAGACCGTCGCCGTCGGCTATTCGTAAGAACCACCAACGCGAGCAGGTGAGGTTGACGTTTGGGCCAGATAAGATTTTATTACTGTTCTCCCCTTACTCCCTTGTTTACTATACGAAGCACAAAATAAAGTAAAATAGAAGATGTCATTTTTAAGGAAATATTACCTTAGGGGACACAAGGAGTAAATGCAAGTACATATACTACCTATGTCATATTGTTTGTGACTGACATAATGCGTACATACATATTCGTGTGAACATGAGATTTAATTTTAATTCTGACTGTAATGCAAGCAATTTGTTGTTGTCTTCACACATTAGGTACGATCTCACGTGGCTTTGTGATGTATTTGGGTTAATCTTAAAATCTACCCAACGATTTTTCTCACTTTCGCTTGTCACTCGCTCTGTCTTCGACAATACAAATTAGTTTTATTCAAAGGATAAGCACGACATTATAACTAAGCATCATTATCCCAACTAGCAAAACTGAACCAAATTTAGCTGTAAATCAGTGACAGACGCAGTTTTATATCCGTGATAGAAACATCTCTATCACTGGGAAGTGGCCCCAGTTTTACAGCTATTTGATGATATATCATGTGTATTTTGGCACCGCACGTCACTACTTTGATGTATATCCATGATACTACAATGTTTTATGAATCTCTTTAGCGTTACACCAATGGTGCCTGAATCACTATATCACTAAATTATGATAAGAAAGTAACAGCAATGCTGATATAGAGCAGTTTTTTGTTATATTGTTGTTAGGGATTCTTTTATGTCGCATATCGTTAGTGCTAAATACTGAGTGTTATGTGTAAATAAAGTTGTATGAAAAAAAAATGACCTTACAATTAACAGTTTTGTAAGTATAATAAAATAGCAAACTATTTTTGTGCTAGTAAGAAGTGTCAAGTTGCTTTTAGGTACGTGCATAACGGGTAATTCATCATGCGCTCAAAATTTTATTGATGAAATAATAGCATATTATTTGTGTTTTTTTCATGCCCTTATTAAATATTGAATATTTAATTAAATAAAAAATATTTAAAATAGCAAATTATTTAAAGTCACCATTATGCGTCTAAAATGTGTTTTGGTTACCGATATATCACAAATTTACAGTTTCCCACCGCCATTACCAAACACTTTCGGGTTCCTTAATAAAACTAGTAAAACCCACTACTGTACCTACCTTTAGGTAATAAATAAAGTATCTTCAATATTGTTCAACTCATTTGCGTGAAATGAAAGTGGTTATATTTTTGGTCAATTACTGTTTTTCAAGCAGAAGTAATTTCATAAAACTCAACAGATTTGAATGGCTGTTTTCATCTTCTCCATTGTCATCAAAATTGTCAGTCGCAAACAAGTCATCTTGGTATCCTGAACAAGGTTCTGTTAAGATTTCATTTTTTGTATTCTACGGAACCAACTTCCGAATTCTCGACGCTGGTTTGACTATCATAAAGATCCTATAAATGAGGTTACAACAGCTGATATACATTTATTTAGCGTTATATTAGTAACAATAATGTTTATATGTCACTGATGATATAAAAGGTCTTAAGAAGTGTATTTGCAACTGTTTAGTGTTAAAGTAGATCTTTAAACAACTTTATGCTGCTGGTGTTAAGAAAACGCCATTATATGATACTTTAGACGCATATCAGCTGCGTTATGTTCTTATATATCTCGAGTTAGCTCCATTAGTGCACTGATATATCACCAGCGATATTGCAGCGCATTAAAAGCCACAATAGAGTTACTTAGCTGTATACAGGCACTGTATATATCTGATATGCAACGAAATAGCTCTAAATCACAGTTAGGGATACTGTTGTGCAGATGTGTTATATGTGCCGTATTAAGAAGTCCAGTAAACGTTTATGTCATCAATTCTTATCACAATATAGCTGTATAAGATTATACAGCTAGATGATGATACAAGTCGCCAATATACAACATAGCAGCTCCGAGTTGCTATTTTATGACTTTTATATCACTATTTAGTGTTAAAACATTTTATTTTATCACTACTTTGCTAGTTGGGATGAATTTAAAATAAATAAAACATTTAGAGAACTTACACCTAGTTAAACAGGAACTGTCTATCTTAATAGTAACTAAGCATGAATAAGATGTCAGGGTTTATATTAACCCATTAATTCCACAACTTTCTACCCTTGTTAGAACGTAGGCGTAGTCCCGTAGCTGTTAAAATACTCGGAAAAGCGTAGGCGTTCGTTACGCGTGTTTATATCGATAACGTTCATTATTTGTTCGATCCACAATGAAAATGAAGCTTAACACTCCAGGCCCTTATACTAAACTACCTCATATTTGTATTTAAGAAAGGTTTGTTATGGTGTAAGCTCCAACAATGTTAAGGTCCATATTTATTTTGAATAGCACATTTTTCAACGGATTCACCAACGCGGCAGGTCTTTTACGTGGGAGTAACGTGTTAAATACGGTTGAATGCAAGCATCATATCAACTTACGTTTAATAATAGCGACAGTGACACGGCTAAAAGATGGGCAAAGTGAAGAAAAGTGTAAACACGTGGGCTTCGGAATAACGGTAATAAAATACTTTAATGGGTAAATAAGTTACTTATGTTACTTTTAAGGCGCAGTCATTGCTGGGATGTGAATGCTTTAAGTATAGGAATATTAGAAATAAGTACGCGTTCATAAATGTCAGTCCGATCATTCTCATAGGTCTGCTACTAGTAAACAAATATCAATGGATAGATGTCTAGACAAACCGAAACTTTAGCAGTGTACAGCAGAATTTGTGTGCGAGTCCTCATTTAAATTACCTGAGACCTAGAAGGAACCTGAACTGAAAGAAAACCATTGCTCGATAAGACCTCCACCAAGGATCTTCACAACGATCAGACGTGTGTCATTCTCATCCACCGGCTTCCCGGCATCCTAAACAGTTCATCGCCTCATTGGTCTTTGCAGCGTCGCATTACTGCCACAAAGTAAACTCCGAGCATAGCTCGGTCTATTTGCTAAGGATGTGAAAAGTACCTTGTAGGAACTCAGCCTGGGAGTCCGGAGGGGCCGCAACATCTGCGCGCGAATCTTCTTTGTCTTCGGGAAACGAGGGGAGGTCTATGTGCTGGTCGTTGTCATCGCGCGAGTGCAGCATGTCGAATACTTCGGACCTGAGGAGATGGTACATGTTAGCAGACAATAATAATACTTGTAATAGCGGAAAATACCGAGATTCTTTGGGACTGAGACTGCAAACATCCGAACTCTACAGAATGGAACCTCAACGCTGTAGGTACCCACAACAACATGTGACACAATAGAAAATTAGTCGTAAAATCAATATTTCAAAGGATGAATAATGGAAAGGCAGTAAGGCGTAGATTTCGTTTTTTTAAGCTTATACAGTACAAACTCCCCGAATAGTCCGAAACTGACAACTAATGATTCCCATCATACCATGAGGAAACGATAGAACACCTTAATTGTCAGGGTCACGGGTTGTGAAAGTAGAATTGGGATTAGTTTCCTTTAAAGTCGGTATATTTTTCATTAAAATGTGTTTATCTTCTTTCCACTCTGGCACTGCAACCTCAAGTCACTTATTCATTAACCGCCTATTTTATTAACAACAACCAGTAGTTAAGCAATACCGAATCAAATCAAGATCAGCCGCTTAAAACAATGTACCGCAATCGCCAGACAATAGCTCATTAATAATTAGCGCTTTTCTATTATTTAAAAGTACAATCGCCCGTTAACAAGACGAAACGAGGATCCATTAGTTTCGAAAGTCTAATCATTGTAATCAATTCAATTAAAACGTGCGTAAGACATGTGTTCTCATTTCCGAGGTGCCGTTATGTCAGGGCCAGAGAAAGGATTCTTGGAACGCTGCAGTTTGCGCACAATGTGCCTTGGGAAGTCTTGTTTACTTGACTGATTAAAATAACTTAGATTTCTGGTAGATGACTAACATAACTTAAAAAACGACTAACTATACGAGTAAAGTCGGCTTATAACCCAACCAGCAAAATCGCACTAACAACAGTCTAAAGACTACAAATTTTCGCTCTTATATTGATCCTATATCATCGTATAAGCCTGGATTTGGGCGCAAATTATAAGTGTATTTACTTTATATCGTCCTAATATCAGTCTAATTGAATACTGATTGCATTTACAGTAATCTTGCCAAAACGAATTTAAGCTGCCTTAGGCTAATATCGCTCTCACGTAAGTGTTTTGTGAGCCCACATAGACGCATATTGGTCCAACGTTAGAATCTTATGAGCCTAAACAAGCTTATTTTGATTACTTGTATGTCTTGAGTGAAACTGCAGCGTGACAATAAAAAATAAATCTTATTGTCACAACTGTTTATGAATTACCTAATAGTGACGGTAACGTAATAAAATAACGTGTTTGTGAAAATCTTGGTGTGTGTTTATGTTGCGTTGCGCGGTAAGTTTTTACGTTGGAAAATATTATTTACTGTAAAGTGGACCCTGTTTTACACTTCAAATTTCATGCGCCTACTCAAATATTCAATTTAAATATCCTCTTATAATTTTTTATTTCTTTATTTGTTGTGATAATGGTGCCATTTTGATAGTTGCATTTTTCCAGCGCACTATTAGACTACTGTAAGATCATTTACGCTAATATTAGCATTCTGAATACAAGTGGTACGGCCATATTGAATTAATTTAGGGTTTCTTGCTTAACCTACATGAAAACTAAATTTTTTAACATTAATATTTGGAATGCTATTTCCAATCTCTGTAATCCATGCCTATTACACAAAATTTAAAATCACAACACTCTCTTTTTCACAAAACATTATGGCTATCTAAACGTTATTCTTACAATTGTGTTCCCAAAGTCGATTTAAGATCAAACCATCTTATATTGATCTTATAATAGTTTTATGAAGACCAAAAAAGTATGCACTTATAGTGCTTTTATGTTATGCTGATATTAGTCTGACATTCTTATAAGAACATTTATCAAGACCATTATAAAATCAAATCAACTTAGAGAATGTGGTTATAAGAACAGATATTCTCAAGTACAATGAGTCTTCGTAAATGTTGTTGTAGGAGTAAGAGGCTTATAATAGTATTATAAAATGCGCTTATATACATATATGAGACTAGGTAATAAGACTGAGAGTTCTTGAGTCCGTACCATCTTATCTAAAGCTAATATAAGAGCAGCAGCATCAGCAAAACAATTATAAGAGCGCTATAAGCCCACCACTCTTATAAAGTGCGCAATCTTAGACTTTTTTGCTAGTTGGGAAGTTATAACAGAAATAACTTAGGTTTCTGGTAGATGACTAACATAACTTAAAAAACGACTAACTATACGAGTATAAAGTCGGCTTATAAGTTATAGATGACTAACATAACTTAAAAAACGACTAACTATACGAGTATAAAGTCGGCTTATAAGTTAAAACAGACTACTAAAGTCTTCGAAGAAAAAGAGAGGTGTTATAATTGATTTGTATTTCCACGGGCGTATCGTAAAGGATCTACTTAGCCTATTATGTAAGTCTGTTGGTGGCAACACAGATGATCGGATTGTGTTATTTTTTTATAGGTGACCTGATCAAGAGTGCCCGATACGAATCAAGAAAAAGTTAGCCTTAAAGATTATCAGTTTCTTTCTAAGTGACGGTATTTTTCATTGATTTCAAAAAATATTTGTCATCTCCATAAAGTACAGAGATCACTTCGAGAGCCCTATATTGCGCATGTGTTATAGAGATGAAAATCCTGAAGACATCTTTCTATTTTTGTTTATATTTACATGTAGTACATAAAGATTACTCACTTGCTTACTCCATCCTTATCGTTGACCAGTAATTTGAGCAGCGTGGCGTTAGCCTCCAAGGTCTTGTAGCGACTGTTGTCTTCTTCTTCTTTTGGCAAGCTGGGGAGCGTGCTGTCCTGAACCGCGGTCGCAGCCAGGCATAAGGGAGCTGGAACAATGCATGTCGTTAACAAACTAATAAAAAAAAGAAGAGATAGGTAGCTCTTTAGCGATAAGACCGCCTGTTGTTTACCTCTATTGAATGTTACGTGTAATCTGTATTTCTTTGTATTTATTTGGCTTATAGGTGTGCCATAAAGAATATTCTATTCTATTATAAAAAGACTTTTACGGTGTACAGCTGTCTGACCACAGAAGCGTCAGAAACGGAGCCGAGCTGACACGTGTAAAATGGATCAATCACATTCTTCAGATTGAAATGCACTTCTTTGAGGCTTCACAAAGACGCAGCCTGATTAGTTTATTTTCTCTCCTCCGGTTCAGGGGACAGCCAGCCTAAGGGAGCGTCTCCACTGAAGTGGAGAGGAGCTGAGACGTGCGGAATCGACCAATCGCAAAAGTAAAGCGATGCTGAGAGCACGCACCCTAAGAGGAGCAGCGGGCCTATGATGGTTGCGTTTATCACTTGATAAATAAGTGACAAAGCATCTGTCACTCACACTCGCATCTTGTCAAAACGTGACGGTGCTTTGTCACTTATTTGTTGCATGATAAAAGCCCGCGGGTCAATCGAAGCTATCGAGGTTGGGCGGAGTTTCAAATAAAACACTCAGTCCACCTCTAGCGCAACTGTGTTTGGAGATTCTTTTTCGCGGGACAAACATTGCCTGTCTCTTTCTTTACAATACCGAGCGAGCGAGACGGGTGAACCTCTGAGTCGCACAAACGAAGTCTAGATGTGCAGCTCCGCGTCCTAAGGATTTGAGATAAACAAACATTCAGTGATATAATATTTACATGTTTTCTTATTAACTGATCAACAATAGGATCATTTTACTGCAAGAATTATGTAACTAAGTACGTACCTACGACATAGTAAATGTTGTTTATGTTTACAGTAAGTCCGGGAAGTACCTAGTAGAACTGTCGAACACAACTTAGTAAGGAAGTTATTTTTATTATACCTTCTAAGATGCGGAACATCGTGTACCGGTGCAATTTCCTGTGTGATGCATTCGCTAAATTGCATCTGGAAACCGAGCTCGAAGGCCAACGAGTAGTTTATTGATTTGACTACGGATATACTCATATGTTATTCGCTGAGGGGAAATATAGTGAGTCATCTACGAAGTTTTATCTTTCTGCGACGGTCTGCGGTGTTACCGAAGTTTGCCTTTTTATTTCAAAATATGTTATGATTCACATTCTCACGATAATAATTATATTTGCACAATGAAGACAGACATCTACTTATACCTACTATTAAAGATACTTTAACATAATCGTGGTCATTTACTAAGACTGTGGATTGAAGAGTACAGAGTGTTAAGTAAGTAATACTCTTAATAATTATTGGATTGAAATATAAATAGGAGATGATAGTCTATAGCAAAATATTTTTGGGTGTGGGTATGAAACAAGTTCATACCACAGGTATATTATTTCAATGAATGGCATAGTTAAAACTTTAAAGTACATTTCAGTTCACGTATGTTGAATGCTCCAAACAACCACCGTTAAAGGAGCATTCCGAATGAAGGGTCACATCACAACCTTCTTTTCATTTAAGGACTTGCAATTTCTCTTCTCGAGAATTAACATAATGAATTTAACTCAGCTTCTTTATACAATCAATATCGGAATGGTATGAATACAATATAACAAATAATAAAACGGACCTCAACATCAAAAGCAGCTGACAATATTAGGGGCTTATCATATCACACTATTTGCAAGCGAATTCTGTATGAAGGCGATCACGCAGCGAGGTCACTCGCTCGCAAATCGCGAGTGCGTTAAGGTCCTTATTTAAATAGAAAGCTACTATTGATGCCGACTGTACAAGCATTCAAAAGGGCCAAATATTTATTATCGTCATAAATATTTAGTACAAGCAAATATCAAGTTTAAACAGTCAAAAACTGTGGCTACAAATCAGCCTCTTAAACATTCAAAAAACTTATTTCCTTGTTATAACGACACGGTTAAAGTTTTACTGACAAAAAATTAGGTAGAGTCCAAACTGAAAGATTCTACAATACATATAATTATACAGTTGAATAACGTCATATAAGCCTTTTTACCATGGGGACATAAGATGTTTTTCAAATGCTGGAATTGCCTACTTATCGAAAAGCAAACAGTGGATGCCCAATCAGTAGGTCAGGCTGTGAGCTTAACGGTGCTGGAATCCGGTTAGGTCGAAATTAATGTAACCCGCGGTTCATGTTTGACATGTGTGAATTGCTAATGCGAAGAATGACGCGTGAATCATCTTCAGACACGGCCGAATGCTATGCACTGCAGCCAGTACTTTAAGAGGCCTTATTCCTTTAAAAATTTTTTTTTTCATATTATGATTATGACAACCAACCAACTTTTTGAAGTGAATAATACTTTTCCCCGAGTTCTATAGGTAGTAACATAGCTATTTCATGCTTTCATTGCGTGCAGTCGAAAATAAGTTGAAAAAACAAATTTTCCGCGTGAATTTTGTCAATTTCGAGTAAACAAGTTTTTGAAACAAAAATTATCAATGAAAAATTCAAACTGTAGATTTTTAATATATACCAATAAATCCCATCCCAATAGCCCTGTGTGTGTAGTAACATCAATAATATGTGATGAAACATGTTTGATCATAGAGAAAATGTCTAGCATTTTAAAAGGAATAATGCCTCTTAACAACATTTATTGATACAAAGCTCAAAGTTCAAAGAAAAATATAAATGCGTAACCTGGTGGAAGAGACTGGGAATCGAACCTCTGGATGTCCTGTCCAGCGTGTTAACTTTTCCACCACCCTAACGCTCAGATAACCTTTCGATGTTTTGTGTCGATCTTTGCAATTGTTTACCTGAAACACTTTACACCTTAGCGACCTCTATGTGCATACGTTAATATTCACATCTTAGAGTACTACTTTACAGCAGTGAACGAACAAACGAGAGAGGGCGCTGTTATTTATATATTTTTTATGGAACATGTAATCTCTATTTTCTTAATGTGGGTCAGTGGGTGCCCAAAATGAATAGATTTTTTTATGACACTGTTGTAATGTATAATTTTTTTTGTTAATGAACATTTATTTATTTAACCTTTTTTGCAAATGAAACTTACTGAGCTCACTCTGAGGTTTTCTCTACCAGTCAATTCCATGGCAAAGCAGAAACTCAGTTGGTGCAAATAAGCGTATACATGTATGTACCTAAGTGACAGTGACAGTACATATTTACACTATACCTACATACAAATATCTAATTATTAGAAAGAGTAGTACCTATTGTGATTTTATTAGTAGCAATCCAAAAATAATTGGTAATAATAAAGTTGTATTTATTTATTTTATTATTATGTTTCTATTAAATGCTATGTTTTCTAGTTAAATGTACTACAACAACACTACATGATTAACAATAGATAATTTTAATTATAGATTATAAATTCACGTTAAAAGACCGCTGTCAATCTTATGGCGTCAACGTGGTCTGCGTTCTTTTAACGCGCAGTAGTTTGCGCAGGAAGATCGCCAGCGCTCTTTTTAGGTGAGCTACCACCATGGTGGTAGCGATATTATGTGCACATAATAAAACAAGATTTCTCTTTCTTTTGATTGGCATTATATATTTTTTTCGAGGCTGTATAAGGTATTGATTTTGATTTGTTTGGCTTGCAGGTCATTCGGATATAGGCTATGTGGAACTTTGCATTATTAAATTTTCAACCTACACCTAGGGTTGAAATTTCTTATAAATACAACTCGCTACTTAGATACACAGCAGAGGCGTGGCATGAAATAAATCGCAAATTGGGACTGATTTAGCTTCCAATATTCTAGTAAACAATATTTTATAAAATCGGCCAGCCGGTGAGAATCACCTAAGGATGCACCACTCATAAACAGAGTGACCTGGTTTTAGAAAATGGGACATTAAAATTATAATACTGCTCATAATACATGTATTGTGGCTGTATATTCGAAAGTAAAACTAGACGTCTCGGATACAACTTCACTTTACCCAGTTCTTTATCGCAAGCTATTACACCTTAATTGGTTTGTGGAGCCTTATCCGTAATGGCCGCGATTACCCTGTCACCGGTTTACTCCAATACCTCTTCAGAACTAAAGGGAAATAAGTAGGGAAATGCCGCATACCGATACGGGTTTTTGTGACTTCTGTATATAGTAAAAATAACAAGATGTCCGAATGGTCTTAAAAAGCTTATCTTGTAAACATGACCCCACAATACCCTTTGTCTTACTCATGTGGTGAACTTAGGACAAATGACGATTTCAACCTTGTGATTGTGACAGAAAAGATTACGTACTTTTGTTTTGCTTTCCTATATTCGTTATATTAAGTGACCTTCTATAATCGAGAAGACAAGAAAAAGGCACTGTCGGGTCAAGTTTACAAGATAAGCTCCTTCAGACTATTCGGAGATCTAAGAAAAAATGTTGATATGTTCAAATAAATTTAAAACTACCTTTAGGGAGACCTATGTTGACTAAAAACTACTAGACAGCTAATTTTTGTTATTCATTTAAATTAATGGTTTCTAGACGATGATATATCCTATATTCATCGGCCATTTAACGGGTAATTTTCGGGGATTTGCGAAAGGAGGTGATTTAAAAACTTTAAGTATTTAACGACGCGACGACGCGTTTGGCTCGGTTTGTAGACACCTGCCTACTGAGCCGGCGGTCCCGGGTTCGAATCCCGGCCGGGGCAAATATTTTTGTGATGAACTCGAATATTGTGCTGGTCATGGTCATGGTTGTTCTATGTATTTAAGTATATATTTATCTTTATAAGTACGTATATCGTCGTCTACTACCCATAACACAAGCCTTCTTGAGCTTAATTGGGACTAGATCGATTTGTGTGAGGTTGTCCGATATTTATTATTATTTATTTATTAATGTAATTGTCCTAGCTAACTATTAAATAAATAAATAAATAAATAAATAAATATTAAGGGACAATCATACACAAATCGACCTAGTCCCAAACTAAGCAAAGCTATGGGTACTAGACGACGATATACATAATATATAAATACATATATAGATAACATCCATGACCCAAGAACAAATATTTTGCACAAATATTTGCCCCGGCCGGGATTCGAACCCGGGACCGCCGACTCAGTAGGCAGGTGTCTACCAACCGAGCCAAACGCGTCGTCATCATTGTATGTTAATTTAGCTTTGTTTTTAAGATAACCATAGGTACAGTGTAAGTCGAACGTTTCGATAAAAAGTGGAAGATGTGATGTCTGTTAAATATAAATCTTCTCATACAAAAACGTTTTCTAATAAGACGTCTGGTTCCAAGGTATGGCGGAAATGCATTTCGTATTGCGATACGCTTTTTACCACCCCGCGGGAAAATGTGTACGGTACTTTATTGTCTTATAACGTTCTTATAGAAGGTATTACAACAGAGTTAAGGAGCGATTACACCGCTACTGAAAGTAGGTATTTCTCATTGGTTTCAAGCGCTTGTCACCCTTGTGGCTGCATTTTTATACGAGTTTCTAAGGAAAAGCAGTGATGGAAAATTGTAAGGGCCTCACTGCTATAAAATAGCCCTAAAGTCACATTCAAGTTTGTTGAAGAGCCCTCAATAATGTGCCAACGGATTTGAGGAGAGGTTAAAATTAAATTAGTAATAAGTAAAAATAACCAAATACGCTGACGGTGCGTAGACGTACGCGTCACACCGAAGTAAAATTCGTTAAAAAAGCGTCACAACGTGCGCCGATATCAAATCTCGGTGTGGATGGTGTCGCGTCAAAAACCTGACGTATAACTCGCATAACGGAAATGCCACGACTTTGCGGGGCCGCGGCAGCCGCAGCGGTGCGCGGTTCATGTGTCTCGCTCACTCGTATGGCCGCCGCGCTCGAATTTCTCGCTCAACCACTCGACGCGCCGCTGGCCGTGCAAACTCGAAGCATCTCCGTAGCCGTACGGCACGTTCACGGCATTTACGATTCACAGACGTCTTTTGAGCAGCGGTGTGGGTCGCTCCTTTCAAGCTTAATCTAAGCTCGAGATCTACTGTCATTGTCTACTTGAACGGCACCGGTAACGCAATCTAATCATTTCTGCGAGTTTTGCTATCTTTATCGATTAATCGACCTATACCCCGACAAACGATTTATAAATCGGTTTAGATAAATCTGCCGCTGCGAATGGGTGCGGTTTATAGGTAATAGAAATTGGACAGTGCCATACTGAGAAATACTTCCAGTGTTAGGAAGCCGTTAAAGGGGCCAAATTCTTTATATCGACTTGAAATTTATTAGAATAGCCACAGAATACATAATAGTACTACATAGAATTGCATTAACTGGTGAACTCTTCTTGCAAAAAAAATATAATTTTTCATAGTAAATAAGTTTTTGGCCTAAATACATTTTTTGTGACAAGCTTTTATTGCCGACTATATTTTTTTTAAACATCCGCCAACTACTCACCGAGACGATTCTAAGGAGCTCAAACTTGGTAGGATTGCCTATGACCACCTTTCGGCTACACCATCAGACTAGCTTCATTGTATCATATTATTGTATTGTCATTGAAGTTACGTGGGTACACCAATTTCAGCTAAATCAATGAACGGGTAAAATGCAAGATTTTATTGAATAACAGACACCGGGACATGTGAAAGAATAAAAGCTTGTAAAAACACTGAAATCGTCATAGATGAGCCAGGATGGATAGCGTCATCACATCTTCATCAATATAATTTTATCATCTTGGAGATGCTTACACTTGAACAAAAAAAAAATTAATTATAAAATAGTTCATAAATTTACGGAGTTCGTTCTGAGGTAACAAAAATACAATAGAATAGAGAACCACATCCATTTTCAAGTTGGTTGATTAAATATTACACATATAGGTTAAAATAACATGACACAAAAGAATATCCACGATTCCCTACGAGTACATGTTTTGCAGGAAATTCAGTCCTTTGTATTGTTAAAATATACCATAAGTCAGGTTCAGCAAGGCTTCGCAATCCATCGCTGCACGCGGAAACAGATGCCTTCCGGCAGGTGGCGCAAGCGCATAGCCCTGTCTGGATGTACCTACTCAATACTTTTTCAAATGATTTTCAAAAACAAGAAATCGACGCGTATGTTTTTTGATATTACATTTTTCTATTATTTTCAGAATCAGGAGAATCGATAGAACTCCTCAAAGCGTATGTACCTACATGCCTCGGTCGAGGAATTATTAACAAAATGTGATAGATTTCAAATATTTATAGCTTGAATTTTTATACGGAAAAGGCAAGTTGAAGTTTTTCATATGCGTAAGCGCCCCGTATATAGGATTTTCGTTGAAGCCGGTTTTTAAGTTACCTAATAACCTTATAATTAGGTATAGAATCCGACAAAAAATATTTTTTTTTTAAATGAGTCGTTGAGATTTGAGATTAAGTAACGTCGAAAACACAAAATCAGAACTACTGAAATCGGGCAAAACGAATTGTAAAATCTAGATAATAAGTGGATCGATTATAAATTGAGACTACGTGGCTCTTTACTACGTTAGTACGTTTTTAGTACGTTTATACTGGAAGAAATAATGAAAAACCGTGTCATTGACTTCTAAATGTCTCTATTTTCTAATTGCCATGCTATAAAATAGTACATAACGATACACACCGCTAAACTGGGTCTGTTTTGGCTATTACTAAATAACAGCCATACAATTGGCTTGATGGGAATCTTCCTCCCAGAATTGGTTGACCGTCGGAATCCCACGGTCTGCAAGTTCTTACTAAATTGTTTAATGTGATGCTATCTTAACGTGACAACGAGGCAAAACTAATGTGGTTTTGTGCGGTCAAATGTTATACATTTCCTATTCAAACAGCTGTATTATCTGAAAGACAGGTTAATACATTCAACGCGAGATAACATGCATGATAAATATTTAGATTTACAATGTTGCTACAATGAATTGGGGACACACACTTATGTCGCAGCCTCGAGGATCTAAATATCGGGTCGTACTGCAGCAGCTAAGCCTTGCCTATTTTAAAGCCTGCCCATCTTGCCTTACAATACGTTTACGTTATGTTTGCACCTGGTAACTATGGCGTCTGGCCTATTTGCATGAAAATTAATGAATCTTCATTTTCTAACAAAATTTTCACTGGGTCCGTGTTCCCGATTTGGTATGTTTAACATCTCAAGCCGGCTACACGATAACAATATATCAACAACATTTATTTTCCCATCACAGTATTTGTACTCAAGGTTGTCTTAATGTTAATTTAATTCTTACATCGCCATTGACAATAAACAAAACCTTATTCAACCATCCGTAAACAAGCGGCCTCTTACGAGCCAACTTATGCATGCACCTACAGTTTTAATGGAACTTAATGTGTGTTATTATTTACAGAGATAATATTGAGATACCAGAAACATATAGGAGGGATAAGGTTTACTCGAATAAGTGGGCCAGACGAGTGGGTGCGACTGTCCGAGGGAGAAAGCTATTATTCAGTGTTTTTTTTTTGGATAAGCTTTTAGCCGTTTCACGTTGAGCGCTAAGTGTTTAGTTTATTTTGGAAAGACGCGAATCCGCTGACCTAGACTCACTAGTGAATGTAGAAATTAGGTACCAACATGGGGAACACTGAACTAATCGTAAATTTAATCAGACTTGCTCACTTGGATAAAAGTCCAAGACATGCATTGTGATTAAAACGTATAAAGTTAACTTGTCTTTTTTCGATGAATAAGGTAGTAAGTTTTAATCCTTTACTGATACCATAAATATGAAAATATTTTTATGTTTAGGAAAGTAACTATGAGTGTGCGTTTGTTGAGTTAAATGAGGGTTTTCCTTGCTCAATGCTCGATCGATAATATCACTTGGTATAGAAAAACGATTGCGAAAAGAAACTGGACGGGTATAATGATTAAACGAACTTATTTAAATTTTGAATAATTAATGAACCATACTTCGTCAAGTAAGCAGGTTTCGGCAGTGCGAATTAAGCTGAGAAATAAGTATTACATTTTGTCTATAAGAGCCCGCCGCCCACCCAGGTCAAATGCTACAAACTTATTTCTTACATGAATCTTTTTTTTACTTTAATTAAAATATGTGGGCGTTTTCATTTGGAGAAAATTTAGGTTGTTCGGACTGACTCAGAATTCTGGGCACTATTGATACACTAGGAGAATATAAATAAAAACAGACTATACCTAGTATAACGCCGAAGGTCGACAACCTCTTACCGTGAGTTTTATACTGATTATAGGTTATAGTTTTAATTTGTGAGTATTATATTCCTTGGTTTTAATAGTATAGGTACTACTAGTGGCATAATACTTATTTCAGTGGATTAAGTTTTTATCATAACTTTATAATCCCAGTTAAAGAACCGTTTCAATACATCCGGGTCTGAGAGTCAATTGTACCACGATAACCATGTACTTGAATAGGTTTAACAAGAGACAATAAACGGGTATTTCCACATCCGAAACCCATTCGGAACATGCTAATATCTGATCTCAGAACAACCAACAACCAACAGGCATGAATAATATCGCCGTCTGTCGTAACGTAAGTGGAGTATAATGGTGTGACTCAGCCGGGCTTGAATGAGGCTTTACTCATTTTGTGAGTAGGTACCAATTATACCTATACCTATTGTACAGTTATTGGTCACTGTGACAGGTTTTTTATTTATCTCTCTATGGGATCTCAATATCTGTGATGTTCGTACTTCGTAGCCCATAGCGGTATTGATTGATTTAATTTTGAAATGGTATGACGAAAAATCCGATACAGGAAATTTAAAATTTATATCCATGAAGAATACGCTATTGGTATGGAGGGTTGTCAACTTATTAGGTAATATATTATATCTCCGCAGACTATTAGGTACTTATATTGTCTACAGCTGGGACATTGATGTAAGTATAGCCATTTAATCGATGTAAATAAATATTATCGCCAATAGAACGAACGTATTTATGGCAGAGATGTGTGCGTTTTTTTTGTACGAGCAGCATGAAGGTGACACTAGCATCATGTGCCCACATCGCTAAAGCAGACATATAATAACGTTATCTCGGATATCATTTCGGTTTGATACTGGAATTTACAGTAAGTATACTTATTCAAGAAAATATCACTAATTTTACTCGAAACCCGAACGGCTCTACGTCTCCAGATTCAGATTATAGCTAAGGAAATGAGCTGTAAGCTGATATTATAGCCCATACAACGCAATTAATTTATGTCTAATACATTGTTAATTTATCTACGACGTTGATAGTAAATAAATGGAACCAGTTAAGTAAAGCGTGACCTCCGACCGCGGAACATACATACTTCTCATTAGTTCTACAGACTTAGTGTAAGGTCTCAGTACATGCTTCAGCTGAGCGTGCAGCGGGGCGGGGATTAGGGGGCCTATAGAGATCACCGTGCATGCAAAAGTGCGTTAGTGAAGCGCCGACAAATGAGCTAGTTAGCGTCTATACATTCCCATAAAGATTGATTTGGATAGGTACAGTAGCGAAATCGCTGTGGCATCCCAATGAGGCTGGGAATTTAAATAATGCGTCCTGACTCCCTAGATATGTTCTGTTCTCGAGAATTTTTCTCGATTTTTATGATCGAGAATGTTCTTTCCACATAAAAATCTGGAAAAGTTCTCGAGAACGGCACAAAGTGCACGCTGTTCACTTTACTTGCTCGCCCCGCCAATCGCTCCGCTTCGAGCGTCCACTCCGGCCTTAGGCATTCAACACAACTTTGAACTCTGTTTCTTAAGGCTTTCATGGGACAAATGTACACCTAAACATAATGCGCAACACTTCATAATGTCCCCAGGGAAACGTGATCCGTTCATGACGACGAACACGTTTCCATAAAAGGGCATTGTTTGGACCATAATAAACAACTCGTGTTTAAAGTAACGTACGTCTACTAGAAATAGAATGAAATTTATGTTAGAATTTGAAGAAAGTTACAAGATTTCCCTTAGTTCCCATTTCTAATTTAATACAATGTCTGTATAAGAAGATATTTTCTAAAAAATAAGAAAATATGCTACTTGTAGGCACGACTTTTTGTACAAGAGTTAGTTGAGTTTCGCTGGGTGCGAAGTAGGTGGTGGGGGAACCACGAATCGATCGCAGCGCGCGCCGTGGCCAAAAAAGGAACTTTCGTCAGGCCAACTGTCACTTTTACTAGCGAAATTAAGGCATCTAAAAATAAATAAATATGCGGCACGAAACCTGCAGGGTAGTTAATTGCAAAAACAATGGCAAAAACAGTAATCATAAATAAATGAATTTCCACAAGCAAGTTGGAAACGAGAACAACGAATTAAATTGATAATCGCTATCAAGAGGAAAAAGTACCTATAGAACACCATTTTTAATATTATATCTTGTATGTTGTAGGAAGTAGCATGTTTATATTTTGGACATGTTGAGCAAAAACGAATGGTTTCCCATTTTATTGTAGTTTGGGATTTGAAAGCGATGTTGTGTTTGATTGAGCAGAATCCAGTTATAATAATTAATTTGGCCATGTTTAACTGAAAAAACAAAATAATCTGTATTATTACGAAAATACAGCCATAAATGATCGGTTGCATTATGCATGAAATGCGTTTTACGGTTAAATTTGTTTATTTTGTAACTTACTTCTCGTGAAGACAGCCATGAAAAGGTCCGTGTGAATTACATCTGAAAGTTATTGATTTTGCCATTTTAGACGGGAAATAAAGAAGGTCAACGTTTTATCGACACTATAGATTTAACATAATCGAATATAATGAAAGAAAATCACGATATTTCATTGAAATTATTTGTTTGTTTACTTACTCTTCGTAAAGACAGTCAGCCATTTGACATTAAAAAGCCCGCCGTAATTGTAACCGCTAGTTGACGCTGTCATCACGCACCCAGCGAAATAGTATGGGTTGCAAACGAAGTTGCCTTCCCTTCTAGTTAATTATACCTAAGCTAGCGACGTGTGATCTATCATGACACATAACCGCTTCTTAAAATCACTTACTTCGTTTTTCATACAAATCAACTGATGTTACAAACAGCGAGAAAAAGCGTGAGTCGGAACTTCCGTTCCAACTCACACATCTATAATTAAAATATTCGTATTTTGTAATAAACGTACAGACCTACTCATATATTTTATATATTTACATTTCGTATGGTCACACTACTTTGAAAAATGATTTTAAAAAAATGTTCGTGGTTCTCCAACGAGAGAGTTTGATAGTTCTTTATTAGGTACCTTAGCTAATAAATAAATATGCTAACGTAACGTCTTTTCGGAAAAGCTATTTAGCTTCAATATTCAGTATCTCCGATCATAATTAATACTTACCTACTACAAAATACAAATGTATGGAATGCGAGTGAATCGTTATGTTTTTCTAAAAGCTTCTTATGCAGTATCACCATATTAATCTGTAATCTCTGGTAATATCCAATCTGTACATCGTGATCTCTAGTACCTACCTATTAGGTTTCGGTAGCTACGTGCCATCAACCGGTAGGGGGCAAACAGACACGGTCACTATTTAAACTGTGGCCGATCGATTCAGAAGGAAACGGCTGTTGCATGAATCACGCCCACCTTCTCGGAAGATGGCAATAATTGCATGTCATTAGAGTTAGTAGAGCCTCCACTTAGACGATAAGAGTGACGTAATACGAACGAAATTTACTACAAATAATTGCCCCCATACGAAAATTATCAGCATAGTTATTTTTCTATAAAAGGGCTTATGTACAATGGAGTATAATGGCGCTTACGGTTTTATTGATGGGTTGATTTGTGACCGCGGGTATACAATTTGTTCTAATGTAGTGTTTAGATTAGATTACTGGAGCTTTCCATTTTCGTGTAGGAATGTATGAATAAAATTATAGTAGCAAGATAAAAATACTTTAAACTTTAAGGCAACTTAGGATAAGATAAAAAGGTGATGTTTTTTTATGAGTACCTAAGTAGGTAAGGTAGTATAGTACCTACTTGTTTAGTGATTTATTGAATGTAAAATTTTCGTTAGACGCACTTTTTTGCAAATAGCCTGTAAATGTTCCTCTTTTATTTTTTTTATTTGAAGCGCATACAATTTTCAGAGTCCGATTTTTCGGTTGCCGAATGCTTTCGCTATTCTATCAGGAACGTCCGAAGAAACATTGGGTAATATACCTATATTTGAGGTAACGAACATTTAATGCACAATTGGACATTTACATATTATTTCATTTCATTTATTCAAATAATTACAATGTAAGTTTACAGCATACATGACACCAAAGCACTTACACGATAAATTATTACTTACATAAAAAGAAAACAATACATGTCAAAGAGAAAGGATCATTCAAAATAATAATAATACAATATTTTAAAATTTATACATAACAATTAATTCACATTATCCAGGAACTGCTTAGCAATACAGCACAATTGAGCAAAGCGATCAGCAAATATATCAGCATCGCCGTGCTGAGTGAGCATCAGGTATAGCAACGAAATTGCGCGTGCGGTAGGAGCGTGTCGAGCGTGGCACGTGCGAGCGGTCACACGCTGCAGCAGGCCTGGCCGGCGGCGTGGCGCCACCGCCACGCAATCTAAATCTTGGGGGACCCTCGTCGGAACCACCAAACCTATCTTTTCCAGCACAGTCGGGCTGTCCACTCTGTGATGGATAATAGACAGGTAGTGGACTAACAATAACAATTTCCTTCTCATCCGTAGCGTGTCTAGCCCCACCATCCCAGTGACAAACAATGAAGGGTACAAGTATGGGTAATACCCATAGGCCTTGCAGTACAACCAACGGGCGAATTTACGCTGTACTCTTTCCACCAACACAGAATATTTATCCTCGTAGGGATCCCAAATAACAGCGCCATACTCCAACCTACTACGGATATAGGCATTGTACAAAACCACAGAAACTCCGACATGGAACTGTTTCGATGCCCTCATGACAAAACCCAAAGCTTTGCTAGCCTGTTTACAAATATTTGTTACGTGTTTATGGAAATCTAATTTATTATCTAAAACTAAACCTAAGTCACGGATTTCGTCAGCCCTTTCCAAACTAGCATTCCCCAGGCAGTAATCGGCTAAAAGTGGTGAGCGCTTACGTGAGAAAGTTATGACCTTGCATTTTGCTGCATTAAAAGGCAGGCGATTTGCAACACTCCACTGAGCTGCAGCATTGATATCGCTCTGCAACGCAGCGCTGTCAGCCACACTACTGACGCCGAGCAACAACTTTAGGCCGTCTGCAAAAAGCAAACACTCAGCCGAGCGAATTGCATCAGGCAAATCATTTATCATCAAGAGAAACAATGTAGGCCCCAGAGTACTGCCCTGACTCACCCCAGACAGCGTGCAGTAATAATTTGACTCGAAGGCACCTACCCTGACGTATTGCTGTCGATCACTCAAGTAAGAGGCAAAGAAACTTAATAGCTTTGGCGTGAAGCCCAGTAATGCGAGCTTCCCCAGCAAGATGTCGTTGTCGACCAGGTCGAATGCTTTCCGAAAGTCAAAATACGCAGCGTCGACCTGGCGCCCAGTATCCATTTCTTTGCAGACGTAATCAGCGAGGGCAATTAGATTTGTAGAGGTAGATCGGGCTTTACGAAAACCATGCTGGCTGGGGTGCAAACGCTCAGATACCTGTTGACTTATGTGTCGATTAAGGGTCATCTCAAATATTTTACCATAAACAGATAGAACTGCTATGGGTCTATAAGAAGGGACGTCCACATTTGATCCTCCCTTAGGAACTGGCGTCACTCTAGATTTTTTCCAACGACTAGGATAGATGGATTCTTTGAGCGAGAGATTAAAGACGTACAACAAGGGAGTCACCAAAACGGAAGCACAATCTTTGGCCAAAAATACCGGGACACCATCAGGCCCTCCAGAGGACCGCGGTTTGAGTTTTCGCATAGCCGCTCTAAAGTCAACCTCATTTATGGAAGGGATCGAGACCGATCGAGAGTCACCAGAGGAGTGGGCCACGCGCTCCGCAGCTTCCAAGCGCGGCCTGTCCTGCTGGAACACTGAGCTAAAATACTTAGCGAAGGCATCCGCCGCGTCTTGCCCGCTCACACTACGGCCCTCGAAAATAAAAGATTTATCTTGGTGCTGCCTTTCACTTTTTTTATCTTTTATATATTCCCAAAACTTTACCGGGCAAGTGATAATATTGTTTTGCACTGTTTGTATGTACTGTTTATAAGCTTTACTAATTAAGCTTTTAACATGTGTTCTGTAATACTTAAACATTTGTTTATTGTAATCCTTTTGCTCTTGTTTAAACCTTTTCAAATGAAAATATTTTAATTTGATATTACTAATTATTTCGGCTGTGTACCATTTCGGATAAACGTATTTGGAATCGACTCTACAACGGTTTCTTAAAGGAACGAATTGGCCAATACAGGAGTACAGTTTCTCATAAAGGATCTACTGAGCTCTGTCAACTTCAGTAGCAACCAGGAGATCAGTCCAATCGATAGCAGCCAAGGCCGGATAGAGCTCCTCATAGTTAGCCTTATGCCAGTCCCAGTCCGGACAGCACGCACTGTGTGGGCGCGGAGGCGACGGCGGCGGCGGCGGCGGCCCACACGGCCACGACACCGACACGTCAAGAGGCGGGTGGTACGCATCCATTGGCACTAGCAGCTCAGGACTACTAAATACAGTTAGCTTATTACCGTCAAGATCACTCAGCACGAGGTCTAAAATACCCCCATGGCTATTTTTGATGTTATTATATTGATTTAAATCACAAAAATTACAAAATATGTCAAAGTTAGCTTTTACTTTAGAATTACATGAATTAAGGTTGAAGTCACCGAGCAGTAAAAGATTTAAGTCAGGATATTTACACACAGCATTCTCAATACAAGATAGTACACTCATATACTGCTCCTCATTATAGCATGGAGGTAGATACACAACACAACATAGAAATTTCAAATTCTTATGAGTAATTATTGCAAATAACAATTCTTTATCCGGCGTAAGGCCGTCAATATCTTGGAGTACACGTATCGAGTAGCACTCACGTGCGGCCAGCAACACTCCACCCCAGCCAGCGTCCCCCGCGCGGTCCCTGCGCGCCACAGCCCACCCACTGGGGAATAGCTCACCGTCGCACACGGAGCTAGTCAAAAAAGTTTCAGTCAGGACTATTATGTCAAAATTGCATTGGCTTACATTTTTGTGAAACGTATCTGTTTTTGACCGCAAACCACGTACGGATGGCGCGATGTCTATTTTCCCACCCTACACCCTACATGACCGTACCAAGCCTAATATAACTTTTACAAACATAGTTAGCGTGGTCATCGGGTCATCCTGAAGATGCGACAAGAAGAAGCACGTTCGGCCCATAAAGATGCATTAGATACATATGGCGATGCAGACTTATAGAGATAGGTCACGATCTCTACGTTGTACTAGTTTATAGTTGTCTCTACTAGTTTATATACTGTAATGAAATAGAAGGCGAGGGTTAGATGTACAGTATAATAAATAATGTGAACATTTGAACATTACGGCTTGAATATTTGAGTACTTACTGATTATGACAATAAACTAATTTCGTACAAAGAAACCGATTTAGTTGTAGGTATAGATATGTATTCCATGAGCAATTCCAGAGTTTCTTAAGTAAGCAAGTATGTACGTACCTATCGGGAACGCGGAACTAGCGACACAACACAACACATTTTCCCAATAAAATCTTTTTTTAGGAACCTACTATTTGAAACGTTCATATCCAAACTTGTAAACTAAGTAAATTAAAACGATACATTTATGAAATAATATTAACGTAGGTATTAAATTAAACGTACCTAGGTAACGTCTTTTTATTTTCTGGAGTTAGAACTACTTTATTGTGTTGGTGTTTGGTGGATATTGTCAGTTTCCGATAATCACGTAATGCAAAGAGAGTATAATTCAGGGAATAGAGTTGCTTTCTTGAAGAATGTAAAGGAAAATGACCCTAATTAAGTACTATTTTAACTTTTATTGTCATTTCGACGAGCAAAAAAGGCAGGTGACTCAACTTCTTTGACTGTAGGTACATAGGTTTCGATAAAGTAGTTCCTAGCATCTACAGAAACAAAACAAAAAATACTCACCGAATGCAGCTGCAGCAATCAGACAAAGAAACTGGTACCGCGCCATCTCATCACAAGTCTCTGGAACAAACGAAACGACACTACACACTACGCTAGACACACTACTACTATAAGGGTAAGTACTTATTTAATGAGTTGGTCATTGCAGAGACTATGCCGCTCCACAACAAACATTTGGGCCGCACTGCATGACTGCATTAATTCATTCAATAGATTTTATTATCTAATTATTCTAATGCATTAGTCAACGAGTGTAATGACCTGACTTATAAGATAATGTTCGATTTTCAATTAACTAATCAATTGACGCGGTCATTTAGTTTAATTGGGTTAATTTGAATTTTAGTGCGGGATCAATTTGAGCAGCGTTTACGCATAAGAGTTGTTGGTAGAGACGTATTTTAGTAGGAAACTATGATTCGAGTATATTACTCGTCTCATATTCGGCTAAGTAGTAGTGCATGCATTTGGTTATCATATCTTAAATATAGATTATCGATATCAGATTATTGTTAGGTAAATGCTTAACTAATTAGTTTATATGTACCTAGCAAAAAAAATATAGCAGTTGAAATTAGACTTGCAAGATCCTCAAGACAGATGGTCTATTCACCGAACAACGGAACAAGTCAAAGAACTGGGGAACGATAAACCATTGCCAAGTAATTAACGTATTTCAGAGTGTTCAAAGAGTTTAATGGGTTTTTTGACTGCGGTTAACAAAATGTTTAAGTCTTAAAACAACTCGCTAAAAATAAAACCGGTTCACAAGCCCCGCTTGGAGCCCTAGTCTATAACCCCTTGTTTATTAAAACAATTTCCGAAATGCAAAAAAATTTCATCTAGAACGGCTGTTATATAGATAAAACTTTTTTTTTAACTAGCCATTCCGGTATTAGTGGCAACACTTTCGCGAACGCAACCTGTTTGGACGCGGCGATCTAAAAATACCTTTAGCTGGGTTCCGATGGGAGGTCGTCACTGAGATGAAGTTAATTCAATGTGCACTGTTTTTTTGTTGTTGTATTAAGCGCGGAGCGCGGATCGTGCGCGCGCGGCGACGGCGGGACATACTCTGCGCACGAGTTGCAGTATAGCAACCATGGTAGTCAAGCGTGAGCGGTGCCGCTGACCTCCGGTCGATCCAGGAAACCCATGGATGCGGCAACATTGTAGCTGGAACATAAATTTTGTTTTAGTGCCCTTTATGCGCGCTGAAGTGCTCTTATGTTTCGTCCATCAGCTACCCATTTGTTGGTTCAGAAAATCGAATTCACTTAGTATGTTGTTTCTTACAGTATATTGAGGTTTTTGTGGTGATGTCAAAATCAAAATCATACATTATGGCGCCGCATACAAACGAGGTGCAAACTTAACGCAACCGAGTTCTCCAAATATGATGTTTGAAAATGACTATAATATGATTTTATTAGAAATTAATAGTTTTCAGATTTTTATAAGTACTTGTATTTTGTAGTATGTGACGATATATTACTTGCCAAACATAGTTCTAGGTCATCGGGAAGTGCCCTATCATATGCTGAGAGTGCCGATATGTACGTTTTTTGCGACATAAACGGCCGTATCTTTTTTCCACGTTAACGCAGAAGTTTGATCTTTTCACAGCTTCAAGGGGCCGTAGACCTGAGTATATGGTGTTAATTTCAACTTGATACCTCCACGTGTTCTCGAGAAAAAGGATCTTGACAGACAGACAGACGGACGGACAACAAAGTGATCCTATAAGGGTTCCGTTTTTTCTGATTGAGGTACGGAACCCTAAAAATAATTCAAAACATTCAGCATCGCCTGGTTCAGCCTACCTAATCTATCTAAAAAACTAGGTAAGGATTCGGACTCAGTAAAGTTTTAAGTACCCTTATAAGGAAGAGTGATGCCTCTTAGCACAGGTATATTGATACTAAAAAAGAGGCGTCATACACTGTAATATGACTGAAATGATTATTTTGAATAAATACTTTTTTTTTACGGGTTTCATTGCCTTCATTTCATTTCTGATGGCAGCAAGCAGCGCATCCAATAAGATTTGCCGTGTCATTGTGCCGTGACACCTCTTCGCGTTGCAGAAGTAGAGCCAAGCCAATATAGATATTCCCTGGCCCCTGACCCTATGCTGTTACTGCGGGTGCTGGGAACGTAATGTCGCCTCCCAGGCGCCTAAGGTAAAGTCTATGTCCACATTAGTACTTAATTATTATTATTATTATTTTTATTCTGTCCAGTCATTAGGCTGACCACTTTCTAATTTGATGAAGTTGTGAACTTAAAAATGTATCCAGGGTTAGGACGAAGAGGGATATCTACTCGTATATTATAAAATTTGAAATTGTGTTTAATAACAATGACCTATGAAAAGAATTGCATTTTGTTTCAGTGGACACATCAACACATCCAGAGTTTTTTCTCATATATTTTTCTGATTATGCTAAAGAAAAACCGGTCAAGTGCGATTCGGACTCGCGCACGAAGGGTTCCGTCCCAATATCAAGCAAAGAACACGTTCTTTGTATACCTCCCCCTCTAATGTTTACTTTCTTTTTGTTGTTATAGCGGTAACAAAAATATAGATTCTGTGAAAATTTCAACTGTCTACCTATTACGGTGCAAGGGAAAGTGGAGGGCAAAAGATCTCGTGGGCGCTCTCCAACGCGATTGACAGACCTCATGAAATCTGTGACACAATGCGGCATAAACGAGAATTCTCACTCCGCCAAACATAGGACTACATGGCGGCGCATCACTAGAGAAGCGGTGGCGAAAGAATCGACCTAACCATGACCACGACCACTCTGCCAAGAGTGCACGACTACGAAGAAGACCTATTACGGTTCATCAGAGAATACGCGTCGAACGAAATGCCATGGAAAAACCCCCCGTTTTTGGTATGGGAGCCCCCCTTAATTATTATTATATTATCATGAATAGTATTGAAATACAGTGGGTGACATACGGACAGACGGACAGCGGATGCTTAGTAATAGGGTCCCGTTTTTACCCTTTGGGCAACCCTAAGGCCTGCCCTGTCCTAAGGTCTTATACAATTATATATGCCACCAATAGGCCAGGTCCCACCAAAAGATTAATAGCCCTAGTTATACTGGCCTATCCCACAAAACTTACAATTACAACTTTACAAGTGTTAAGTTACAAGTTTGTAATAATACAAGTGTGCGTACCACGAAATGTACGAGTAACAAATTTGTAGAGGAAAATTCTTACAAATATGTAAATTGTATTGACAAGTCTACAATTTGTTGTATCACAAAACTTTACATACGATACATATATTTTCCGGAAAACGTACAAATTTGTAGCTGACAATTGTTTTGTGCGACATTAAATTGTAGAAATAATTATACATATATGTAGAATTGTACCTACATGTTAACAATTCTCTAAACATGTGTCACACCCTCTTGCTACCATTATACGAATACTAGTAATTGCAGTATATTTTATAATTTTTCGCGATTCCAACAAATGTTTAGTTCCAGTAGCAGTGTTGTCCGATATTTATTATTATTTATTTATTATATAAATTACGTCACCTTTACTTATTTTTAATTTAATAACCTCAATTTTACAAAATGCATAAACTCATATTGAGAATCCGGTAAAAAAGGGTACTTACCATTGTACGCCGTTTCCAGTTTTGCCACATAGTGTCCCTTAAGTATTTCCAGTCTTTCTCCATTATTCCTAATAAATCATTTAAATTTTGTGCTATCTCTTTCCATTTGTTAATTTTCACAGTGTGCGTTAATTTGTCACTAAATTTACCAAAAATTATATATATTTTTTTCTTTCATGAGCTCTAAACAGGTCAGTTTAGCTTTCAAGTCCATTGTAATGTTAGTTGGGATTTAGGCTAATGCTCGTAGATAGATCACTATAAAATTATTATTTTATAATTATTGTAAATCTTGCGTTTTGCGTATAAAGTGAAACTACCTTCAACATAAAAAAAGCTAAATAAATTGTTACATATTTCTAGTTGTAACATTACAATTTTTCGCTTGTATATTTACAAATCAACAATCCTACAATTATGTTGCGGTCGTGACATACCTTTATTCTTTGTGATACCCATTTACAAAAGTGACACATTTGTTTACAATTTAACAATTTTGTCGAATTGTACGCGTAAAGTTTTGTGGGATAGGCCACAGGATGAATATGAAATAGCATTTGTTTCAATTCTAAGGCCGGGCACAAATCTACTGATTATGTTATGTTGAACGTACACCCGTTCTACAAGAACAGTATGAAGTGCAAGTATCCGGGCTCATCGTCACACACACAGTGCTAAGTGCCTAATTCTATTCTGATCAGAACTTTCTGATTGGAAATATGGCCAGTTGCTTGCTGACCGAGTGTTCTTTTCTTGCCGATGCGAGGTACCTGAGGTAGCTCACCTGTGGTGCATGTTTTATGGGTACAATTTAAATGCTCACCAAAATGGCTTTTATACCCCCAAAACTAAATACCAAATAAATTGAATTGCCTCCATTTAATATAAATTCACTGTATACAGTGCTCCCCAAATTAAATCATTTTGTATACCAAAATCGATATACATTACACCAGAATAATTTTATGTTGAGCCCAGCCCCGAGAGCCCCCCGATACCGAGTTTTAGCCGCCTAGCACCAATTTGAAATTTTGAAAATTTGACCGAATTTTCGGACAAGATTTCAGATTCATATTTTTGAGCCCCGAGAGCCCCCCGATACCGAGTTTTAGCCGCCTAGCACGAATTTGAAATTTTGAAAAAAAAAAGTCGCCATCTTGAATTTTTTTTTCCACAAGTGTCTAACAATCAATCTTTAAAAACAAAACTTGCTTTTTGTCAAACCAGTCAGCTGTGTGAATGACCTTGTTGTTGAAACCAAAAAAAAGTTACTTTGCAGGCCTAGGCCTGAAAAGCAGTGTAGTGTATTGCCAAATAAATGGACACTGGCTGACAGGGCCGGGGTTGCTCTCTCTCACTCTTTGGAGAGCGGTCAAGCGAGCTAGACTGTCCGACTGTTACATTGTTGTTTTATTGGTACACAAGCGAACCTGTACAAGTGGCGACCTTGCCAGGATCACAAAATGTGCAGTAAGTGAAAACAACAACAGAAAATACTAGAGGTAAATTAGCGAATGAGACCAGTTTAATTTGATTAATTATGTAAAATACGTGAGTACCCCCAAAAAGCCTTATGAACGATATTTAGTTGACGTTGGAAGGAATGACAACTAAAAGCGAATCAAATGTGTCGGCGAGATCGTAACAGCCAATGAGAATCACCGCGCGTGACGCGCTACGCTGTGATTGGTTAAAATTCGTGCTGCACGTATCGAAATATGACATCTGCGCAGTCTTTGCGCACCACAATGTTTGAGTATAAATATGAATGCCACATCACAACAAAATATTCCCCATATTGTTTTAATTATAGACGATTTATACTTCTTTGGTATATGCTGAGTATGATGAATAAAATTATGTATGCGAATTTACTTTTCACAAACTACGAAATTTTATAACTTTTCAGCACCATATTAACGTATGTAGGTAATATGGCAAATTATTCGTGTGAATTTGTGAAACAAGATGTTTTACAATGATTTATAACGTACATTAATAAGAATTATGGGTTATGAAGTTATGATTGTAAATATCAGGCGTTTGGATAAATATAATTTTAATCGATGCCTCAAACCAATAAACTTATACATGGTAAATGTGGTAATTCAAATTATTCAAACCGATCAATTAATACTCATATTATTGAGCAAAATAATAAGTTGCTTTTGTATTTGCCTTGTCATTCATTCCAAATAGAATATGGAATACATTTGATATCATCAATGGGCCATGTAGGTATTCCAAGCTTGCTGTCGTTATTGTAATACAATTTTAAAACAATAGAAATGCTGTTGTCGATGTTTGTCGCAACAGCTATACAAAAAGTACGCCACATAGACATAGTAATATTTTATTGACAATTTTAGAACATTGTAGAAGATGAAACACCACCAAACAATGTTGTTATGTATAGTGATTGATGCAGCATACAATACTTACGTTATACATATAAGGAATATTTTTCTGGCAATATGAAATAGGTTAAGCATCAACAACAATACAGCATACTTTATTCGATAAACACGAAGATCTAAATCAAGTATTTACGAATAAAATATCAGAAGTACACACACGATACTGGTCTCATCCCGTTAATTGGTACCTACGAACAATACAAACAGTGATACCTTTGATTGAATCATCATAATGATATTAACGATTTGCCGTTTAAGGAATAACAAATGTTGAGAATAAAATTTTGTGATATTATTGGGCAGGTATTTAACAAGTTAACATTGATATTGGCTGCCCATGCAAAAACCGTTGTCTTCGTGACACTGTTTCGATACATACATATTCTGTAACAAATTGGAAAGCTATGAACTTTATGGTTTGAGTATGGAATTAGTAAATTTTTATATTATTTACCTGTATTATAATAATATCAATGTTTAATGGCTGATAAAACTGGATAACTAAGGGAGTGAGAATTATGTATAAGGCTGCGTAAAGCTCCTTTTCTAAAGACAGCGCTCTCGAATTCTGACAAGTGTTTGTATTCTGAATAAAATGTCTCTTGTGTCAATATACAACACATGTATGGCCTTGGATGAAGTACCTATGGATTCGGCATATGCGTATACCCGAAAGGGACAGCAGCAAAGTACATGACTAACACAGGGTTACCAGGTTCCAAATAATTCTCCCGTTTTTCCAGTGCTAGTTGTTAAGCTAACAACTAGCTAACAATGTTAGCGGTGTGAATTAGTTTTAAATGTATTATTATATTGTATGGGACAAATTATAAAATAATTACAATAAAACTTTACAAAAAAAACTGTCAAAATGTAATGGTAAAATATATTTATTTACATAAATTTAGCGAAGCAAGATAGCCCATAGGAGGCATGAGGCAAGATGTTTACTGTCCTTTAAATTGTCGTGAACATATACAAGCATTTTTGGTTGGTTCCCAATTCGATCGTCCTGTTGCACGTATCCAACATTGGAGTAAAGCAGGATCATGTTTTGGAAATCTAAAACAAAAATATATATTTGTAAAAATCCATGAGTTAAGGGTAATTTACCAATTCTTATACTGGTATCCCTTAAAATCGAATAAAGCAGACAAATTAAAAAGCAGTAAAAAAACGCGGCGGAACGTCAAGTAAAGGTGAAGACAAAGAGTAAAGACTACTGACACTGACAAGACGTAAAGACTATTGAATTTGTAGGAGTAATACCTAAAAATAAGATATTACAAAATGAGATTTTAAGCAGATTTCTGATGTTTTGATATGATTTTGCTGTGCTATTTATCGTATAAATAATAATTAAATATATATTTGCAGAAATCAAGCAAAAGCAAAGTCGAAACATCGCACTTACC
This sequence comes from Apotomis turbidana, assembly GCA_905147355.2. Classification (NCBI taxonomy): domain Eukaryota; kingdom Metazoa; phylum Arthropoda; class Insecta; order Lepidoptera; family Tortricidae; genus Apotomis; species Apotomis turbidana. The sequence continues at coordinate 21,211,486 of LR990285.1, read as the reverse complement.
TATGAAAGCTTATATTTTCACTTTTTTGGCCTGTGTCGCTTTTACAGCCAATTATGGAGCAATGCACCATTGTTTTACAAATCTATAGCTAATAGCACTCACTATTATTCATATATAAACTTTCGAAATGTAAAATTATCCACAATAATCGTTGTTTTATAGTAGGCTACAACGCACATTTGAATTGCCCGGCAGTATTTAGCGGAGCTCTGTCAATTTGATAATCATCCGCTAAACAAAAAAAAGCGGAACTCTGATAAGGACAAAACATCTTGTCTATGTCTCTGTCGCCCTTAACGGTTTCTGTAAATAGTTGTCCCGTTCCCTCCTGCTATTATTATTCGCGTGTCATGTCCAGAGGTTACTTGGTCCATGTGTATGGCCAATCAAGGTATCACTGGGCGTAAGGTACAGTAGTTTGGTAAGCTGACGGTACCTCAAGAAATTTCGGTTTACTAAAATCTGAATGTCTATCTAACAAAATCAAATCTGATTTGGTCAGAGGTAGTCAGTTTACTGAATGGTAGCTTTATGGTATAAAACAAACAAATAAAATCAAAAAGGAGAGTTGGCAATTTGACTGTAGTCGAATTGTGCCCAGAGGCAGAGGTAATTTGAGCAAGCTCGAATGGTATATACCTACAGGTTGACGGTATACATTTATGACCTTGTAAATAATAAAATTATGTATATGATACATAATACAGTGATATCTTGGAAGTACGAGTAAGCTGCATTGTCATATTGATTTATGCTTGGATTTGAAGTGAATTTCGTTTAAAAAACTGATTAAATGATTAATACAGTATCATAATATATTGGAAACACTTATACGGAAAACTGAGAGACATAATGAATTGAAGTGTAAAAACTTCACAATTGCCTATCTATGTATTTTTGGTATATTGTTCTGCACGATAACTTGATACGAGAAATAAGTAATTACTTCTAATTGCATTGCTTTAATGGGAACCAAGATATCACTGGGGCCTAGAGGTAGCTTAGTAAACTGGACGGTACCTAAAATATTGTCACACTATATTTATGATAGACAATTTATATTAAACCGATATACTGTGACAAACAATTACTTACGATATTTGCTTATGCAGATTGTTAAAGGTAGTCAGTTTACTCAGCGGTACCTGCGTAGCATTTGAAAGCTACATGAGAGATAGTTTGACAGTTTTGTTAAACGGTATCTAAATAATATCCCCTGAGGATAAGAGATAGTTTGACAAGTTGTCAAATGGTATCTAGATGGTTCTATGGGATATTTGCCATAAGGATAAGAGATAGTTTGACTGTCGTCGAACGGTATCTGAAAATTATTCGATCAGGTTAACAGATAGTTTGGCTGTTATCAAACGGAATCCAAACAGTATCCGATCAGGTCAACATATAGTTTGGATGTTGTTAAACGGCACCTAAACAATATTCGATCAGGATAAGAGGTAATTTAAGGACATTCGAATGGTACCTAAGTAAGTAATGTTATACGATAGCGCTTACTAAAATGTGTTCCGTGGAACCCTGGGGCAATTTAGGCCTCTCAGAAAGCTCCACCAAAATCAAAACAATTTTACAAGTCATTAAGACTTAATCTAATAAATAGAAAAAAATATACAACTGAACTGGAAACCTTCGGACCCAGGCAATTAGCAATGATTTCAGAATACCAAGGAATGTCAAAAGAAAGTTTAATGGTAAAAGAAAAAAAAGTTTGAGAACCGTTAGCTAAAATGACCAGATTTGCTAACTTCGAAATTCCCTAGACAGAATGTACGAAATTGTACTAAGAGTAATTTAAAGAGTATTTATGTAGGTACTTAAAAAAAAACTGTTTTATTTAGCAATAACTGGCTAAATATTTATACTAAGGCTAATAATTAACAAGTAATGGAAACAAATGTTTTTGTTTGGAAATACTCTGTAAGCAATTTTGATGTTAATTAGTGGAAATTTATCTAAACGCTGATGCTAAGTGGATGACACTTTAAATTACCCAATTCTCTGCTTAGATTAGTGCTCAGACTATGACGATGAACAGAACAAGTTTCAGTTGATGAAAGTACGAAAGAAAGGTGAAAAAGTACTTTGACTTTGCTGCACTTTTACGGTAGTATTATCGATTATATTTTAACTGAACAAGGATGTGCTGGAATTTGGTGTGAGCACGGAATTAGAACCATGGGGACCATTTGCAAATGTCGTAACCTTTTGAGCACCAAGTAGCGTAGCAATTTGCAGTGTCACTGACGCCACAGCAAAATAAAATAAAGACATACTCCAAAATCAACAGGGATTACAATACAATACAAATACAAAATGCTTTATTGCACACCAAAAAAGTTTACAAAATCAATACAGAACAATAATTTTGAAGGGAGAACAAAATAATTGTATTGGATTTGTTGGATTGAAAGATAGTTGTAGAAATTTAAATTACAAAAATTTGTATAGTTGGAATTTGACGGCATTTGCCGACGTTGGCGTCAGTGGAGCAATTCTCCGTTGAAAGGCTCAGCCTACTAGGGTGTTCAAGAGGTTAAAGGTCTCTGGAAAAATCAAGGAAAATGTAAATTTAAGTAAATAATAGATAGATTGGGTAGACTGATGGACTTCACACTGATTATGGTACCATTAATTACATTTTAAAAAAGGCTTATGGAGTCCAAAATTTATAGGCTAGTCAACTCTAGCAGTTCATAATCAATAATGTAACGACGAACACACTACAGTCAGAAATGCAGTCTGATCAATTGGAAATAAATATTTCGGGTCACAAATGTCAGAACTCTAGCTGTTTTGGAATAATTCGAATCATCTATGTAATTTAGTGAATCATCAGGGCTAACGAACCATCTAGAGCGAAGGTATACATAAAGTGGTCACTATAACAAATAAGCTTATTTAATACAAAAAAAAATCAAACAGTATTCCAAATAAGTCAATTCCAGAGAAATTGAACCATTTAACCGATTAATATTATCTGATAAAATAATAGAAAAACTGAAAGAAGAAGGAAGGTAAGATGGGAGGTATCAGATAGAGATGCCGAAATAGATAATTCATTAAATATTATTATTAAATAAGGCTCTGATTGCATCGGATGAAGAACTTGATAGATAATATTAATAATAGTCGTCCGCTTGTGAAAGGTCTCCCACAACAACGGTTGTACGCTCTCTGCATCTATCGTTTCGATAAGGTTACCAAAAATCTGATCATAATGCGTTATCCGTTCCAGCGCTTACTGTTACGTGAGTCTATTTAAATTGTCCAAAAATATTACATGAGGATCATATCCTATATTTAGATGTACGCTAAGATATTGGGATATTGGAATAGCTGATGTCATATACCAAATACATCTCAGTGGAATTCAATTAATGATTTGTATTTTATTGCATGTCTCATGTCATGTGTGAACTTATACATCTCCAAGAAATTGTTAGTATAATTTTATATTACTGTACCTAACATTGAAGTTTAGAATCTGTACATCTCCTTTTATGTATACTGATTAGTTATAACGTGAATGTAATAGTATTAAGTAAGAGTTATGAAAAAATGACTTACTGTTGAGTTTCTTTCGGCTTTCTTCTCAACAGCGGTCTTCTCTTGTGAAATGCCGGTAGATTCAGATTGAGATATGTAAAAGTGCCCTGTTGGCTTACTTACATATAAACGTTATGAATTAATAACATTTAAATTAAATTTTCATTATTTTGTAAAAGGTAGATGTAGTGTATTGCCAAATAAATGGACACTATGGCTGACAGGGCCGGGGTTGCTCTCTCTCACTCTTTGGAGAGCGGTCAAGCGAGCTAGACTGTCCGACTGTTACATTGTTGTTTTATTGGTACACAAGCGAACCTGTACAAGCAGTATGAAGTCCCTTTACAGTCTTCTCGAGTTGTTGCGCCCAAAAAGCGATACTTCCGAGCCTATTTTAAGGAACGTAAAGACATTTCATTGGATGTTTGAGAAAAAGCCATTTTGGTGAGCATTTAGTTTTTTGCCTCAGCAAAAATGACTAAAATGGAAGTAATAATATAAAATATTGGTGACATCCATTTAACAGTAATTTAGATTATTTGGTCTGAAATTAACTTTTTAGGTGTGCATATATTTTTATAGGATGTAAGAAAAAGAATTATTTGCTTTATTTATAGAATAGTTTGGGGTACACTATTTGGTGAGCATTCATCCGTTTTGGTGAGCATTAAGAATTTATTGGTAGTAATTTATCAATATATTTGGTAGGCGTTTAATCATATTTGGTAGGCGTTTAAACCCAAGCCATTTTTTATTGCATTTTAGTCGATTTTAATCCTTTTCTGTTCTAAGTAGAATATAACACAGTACACGTTATGATTGCATTATAACAGAGATTCGGGTTGAGAAATGGATGCAAAAAAGTAATAACTGTCGGAGTGAGATAGCACCACTATCACATAATTTTTTATAAAGCCTGACCAGAAATATATGAGGATTGTCAAGAGGGCGCTATTTATAAGATTTATATGGCAACAATTTTGCAACCAATCGCAACCCACTATAATGACATTCGTTTTAAATACCTGTCAGTTCCACTATGTTAACCTCGTAATACCATTTAATGGAATGCACTCTTTTCCTGACTGTTTTTCGTGTAGTAAACACATGTACACTTTATTTATAATCTTACGTTGACGACTGTGAATGGTTTTCGGCATTTTCTTTGGATAATTTTAAATATTTGTCTTTTAAAGATATCACCATGAATGACATTGACATTGTTGATAAACCATCATAAAATCATTGCCAGTGTAAGAAATTAGTTCCAGTGAAAGTCCGCAATATGGTGCATCCTCATATATTTCTGGTCAGGCTTTACCTAGTCTTCACGTACACACAGTAGTAGTGCATTCCATAGTTACCTACTAAGTACTCTTTGTAGGTAACTATGGAATATAATATAAGTACTCTTTGCTACATTCTCTAGAAACGGCTAGGTCCATAAACTATGAATATTTTTTTATCGACGCATAACCATTTAACTCAATTCATATATTGTATTGTCAAAAGTAAAAGTATTTTATAAAGAAAAAAAAATTGTATCATTAATTATGAATTAAATAAAAAATCGTGTAGTATTTTCTTAAAAATACCTAATTTAAAAGTAAAGTTAACTACGAAAAAAAAGTTATAAAACGTCAATATAAACATTACGTACCATGGCTTGCCGCTGTACTAATAAAAATCAAAAACAATTAAAAGAAAGGAAGATTTGTGAGGGGTGCTATCCCAATCCAAACGTTAGTCCACTTACTGTAAAGATAGCCAGAATACCCCGTGTCCCCCCATACCTAAAGCCAAATGTAAAGCCACTCGATTTCAATTACCTTTTTCCAAAACTCCCCACTAGAAGTCAAAGTACTCCTGGAACAACACCAGATGTAAAGTGTGAAAAATGTGCAAAAATGATTCGCGAGAAGGACTTTCAATTAATGGTCAAAGATATAGAAATAGCACAACTTAGGAAGCGATTTGGAGGAGGAGCCCAACATAATTACAGAGCAATTCGCAGGATGGAATTCGAATTATTTAGGAAAGAACAAGACCTTGCGAGGGTGAAGATGGAAGCAGCAAAACATGACATCGAGACAATAGCTGCAACGGTAAATGAACCAAAATGCGCTGATTGTTCTGGTGTTCTACGACGGAAGGAACGACAACTACGTGAAATGGAGATGGAGGTAGTGCGACAAATGGCTAGTCCATATATAAAAGTCAACAATAACCCCTGCTATTGTTGTTCAGGTATTAAATCACAACAGCCAAAATCCAACGAAGCATTCAGAAAAAAGAACAAAGATCATTGTTATAAGGAACTTCAAAAAAGAGAAAAGAAAATATTAAAGAAAGAAAAAGACATAGATAAGAAAATAAGAAAGTTCAGAAAGGAGACTCTCCGTGAAGCAGAGGCGAATTTAAAAAGGATCCCGAAGCCGGGAGAGATCCCTAAGGAGTTGATCCGGAAATGCAAATGTGCATGTTCAAAAACTGGCGTTCTTAGGAAGAATATGGATCCTTGCAGCTATATTACGCATGGTTTCTGGGGCTCGATGCCGTGCAGTATGCCGGTGTTGAACAACGTGATGCCCGGTCAACACGCCGAATGTTCCACTAAATGCTGTGTTATGAAGCTGGTACAAAACGTTGCTGGTTGCGTCTTGCCCTGCGGCCGACGCAGTTGTAGGTGTGGCGCTCTTCCCACGCGATTGTTGAGATGGTGGTTTTGTAGGAACACAGGAAGATGATGAAAACACGAAAAAAAAAACAAGCGAATAATATAAAACAGAACAAATCTATTCAGAAAGTTTGAAAAAAAAAATTGAAACATTTAACTAATCAAAACCAAACGGTTATTTCTCCAATCGTGTTTGTCACAATTTTTTTACGCATGTATTTTGTGCTATAAAATGTCTTGTACTTATATTCAACGTAATCTATTCATTTCACATACCACAATATGCAGTCTAATTGCACAACTTTTTTGTTCTTTCGTTATTTAAAAAAAAATATATATATAAAAATAAACTGCGGTTAGTAAACGGCTGCAAGTATGTGTCTAAAACGTATAGCAAAAAAAATCTTAACTAATCTTTATACTCTAAGAAAATTAATAAAATCAGGGGAAATAATTCGTGTAGTTTTGAAAATTGGTACAGTTATACCCTATGGTGTCTAGATGAACATACTAAAAGTCCTCGAGGGTGGGGGCTGTGCGTAATGGATCTCAGGAATCAGGATACGTTCAACGTACACATGTGCGGTTTTCGCATTTCAACTCATCTTGATCTTCTTCTTTCGTGTCGAGGTTCCTCAAATATGTGCTGCCCAAAAGGCAGCGGCGTCGACAGCCCTGACCGTCGCATCCCTCAGGTCAAGGAGCGAGCAGGAATGTGGGCATGCCGGACAAACCAGAAGATGCGCCATCGTTTGTGGTGCTGAGTTACAGACGCATTGAGTTGACTGGTCCCGAAGCAGACCCCATTGAGCCATGCTTTCCCTACAACGGCCAACCTGGGACCTGAGCCGGTTTAGTGTCCTCCAGATTGGCCATGGTTCGTTTTGGCCAGGCTGGCACATATCCATCAGGTGGGGGACACGTGTTTTGCCACAACAAACGACTCATTCTCTAAGAAATGCAGATAACTTGGACCATTCAGCGTTTCTGGTAATTCAAATGGGCCAATTATTTTCCCATCTAATATTCCAGTCCAGAGGTTCACTTTAAATTGGTACTGCGACCGATCTTTCCTCATTAAATGAGGATTTTCTAATGCATAACTGTGTAAATAGTGCATGTTCATAAATCCATCTCTCTTAAAAGTGCTTTCATCAGACCATAAAACCATATTTATGAAATTGGGATCCTCTCTGTGTTTTTGCAGCATTGTCTGGCAAAACTGAACACGAAGTGGGTAATCACGGGGCAGCAACGCTTGAACACGTTGTATGTGGTATGGATGATATCCATATCGACGTAATATTCTATTGGCAACAGATTTTGATATCCCTAAATTACGTTCAATGTTCCGTGTCGAAGTGGATGGGTCGTTTTGAATCTCTTGTAAAACATCTTCATCGTAATCTCCTCTAGGTCTTCCCAATCCACCACGATTGCCAGGCAAAACGCCTTGTGAGTATGCGAGATGAACATTTCGAAATACTCGATGGTCCGGATGCCTTAAATTTGGATATCTTTCCCGATAGAGTCTAGCTGCAGCACAAGAGTTACCCTGACATTCCCCATAGACAAAATGCATGTTGGCATATTCTTGAGGAGTATAATTCTCTGGCATATTTGTAACAAACGCACTACAATTAATCTTAACAGAGCCAAAGTAAATCGAAGTTAAAATCAATAGGCAGAACTCGAGTCCAAGATGCACAAAGCAAAGTTAAATTGTACCAAAAATCCAAATCACAAGGCAAACACGAGTTCTATTGGTAAATCAAGTCTATTTAAGAAAATAAGAAACCAAACTAAATAAAGAACATCAAACGAATTGACGAAGTGTCCTAAAATTACTAAAATACTCTTTAATCAGAAAGCCGACTTGAATTCGAATTTCAAATTGTGTTCCAATTTCAAATTGTGTATTCTTTGAATCTATTTTTTGTTCGAAATTCAAACTCTGGGCCTAGTAGGGGCTCTGGTTTCATACTATGTAATAACTGCAGTATGAGCTCCTGTTAGTGTAAAATATCAATATCTCGTAAACTGCTGCGTAAATTAGAAAATGCTGTACCTTTTTGAAAACTACAATAAATTTACTATCTTTTTATGTTGTGTGCCATGTTAGTTTACAATACTTTTTTTTAAATGAAACTCGATCAAAACCGCTGGCTAAATTTAATAAATTGCTATAATTCGTTTTTTTTTATTATTTTTACCGACAAAGCATCATGATATGTAATAAATTGAAATTACATTCGATAGGATATGTTTTTAGTAACATCTTGCAAAAAACAGATTTAAAAAATACCTAAATTTGCAGTGGTGGCAATCGACATACTGACGCAGGGCCTCAAAAGTCACGAGTTTTTTTAAAATGCAAATATCTCGAAAACCATGAACTTTTTATTAAGGTCAAATTAACTTAATATATTTCCTTATGAGCTGTTCTATCACCCCTCTTCATTTTGGCGTTGGTTTTAGGGACACCCTGTATATGTTTACGATCTATACTTTAGGAGCTACACGGCGCATATATATTTTTGTTGATATGGTCAAGAGATTATAGTATTTTGGCGTACTATCTTGTCGTTCTGGTAGTATATACCAGACATGAAAATATACAAATTATTTTATAGTACAAAATCCAACTCTGACGTTATTCGGCGGTCCGCGCCGCGCTGACGCCCGTAGTAGCTAAGGCCTTATCGAGATACCACGACTTTGCGGCAGCGGCAGCGGTGTAGGTACGGATGTCTCGCTCACTGGTATGGCCGCCGTGCTCGGACTTCTCGCTCAATCACTCGCTGCGCTGCTGCTTGCCGCGCAAAGTCGTGGCAGCTCCGTTACGGTAATTTCACACGCTCGAACCGATATGGGGATTATATAAATAAATAAATATAATAAGGGACAATCATACACAAATCGACCTAGTCCCAAACTAAGCAAAGCTTGTACTATGGGTACTAGACGACGATATACATAATATATAAATACATATATAGATAACATCCATGACCCAAGAACAAATATTTGCACAAATATTTGCCTCGGCCGGGATTCGAACCCGGGACCGCCGACTCAGTAGGCAGGTGTCTACAAACCGAGCCAAACGCGTCGTCAACATGTTCGATCAGCAGGTGACTAAGCGTCTATTCTAAACTAAAAAAAAAAACGTTATGATGGCGACCCCTAAAAAAACTATTTCTCTTTTACGTTGAATGTATCCTGAGATTTATTACGGGCTTCCAGGATCCATCATCAGGTTTATTTTATGATACTGGCTCTAATTGCTCATCAAGAAGAGTTGAAATACGAAAACCGCACAAGTCTACGTTGAACGTATCCTGAGATCCATTACGGGCTTCTAAGGTCCATCATCAGGTTTATTTAATGATACCGGCTCTAACTGCTCATCAAAATGAATTGAAATGTGGAAACCGCACATGTCTACGTTGAACGTATCTTGAGATCCGATCCATTACGGGCTTCCAGGGTCGATCATCAGGTAAATTTTATGATACTCACTCTAAGTGATGATTCAGGATGAGTCAAAAAGTGAAAACGGTTTGCTTGTATTCAATTAATTAGCTCAAAACGAAATATCAAAGGAATGGGTCCACCGAGCTCGTATATTCCCGGGAACAATGGGAATTTACTTGGAATATTCCCAAATGGGAATTTACCGGTAACGGGAATTTCTCAACTACACAACGTTACAACACGTTCGCGTGTTATGATGAGCAACTACGAAAAAACTACGTTTTCTTGAACGACCATTTTTTTATATTTCTGTTAACATAAACACCCTGTAGCTCCCAAAGTATTGATCGTAGAGTAAAAATGAATATGACCAAATTTGTAGGGAATTTTATGTGAAAACTTTTGTCCGAAGTAATCATAATGCTATTTCTACAAATATTTGAGATATGAGCGAAAATCAGAAAAAAGGTACCTTCAACCCCCCTACTCCCTTAGCACAGCCCCCACCCTCGAGGACTTTTAGTATGTTCATCTAGACAGCATAGGGTATAACTGTACCAATTTTCAAAACTACACGAATTATTTCCCCTGATTGCCCATATTCGGCTTAATTTGCTTGAGCTATTAGTTTACTTTTCTTAAAACTCAGAATAGTTACGGCTCATTTGCTGTGACTCTGGTTCGAAAGGGTGAAGTAATATATATCCCACCAAAAACATTCTGTAAAAAACTAGCCAAGTCTCGATGGAGCTGCTTGTTTATCTCTAAAAAGTAATGAAATCCAGCCAAAGTCGTACCAAGTCTAAGGTTCCTTACTGCGATTTCTTTATTATTATAGTTAATGTTGTGTGACTTGGCCGTTGAAGGGTACACAAGAGTACAAAACCAGGTGCTCCATGACACCATTGCACCAATCTGTCCCCAGAACCGTTACAAGTCAATTTTGTTTACACGTAATGTTATTTCTGTTGTAACTACCTTTGTTTGTTAAGCGAGATAATAGCCCATACTGGTATTGGTAATTTGACGCTAGTGTCTCATTTTAGGCTGTTGTTGATTGTGCAACACATGCATTCAGCATTGACAATGCTGACTTCTGCTCTCTTCTTTTTGGAGCGTCAAATCGACCACCGATCTAACATAAAATAGACGTACAGACGGACTTCTATCAATGATAAGAGGTCCGTCTGTACTAGAAATATTTATTATACTGTTTGTTTCAGGCACGTCTATACATAAGTATTATTGAAATACGCAGCTTTATCAAGCCTACAATTGACTGGTTATTGAATCAACGTTTTCCAAGTGGCAATTTTCCATCGTCAACGGGTAGCGGTTCTGGCGACAGATTGGTGCAATGGTGTCAAGGAGCACCTGGTTTTGTACCCTTGTGTACCCTTCAACGGCCAAGTCACACAACATTAACTATAATAATAAAGAAATCGCAGTAAGGAACCTTAGACTTGGTACGACTTTGGCTGGATTTCATTACTTTTTAGAGATAAACAAGCAGCTCCATCGAGACTTGGCTAGTTTTTTACAGAATGTTTTTGGTGGGATTTCACTTCTTTTTGTAGAAACGTGGGCATATTGTTTTATAACAACCTGCTAATTCACTTTAGCAAACCTCACGAAATAATAAGCGAAATCAACGAAATGCAAATAATCCCTCCTAGTCCCTAGCAAACGTTTCCAAGCGCAGTAGAAGAATGTCGTAAACGACTTTAACGCGGCCGGTTGCCGCTTCGCCATATAAGATTATCGGAAAAACAAACGTAGGCGCGTTTTAAAATACAGTCAGCGCCATCTAGCGACGTGTGCGGGTATCACCGCCACTCTTAGTCCAATGCATTATATTTGTTAATTTAATTTGTGTAATGTTCGAGTAGAATAAAGTTAATCGTTCGACTATTTCTTCTTGTAAACTTGTAAGTATAAGTATAAAGGCCAGTCTAGTCTTATCCAGAGTTTTCCTTAAATTTTATTTATATGCGTATTAAAAGCAGAAGGGGAGGCATTCGCCCAGCGGGTACGCATTACAATGCCGAAGTTCAAAATACCGAATTTCATAAGACCTATGGACGGAAGGCCGAAAATTACAATGTCGAATGTTTATTTGACCGAAAGTTTAAAATCCCGAAAGAACGTTTGATCGAAAGGATGAAATACCGAATATTATAATCCCGAAGACTGTAATCCCGAAGAATGTAATCCTGAAGACTGTAATCCCGAAGATTATAATCCCGAAGACTATGATCCTGCCTGAAGGTTGTATCCGGAATACTAACTCTCGAGAATTATATTTCTGTAGCCTTACAGATTCTACTGTTTATTTTATACGAAGAATATTAACCTAAATTACGTAACCTACTTACCTACTAAATACTATACATACTATTTATAAGTGAACTCTTCTGTGGAAGCGATCTGCTCCGGCGCTGCGGGATGTGCAGCCCCTCCGCCCTAGCGTAAGAAAGTGCGGGCATCAAGCGAGTCGCAGCGGCTGAGGCTGGTCGCCGAAGGTGACCAAAAAGCCGAAGCTGCGGAGGCGAGCGTTGACAGCTTCGGTTTCAGACAAGTTCGGTTCGGTTGGCAGTCCATGACAGAATATATTATCATAATATCGAATATTTAGTGTCATAATTTCCCACTTTCCCGGACTCTTTCCTTTTCTTAATCGACTTGCCACAGAACCGAAGCTGTCAACCCCAATTCCACGTGGTCTTGTCTGCCCTACCCCTAGAGTGTATATAAAAGCCCGGAGGCGCGGAGGGAGGGCAGCCCCCGGCCGCCGTAAGAAAGTGCGGGCATCAAGCGAGCCGCAGCGGCTGAGGCTGGTCGCCGAAGATACTTTCGATTTTCTGAAAATAGGTAATTTGAGCCTCGGTTTATCGAATATCGGCTTTTTGAACTTTCGGTATTTTGACCATCCGTATTTCAACTGTACGTATTATGAACTTTCGGGATTGTAATGTAATACGTAACCCGCCCAGCTGTGGGACGCTATAGGCTAGATTAAATTAGAAGATGTGTCCCACTACACTGGATTTTTGCAATGACAGTCGATTTTTTTATGCACCAATAGTAGGGAATGCAATACCGGGTTATTTTTGCTACCCGGGTATTTACCCGACCTCGATTTTCAAAACCCGGGTACCCGGGTAATACCCGGACTTAAACAAAAAGTATTAAATATTGAGTTTCATGGTTTTTACGGGTATTTAAGAATGAAAAGCATGTTTGATTACGATTCCAGACTTTGAATCTTATGGCGCTACTTAGGAAAGAGATGCATACTTTTTTTCAAACATGCGTAACGATTGTCGAGTACCCGGATAAACTAACAGATGACGCTGAAATTTATACGTTCTGAAATGAATAAGCCACTGGGGAAGGATTTTGCAGGATATCAACAAATGTATAATTGACTAATCGCTGCTACGTTGCTGCCTGGTGGAAAAACGGCTCACACAACTTTCTAGAGCCCAATATATTAGGACAACACATGTCTGTGGTGTATCATGGAAATGTAATAAAACCAGAGTTCTACAGAACAGAAGCTGCGCTTGGCTGAAAATATGCGAGTCCAACAAGAAGGAGGCTCACATGTCCAAGAATTCGCCCGGGTACTGCTTCAGGTTGGAAAAAGACTTCTGGAGAATCTGGAGGAAACCAACAGCCTGGTTAGATTACCAGACACGTAATGCAGGATATTTCCGTCCGTTGAAGACCTCATTCGGAGCGTATACGGAGACCTGAGCCAGGTGATAGGACGTGAGATTTATTGGGTTTGTGAGAGCAGATGCAGCGAAACCTCATCAGCGAATCCTCGCCAGATTCAGACGGGGCGCCGGGCGGATCTGGACTATACAGTCCACTATTGTATCCATCTGTTAACTTTACTTAAACCTCTGCTTCCATGGGATAGGGAGAGAAATTAGGGGTGAATTAGCCGCTACTTACACAGACCAATTTCAACGCGGGCGGAGCCGCGGGCAAAGCTACAACGCAACTAAGTTACAACGCAGTAAGTTAGGGTTACAGGGTTACAGCCGTAATATAACATTTTGTTGTAAGTTATTTATGATTTCACAAATTTTTCTCTACATTTCCTTATTTCGGGTAAAACCCGGTTTATGAGTTGAATACCCGGGTTTTTACCCGACTTCAATTGTAGTCGGGTACCCGGGTACCCGGGCTGCATTCCCTAACCAATAGTAGAAGGGGGCATTACCATATCTCTAATACAGCTGAGACCAGCTGAGGGATCTTCATCAAATAAATAATAAATAAATAAATAAATATCGGACAACCTCACACAAATCGATCTAGTCCCAAATTAAGCTCTAGAAGGCTTGTGTTATGGGTACTAGACGATGATATACATACTTATATAGATAAATATATAGTTAAATACATAGAACAACCATGACCAACCATTTCGTCGGTTCCGGGGCAACCTACCAAATCCAACACCTGAAATGTCGGAACAACGGGGCCACGCCGTTTCGCCGTCTAAATAAACTTGCTCGGTTAATGACGCATTGGTGTCTACACTGTAATGTCATGTAACCTGTTTTTGAATAAATTAATAATGACCCAAGCACAAATATTCGAGTTCATCACACAAATATTTGCCCTGGCCGGGACTCGAACCCGGCACCGCCGGCTCAGTAGGCAAGTGTCTACAAACCAAGCCAAACGCGTCGTCAAAATACTTCAGACCTTGGATTTTTGACATCAAATGAAGCGGCCCACCAAGTTGAATATTAAAATACTTAAACGGGTTTACTCACGTCGTAGAAGTCGAATAACGCTCGACATGTTTCGAATCGGTACGCGATCCATCATCAGGAGAGACGATCAGTCGCGACGGCGGCCAACCGAACACAACAACAAGTTCAATATTTTTTGTAAAGGCGGTATGTCGATCTCTAATAGTTTGGTTGGGCTCTTATGTTTTCTAATCAGAGTACCTACTACTCCAGATCTTCGATTATCCTAGTTTTTAGGGTTCCGTACCCAAAGGGTAAAAACGAGACCCTATTACTGAGACTTCGCTGTCCGTCCGTCCGTCCGTCTGTCACCAGGCTGTATATCAAGAACGGTGATAGCTAGACAGTTGAAATTTTCACAGATGATCTATTTCTATTGCCGCTATAACAACAAATACTAAAAATAAAATAAAATAAATATTTAAGGGGGGCTCCCATACAACAAACTTGTTTTATGGTACGGAACCCTTCATGCGCGAGTCGGACTCGCACTTGGCCAATTTTTATAGTTTTCGCTTTATCTGGCCATTAAACTCTAACTCTGTACCAAATTTCAGATCTCTGAATTCATGGGAAGTACTAGTTCCTTACTGATGATCATGAGTGAGTGATTGTCATAAATGCGAAACTTTGCTTTCGCTTAACTTCGGAACTAAATGACCTCCAGACTTGAAATTTTGGATTTTAAGTATGTGATTATAGCTTACTGGATGACGAAAATTTCTGCGTTCTGGTCTTATCCAGAGGTGCTCAAATAGGGGCCTGAAAATGCGGCGAAATGGTTCCAGTAAAGGATGGTACGGCAGTGTTTGCTTCGCGCTCGACTTGGCGGGAGCACTGCCGTGCCACCCGGTTATTAACTAACTTTTACATTTAAACGCCCATTAAAAAAACACATGAGAATTGTTTTAAATGTGGTAGAGTGGTAATCATAATCATCTTTATTCGTAAGAAAAGTTACATGTCGTTAAATTAAAATACATTAAATATAATTCATTATTTCAATAAAATACATTACAATTTATTATTTTATGTACGTACAAGTAGTAATACCTATTATTTATCCCAGTTTAGAAATTCTTCTATACTGTAGAACGATTGCTCAACAAGCCATTTTTTTCGTTTAAATATAAAACTGGCAAGGCTTGGCGTGTCTTTTATATGTGAAGGTAGTTTATTGTATATGACTGGACCCATTACATGCATTGTTGTGGAGGATTTTTTTAACGAGTGCGGTATTGCGGAAAGTTTGTCGCTATTGCGAGTTACCCGTCCAGAAACCTCACCCCATGTCTTATATTCAGCTCGGTTTTCCCTCACGTAGACGGCGACGTGCAGCACCAGCAGGCTCGGTAATGTTAGGATGTTAAGGGATGTAAAATGTGGTTTTGCTGATTGATCCCAAGGTACACGTCCCGTAATTCTAACGGCTCGTTTCTGCAAGCGGAAGACGCGCTGCCAGTCCGCAGCGCGGCCCCAAAGGTCGCGTCCGTACTGTATTACGAGCGCCTGCACGGTGGCGAAGTAACACTCGCGGACTGTATGTGGCGGGAGTGTCGACGCGGGTCTTCCGAGGGCGAAACACGCGCTTCCTAGCTTCGAGTACAGCCGGACATCTGGAAATCCGAAAATCAGGACAAATGAAAGCATTTTTCCTAAGACGACACGGAGATGTTTCGGTCGCTCGGTTAAGTGAAATATACATTACTTGGGGATTATCTGCGTATTGAGCTCACAGATGAATAATACATATGTAGCTTGAGCTCCAGTCAATGGGGAAGAACGATAATGCTCAACTTCAACTGAGAAATTAACTGATACCGTTGCCCAGTAGTTTTTGTTAGTGTGAGTTGGGCCATGATAGAGTTACCGTATGCATGGAACCATTAAACATGTAGGTAGACAAAACGAACAAGTTCAAAGGCTGTTCAAAGGACGTTGGATGTTGATTTCTGCTTGATTTAATTTTATTTCACCTACAAACTAATGATTACAATAAACGTTAATACCAGAGCAGTTAGGAAAGAAAGTGACATGACAGTTCGAAATGCGCTGTTAATTCTCACTTCCAATTACTTGGCAATGACGAAATAACTAATATTAAAAACAGTTTTTTGTAAGTGTTTTTGTAGTTGAGTATTGGGAAGTGTGATTCCCCGCGCGTTTCAATCTGTCACTATATGAATTATGACATTTATGACAATTGTTAATTTTCGGTTCCGGTTCTGTTTTTTAGTTCGCAGGGCCAATCGCCAGGCAAGTGCAAGCCAGAGAATAAGAGATACATCCTCCGTACAATTTACTTGCCATGCGACCTATAGTATAGTATATACTAGGTCCATACATGCGACATCCGTAATGTAATAGGTTTAAGTACCAAGTCTGTGATTCAGTAAAAAAAAAAAGAAAAAAATATATAAAGCAAAATTAACCATATCATAGTTTGAAAATTCACAAATATAAATTGTATATTTTATTACGTGAAATCAAGAAATATTATCATGGCAAAGCAAAGGGAACCTTGTAATAAGTGTCGTGAAACTACAAACCTATGTCCTATCATTGTAAAGGTACATAAGGAGACACGCGACAGGGAATGTGGAAGACCATGTCGTGTTCACATAAACGGAATAAATCGTTTTCCAAATGTATCCACTGAGATTCCAACTGAAAAGCCCTATGCAACGAAGTGTGAAAAGTGTTTAGAAGTCATTCGCGATAGAGATCTCCAATTGTATGAAATGGATCAAGAAATATTGAAGATAATGACAGATTATATAACTTTTCCTCGAAGTAACGATAATACTAAAGGAGATATCAATCATAATTTTAAATCACTTCAACAAATGGAAGATGAATTATTCCGAAAAGAACAAGAATTAGCAATGTTAAAGAAATCGGCATGCGATGAAGTTTGTTATAACGCTCTCCGCGAGAAACAATTAGAAATACGATGGAAAGATTTTGAACTAGAAAGGCAAGAAAGAAGACAACGTCCGAATATAATTGAAACTACCAAAAAGAAAATTGAAAAGATAAGAGAAGAACATTGCTTTACAGCGCTTGAAAAGAAAGAGCGGAAACTATTAGAGAGAGAATGGGAAATTAATGATAAAATTGAAGATTTTAGAGAGAGAAAGTACAATGAAGAAATGAGAAGGCTAAAGGCTGAATTAAAATGGAGAAAAAAGCCGATACCTGATCCGCCTATAGAATGCGATTGCGATTGTGCGAAATATACTAGAGCAATGTACAGAGAGATGCTTAGACAGGATAGGTTGATACGCGATGTCTACCGCTACTATCCTGTAGGCGGCTACGTGTCGTACTGGAAAAATAACACCTGGGACGTTTTAAAGGCCTGTACCAAAAAAACCCCTAACGTAAAGTGTCGTCGGGAGGATTATGAAAGAACTTCAAAGTTAATTAAGGACACATGTAGTCTTGGACACATTGTTCATCGAGGCTAATCGGAATTAAATTAAAATTACCTAGCCTGTACTACTAAATGCATGCTTAACTCATTTTCTTCTTTCGGCTCAAGCGTGTCTGTGTCTGTCGTCTCTTCAAAGGGTTGAAATTCCATCACAAAAAATTGTGCAGCTACAATAACTACAGTGACAGATTTCAATCACCTCTTGAATTCACAAATTTTACTTTATATAGAGACCCTTTATTTTATCGTCATTTTATCAAAAACAGATTGATTAGGATTATTAAACTGTGTTCACGCGGTACAAAAGTCAGCCCTCTTTTTTACTTATCAATCGTGAGGTAAAAAGTATCCTAAAGTATCGCTGACTGTGATGCTACCTTTGTATTCAAATTGGTTAAAATCCCTGCAGCCGTTTTGAATATTTTGATGTGATACTTTGAGCACAAAATCAAATCTAGATGATGGATCGGCCACGTTGATCAAATAAATTTTAGTCAACCCGCTCCCTGTATCCCTCCTCGCCCGACTTTTATATTTGGAGTGATTTTACAACCAGGGCTCAAATGGGTGATTCTTGAAAGAGTTATATCTCACTGCCTCTGGCTTAAGTACCCGTAGGAGTAAAATAACTGTTTTTATTATTATATTATTATTATTGTGAGCCCATGATGTGCCACTGCTGGGAAAAGGCCTCCCCACTCTTCTTCCATTGTTCCCGGTTTTGGGCAATTTCTGGCCATTCCTTTATAAAAGAGTCTAGCTCGTCCCGCCATCGCCGATGAGGTCTGCCACGTCTCCGTTTCTGGCTGCTGGGCTTCCACTCTGTAGCGATCTTGGCCCACAGCTCATTCGGCATTCGACAAACGTGACCAGCCCAGTCCCACTTCAACTTGGCCGCTTTCTGAGCTACGTCGACTATCTGAGTCTTGGAGCGCAGCGTGGTGTTCCGGATGCGATCCTTTAATTTCACACCTAATATGCTGCGCTCCATGGCTCGCTGGCAGACCCCGAGTTTGAACCTTTGAGATTCTGTCAAAGACCAAGTCTGAGCACCGTAGGTGAGAACTGGAAGGATACACATGTCCATGAGCCTCCGTTTTAGTGATAAGGGGAGGTCACCCTTCATCAGGTGTATCATGGACCAATAGCTCCTCCAGGCGTTTTCAGTCCTTCTTTCGATCTCTTTTTCTTGTCGCGCCTGGAATTAGACTAATTGGCCCAAATAAAGGTAATCATGGACATATGCAATGGGTTCACCGTTTATCTCAACCCTACGTTTTATGCTATTGGTCATAAGCTTAGTCTTTGACATGTTCATCATCAGTCCAACCTTGAGGCTTGCGTTGCTTAGGTCTTCAAGCATGAGTTGTAGCTCAGATGCTGTCGAAGAGAAGAGGACAATATCGTCGGCGAATCGCAGATTCGTCAATCTGTTTTCTCCGACGACAAGGCCCCTTCCCTCCCAGCTCGGCACAGTTCTAATGTGCTGGTAAATAGTTTTGGCGATAGCGGGTCTCCTTGTTTGACTCCTTTTACTAAGTTTTTTTTATACATTAGATCACATGCTACATTCACGTTTTCCTTTTTAATTTTATGTATACAATGTGCAAGAACAGTCAGAAATTAATTTATGTTTGTGAAATAAAATGCCTAAAATAACTTGTTGAGACGAGTAGTCAGAGGAGAGTTATGTGAACAAGACGGCGGGTGACCTCTCGAGTAGCTCTTGGAGCAAGTGTAATCTTTTAATTTCGAATCTGTATTTACTTGTTTATTAAATAATTATACCTATCCATTTATAGTTTGCGTTTACGTCCACTACGCACGATCCAAATTTCATATGTCCGGGGATCGTTTTTACCTGTATCGGGACCATTCATAGAGAAACATTCAGCCTTTATAAAATAACGAAATCTTGGCAGTCGCTGTTTCATTGTCTACTACTACTACCTCCAACATCGAATTGTACACTTGTTGAGACTGAGCGAGACATGCATGCAGTATTATATTCTTTGGAATCAATGCTCAATGTCAACGTATCTCGCGTGTGTATCGCGAAAATGCCTCGATACTGTCAAAGATATACTGTCTAAATTAAATTTATTTAAATAAATTACGTTTAAAAAACCAAAAAAATGGTAAAATGTGATAAAATAAGTCAAAAGGGAGTGTTCTCTTTTAGTATATATAATACGTAATTCAGTAGCTTCATGTAATTAATAATATTGACATAACCAAATATAAGATGCCTTGGTTTCGTGGTGATAATTGTGACGATGAAGTTCGGAAGAGCAAGAGCAATTCAAAGGAATGCGATAAATGCTATCCCAGTAAAGCCGCTAACCCAATCGTTGTAAAGATAACTAGACCAGTACCTACCAGAAACTATGGGAATCGATTTGGATCTAATGGTGGCGATTGCTGTAATCGGTGTAAATTTAAAGATAACGTTAATCAGATGGTCTATAATCAAAACACAATACAAAACTTTGATCGAATTAATCGTATAAATGATGCCCGAGCAAACATAACATTCACTCCAGGTAAACCTGATGCAAAGCCAGAAAAGCGACAATGTGATAACTGCTTAAAAATACTTCGCGAGAAGGAACTACAATTATTAAAGAAAGAGCAAGAAATATTAAAGATTAAGACGCATTTTACTACTCTTGGTAAAACCGGCCGACAAGATGGATTAGGTACTAATTGTGAACACTGTTTTAAAGCACTTCGTGAGAAGGAATTTGAATTATTTCGGAAGGAGCAAGAAATAGCTAAGATGAAAATGGCTGCTGCGAAGAATCCTATCGATACTAGTGCTAAGGTAGATAAGGCTAAATGTGCCAATTGCTTCAAAGCTCTTCGCCAGAAAGAATTAGAGCTAATTAAAAAGGAACACGCACTGATGAAAAATATGACTCGGCCAAGTATAAATGTTAAAAATTTTAACTATTGCAGTTGCTGTAGAGATAATAAAAAATCAGCAATCAACAAAGCAAAGCAAGACGAAGAAACTAGGAAAAAGAATCGGGACAATTGTTTTAAAGCTCTTCGTATGAAAGAAATCCGACTTTTAGAAAAAGAGAAAGAAATTGAAAAGAAAATTCAGAGGTTTAGAGAGGAGAGTCTCGCTAAAGCCAAGAAGGATCTTGATAAAGTCCCGGATCCCAGATTAGTGGTTCAGCCAAAAGATAAAGTTATAAAATGCGTTTGTAGTTGTAAGGATCCCAAAGCAGAGAATTTGAAACCCACAGCTCGCACTTGTAAAGCATCTTGCTGTGCTATGAAGCTGGCAAACAATTTTATTTGCTATCTCTTGCGGCCTGCAAGCGTCAAAAAGCAAACGAGACTCCCGTGCAGCTTCATGAAATTGTTACCTTGGTGCCGTCCTGGAAATCTAGAAGCAAGACCATATAAATGTTGCACTATATTAGGGTCCCGACCCGACATTGAACAATCAAAATTGACAAAGAAACAACTTAAAAAAAGAGAAAAACTAGCAAAAAAATATAAGGGCAAGGATGGTCTCGAGGCTGTTCAGGCTGCTAAATATATACCGAAGGTTGACGATGAGTACAGGGTTAAAGCGATAGGTCAGATAAGGCCCGGAAGAAGACGCAAAAATATGTTCAAGCCCAGACAGAATGTTGCCGAAGCTGAAGTGCGTCGAGCATATGGGGCTACAGGTCTTGAAACATACAAGGAAAGGATGAAAGAATTGCCAACAACATTCACTCAAGTATCCCCAACCAAAATAAACAAAGAAAAAACAACTGAAGCACCTAAAGGATTCGCAACAGAAACCACACGCAAAGCGACCAGAGGGTTCGGAGCCAATGCAGAACAAAAATTCAAAATAAAAGACAGTGAGACAGATATGCCGGTAAAGTTAAAGAGCAGGGCATCCGAAACATTCGAAGCTAAAATGTCTGATCAAGAAACGAAACCAAGTAAAAAAATTAAAGCCATACATTATAAAGAAAATTTGAAAAAAAAATTCAAGACCAAAGTGAAGGATGAAGAGCCGTATGAAGAGGCCAAAGCCAAAATATCTAGGAGCAGTGTAAAGTACGAGCAGGATGACGAAGATGAGTACGAAAAGCGTAGAACTCCCAGAAGCGTATACGAGGACCAAACTGAGTGGGTTATGGGAGGTTCGACAGAAAAAATGAAACGTCCAGCATCCTGGTTACCTGAGCGACCGCCATGCCCAGCCTTCATGAACATATTAGGTCGCGTCCTGTTATATTTCACGGGATGCTTCATTGGCATCCCCTGTGGTCTGTTTTTGTGCTTATGTCTGTTGTGTACTACTTGCTCTGATTAGCTTCTCGTCTTTGAATTAAAATATCAGTTATTGTTATGTGATTTAATGTATTATGCCAGTTTCCTACTGTCTTTACTAGACCGTTGGTCCACCTTCCCACTCAGGAAACCGTTGAATGAGGCAATGCAAGACCGGCTATTATTAAGAACCTTGCATTAATGATGACAAAATGGTGAATATGTGTCATTGATGTGTGTGTGTTCTGGCTATTGCAATGTATATCTTAAAAGCGGATAAACTAGATATTTCGCTTAAGCGGTATATGTTATACCATTAATCCACCGTCGGCATATTAGACTGCGTTTCCACGGAGTCAAGATTTCAAACTCTAGCTTTGCCTATCACGCGTCTTTACCATACAGAAGCATACGGATCAGGTTAGTTAATAAGGCTCAGATAGGATGATCTGTTCATAATGGGTTGACATAGAGAGGGTTCTTTTCACTTGCCAAGAAATCCAAGCAAATCACGGTCAGCAAAAGCGCGCCAGTGGAAGTGCACCTTAAAGCCCCGGCCATGTCATTGGCGGCAAGCAGCGGCCATAGGTAGGAGCAGTCCGAGCGCGGTTTCTCGCTCACTCGCATGGCCGCCGCTAGCCGCTCCCGCTTGCCGTCGGAGTCGCGGTCGTGGCCTTATGGCATGTCCGTAACATAATAAGTCCTGCGAACTTCCCCTAAAAATCAAACTCACGGTCCTGAAGCTCATAGCAAACGCTACCTACCTTACCTGAGGCATGGCGTTGAGCTTCACCAAGTTGAAGCCGAAGCAAACTTAACGAACTAAGCATTTCTCTCTTCTTCAACAACAGTAAAGATAAGTAAAGATATTGTGGTGGAATAAGGCTGGTAACGTTCTTTATTGGCGAAGATATAATTATGCATTCAAAGTTTATTTAAATGGCAGAAAATAGTTTCTCTGAACGTTCCCGTTTCTGTAAGTTTTTATTACACATGCCAAAATATGCAACTTGACATTGTTTACATTATTTTATTATTATGAAGGACAGTTTATTTTATACGCTATGTATTTAGTTATAAATGAAATTAGTGAAGATTTTTGTGATAGTTGATATTTATAAATTAAGTTACATGTAGTCAATATTCAAATAATCGAATAATGAATAGGCATCGGTTTCCCGTAATAACATTTGATAGTAGTACTGCCGAGTCCAAAGCAGAGTCATCCTCTTGCAAGGATAATCTTAAATCAGTAAAATCATGGCTTGCAAAAAGTCTACGTTATTATGCGGTTGCAAATGGAGAAATATCCCATGATACACCGATGACCTTGAAGCCAGAGAAAATGCGCAAGTGCTGCTGTGAAAAAACAGATAGACCTGTCAGAAGTAGGTATGTCCAGTCAGCACTATCAGAGACAAGTAAACCTCTGCGATTTGGGTTACATACATACATATCCCGTTGGGCGGTTACTTTTCTCTGAAATTGACTATGACTTTGAAGCTGGATATTACTTTTGCCTAGTACTGTCGCCGTCAGATATATCGCAGCATATAAGGCGTTCATAAATATCTGACCATGTACTGTAACACACAGTCAATAAGAGTCGTGTTCACATATTTATGAACGCCTTATATGCTGCGATATATCTGATGGCGACTGTACAATCACCCGGGTAGGGTTACTAGGTCCAAAATACAAAATCCGGACTATATGCGCTTAATTTGGCTGGGCATTTTACTCTAAAAGCCGGAAATAATTTTCTTATAGCTTACTAGCTTTTGCCCGCGGCTTCGCACGCGTAAACACAGTATCATACGTTCACTACACTTATTGCGAGGCCAAAGGCCGAGCTCCGCGTAGCATCGTAGGTGCGGAGCGTCCCAAGGAAGCCGCCTACCCACTTAATATAAGTGGAAGTAACTTAATGCGAGGCCGAAGGCCGAGCTTCGCGTAGCACCGTAGGTGCGGAGCGTCCCAAGAAAGCCGCCCACCCACTTAATATAAGATGAAGTAACTTAATGCGAGGCCGCAGGCCGAGCTCCGCGTAGCATCGTAGGTGCGGAGCGTCCCAAGGAAGCCGCCTACCCACTTAATATAAGTGGAAGTAACTTAATGCGAGGCCGAAGGCCGAGCTTCGCGTAGCACCGTAGGTGCGGAGCGTCCCAAGAAAGCCGCCCACCCACTTAATATAAGATGAAGTAACTTAATGCGAGGCCGCAGGCCGAGCTCCGCGTATCACCGAAGGTGCGGAACGTCTCAAAGAAGCCGCCCACCCACTTAATATAAATTGAAGTAACTTAATGCGAGGCCGAAGGCCGAGCTCCGGGTAGCACCGTAGGTGCGGAGCGTCCCAAGGAAGCCGTCTACCCACTTAATATAAGTGGAAATAACTTAATACGAGGCCGAAGGCCGAGCTCCGCGTAGCACCGTAGGTGCGGAGCGTCCCAAGAAAGCCGCTCACCCACTTAATATAAGTTGAAGTAACTTAATGCGAGGCCGCAGGCCGAGCTCCGCGTTGCACCGAAGGTGCGGAGCGTCGCAAAGAAGCCGCCCACCCACTTAATATAAGTTGAAGTAACTTAATGCGAGGCCGTAGGCCGAGCTCCGCGTAGCACCGAAGGTGCGGAGCGTCTCAAAGAAGCCGCCCACCCACTTAATATAAGTTGAAGTAACTTAATGCGAGGCCGAAGGCCGAGCTCCGCGTAGCACCGTAGGTGCGGAGCGTCCCAAGGAAGCCGCCCACCCACTTAATATAAGTTGAAGTAACTTAATGCGAGGCCGAAGGCCGAGCGCCGCGTAGCACCGTAGGTGCGAAGCATCCCAAGGAATCCGCCCACCCACTTAATATAAGATGAAGTAACTTCATGCGAGGCCGCAGGCCGAGCTCCGCGTAGCACCGAAGGTGCGGAGCGTCCCAAGGAAGCCGCCTATTACGTTACTTAAACATATGTTAAGTGGGTTGGCGGCTTCCCTGGGACGCTCGTGGAACTCGGCCTGCGGCCTCGCATTAAATTACTAAGGGTTTATAAAGTAACTTAGCACCGAAGGTGCGGAGCGTCCCAGGGAAGACGCCCACCCACTTAAAATATGTTCAAATAAATTAATGCGAGGCCGCCCACCCACTTAATATAAGTTTAAGTGTGTGAGCGGCTTTCCTGGGACGCTCTGCACCTTCGGTGCTATGTGAAGCTCGGCCTATGGCCTCGCATTAAGTTACTACTTATATTAGTCAGTGGGCGCCTTCCCTAGGACGCTCCGCACCTTCGGTGCTATGCTTGTGAACATGATCTTGGTTTAATTAAAATTGAGGCAACTTATGTTTAAAAAAATGTTTTGAATATTTATTGTCTATTGTAGATTTAAATAACTTAATGCGAGGCCGCCCACCTAGTTAATATAAGTTTAAGTGTGAGAGCGCCTTCCCTAGAACGCTCCGCACCTTCGGTGCTACACTTGTGAACATGATCTTGCTTTAATTAAAATTGAGGCAAGACTTATGTTTAAGAGATTGTTTTTAGGGTTTCGTACCCAAAGGGTAAAAACGGGGCCCTATTACTGAGACTTCGCTGTCCGTCCGTCCGTCTTTCACCACTCAAGAACGGTGATAGCTGGACAGTAGAAAATTTCACAGATGACGTATTTCTATTGCCGCTATAACAACAAATACTAAAAATAAAATAAAATAAATATTTAAGGGGGGCTCCCTACAACAATCTTCATGCGCGAGTCGGACTCGCACTCGCCCAATTATTAATATTTATTGTCTATTGTAGATTTAAATGACTTATTGCGAGGCCGCCCACCCACTTAATATAAGTTTAAATGTATGAGCGGCTTTCCTGGGACGCTCTGCACCTTCGGTGCTATGTGAAGCTCGGCCTACGGCCTCGCATTAAGTTACTACTTATATTAGTGGTTGGGCGCATTCCCTAGGACGCTCCGCACCTGCGGTGCTACGCTTGTGAACATGATCTTGGTTTAATTAAAATTGAGGCAAGACTTATGTTTAAAAAAATGTTTTGAATATTTATTGTCTATTGTAGATTTAAATAACTTAATGCGAGGCCACCCACCTACTTAATATAAGTTGAAGTGTGTGAGCGGCTTCCCTGGGACGCTCTGCACCTTCAGTGCTACGTGGAGCTCGGCCTACGGCCTCGCATTAAGTTACTACTTAAATTAGTGGGTGGGCGACTTCCCTAGAACGCTCCGCACCTTAGGTGCTACCATTGTGAACATCATCTTGGTTTAGTTTAAATTGAGGCTAGACTTATGTTTATAATTATATCGTTTTGAATATTTATTGATTAGGTATTGTAGATAACTATTCAAAGCACCTTGAAAAATAATTACTGAACATATATTAATGAAATCTATTAAGATGACGATAAATTATTTTCGTCTACAATGGTACTAATACTAATATAATAATATGACCTGTCATAATAATTTCCTAAGTAACGCCATAAGATTCAGGTGCAAACTTAACTCAATCGAGCGTACGTCAATAATGGCGACAGCACCACTGAACGGATACGTGATGGCCTCACTGTTTTGTTATCCGTGGTATAATGAATAAGGAAGCAAAGGAAAATGCATAAGATGACACGGTTATTATTTCAGTAAAGTTTCATCAGTGTAAAATTTCATGAAAATCGATTGAGTAGTTCTCGAGAAATTCTGCCAACCGACTTTGAAAACACAGTTTCGAGAAAAACGCGTTTAAAGTTTTCGCGCTTAGGCTATTAGCCTACTATCTGGCCTCGAGCGCTCAACTCCTGAAGGCTGTATCTCCAAAACTATTAAACTATTATTAATTTGAAAATTTAGGACAATATTCTAGAGATGTTGTAAAATTTAATAAGGCAATAAAAAAAAAATCGATTTTTTGAAATCGCGAAACCCATGTAACCCCTTAACCCATCACACTACACCCTAGCTTGTGCAGATTCGTAGTCACGGGCACGCAACGACGTGTGTGAATCTTTGACATGTATGGAGCTGGTGTTATTAACTCGGGAAAAATCTTAACAGCGCGATGCAGCCGCTAGTATGGAGATTTTGTCAAGGTAACAACGCCATCTAGCGGAAAATTGGGTCATTGAGAACAAAATCTCAACACGCCGTTAAAAATAAAGAATGATTGATATTTATTACTTTGAATAAATTTTATATATAAAAAAACTACATAGATGCAAAATTGACGCTAAATATATCGTATATTTATCGTTTATTATACATTTCGCTACCTTATTAGTAAGTTAGGCCAAACACAAACAATACCAAAATTTGCGCCTAATGTTCTAAATGTTGGTTGGTAATACATATTTAGAACTGTATTTAATTTACTTAAATTGATTCGAAATACTTTTATTTCAATTACACTCGATAAAATAGCATTAAGAAATCTGTTTTATTCATTAATGTTTTTAATTGCGTCTCCGGGATTTGGTCGATACTTACAAACTACAGAAGAATATAATTGTATATTCAATAAAAGAGCATTAGTTCCTATTGTCGCAAATTGTGTTTTTAAAGAAATGTATGTTTTTTTTTTGGGCATGAGACAATTTACAACGAACATTGCACTTATATTTTCGTCTGTGTTGGTCGATAATTGGCGCCATCTTTTCTATCTAACTCTAACTAAGACGGTTTCCGTAACTCAACGCCTCAAACAACCTTAACCTTATTGTTAATGCCGGTGGGCCGCGCGGAGGTATTATGTCGAATTCATACTTTTTAGTTTTTGTACACGTAAGAGCCACGCGGGGGTCGCGTCGTTCTAAATTCAAAATCACAAACGCTGTCATTATAAGGTTACACATTGTAAGGAAAATATTTCATGGAATTTATGTTTTCAGAGATAAAATATTAATCATAAAAAAAGTATCCTATAACCATCTTTGGATGTTCAGCTATTCCTGTACCAAAATTGGTAACTTTTTATCCAGCCGTTTCGGCGTGATGCGAGGACAAAGGTTTTTTTGAAAACAGATGGCGCCAGGTTGGCACGGCGAAGCGTGTCCATACAAAACAACTATCCGGCTGCATCACGCTATCGAGATTTTTCCTGAAATCATGACCTCCCTCCATAGAAAATTTATTTTCAATACAAATTTAGGATTTTATAATAGTATAGATAGATTATAATAGTATAGATTATAATAGTATAGATTATAATAGTATAGCTGTTAGTCGCGCGTCAGAAACAAGCATGACAAAAGCCGGTCAGGCGGGACACGGCCGTAAAAAATATCTTTCTTCTGTGGTAAAAAGCCAAACATACGCTGCTAAAGCTGGACACCTGGTAACCCTTTCAGGAAATTGTGGGCATTGTGCATCTATTTGAATGCAAAAATCACATGGGGGATCTGAAGAAAAATTGTTCCGATATTCTCAAGAGATCTTAGTTGACGTAACTAGTGCCACCATCTTTCAGCTTTCGAATGACAGTGTGACCCCGCCAGCAAAATAACATGTGTTTAAAATATTTTTATTTTATTAAACCATATTATTTTCAGTTGAACTTCCGAAAAGAAATACAAGCAGTTTAACAAATTGTGTAGAGAGATGGAAACGAAAAGGTATGACTAATGAAAACATTGATTTGGAAAAATTTTCACATCATGAAGTTGCTAAAAAAAGAAATGTGGAAACAAATACTAGAAAAAAGGAAAATTTTGATAAGCACTCACAGTTTGAATACGCTTGTGAAACAAAAAAGCCATCTCGAGTTAATCGGAGTACGAGCGTTAACAGTAGGGCCGTCACCGCCTCAAGTAGCGTTGGATCATCTATTAAATTTGGCCTTATAATCTGTGACAGCAATTGTGGCAAGAAACGTACAGCTTCCAGTAGCTGCCAATATGAAAGCTGTACGAGAGATAACGCGAATTCATTATATAGCTTGCTAGGTCGGTCGTGTCCAGAGAATGCTGACAGATGTGCTGTTCAAAAGCACGCTAATGTTCAAACTGAATGCGACAACATTCGAAAAAGCAATATCACACGTTCAGCTCAAACTCAACCAGCCCAGACCAAGGAAAAACCGAGAGGTTGCAAAATACTTCAATTCATAGTATCCTTGATAGAGTGTTTGCTGTGCAGCTTCATAATTATGTTATGTTTTCCTCTTGCAATATTAATTTCAATATATTGGTTTATCTCTTGTATTTGGAAATCGCGCGCTATGAAGATTAAGTGTTTTGCCAGCAACTTGCAGAGAAGAAATCTCGACCGGCAAAAATATGGGGTTCGGTCCCTATTGGAGAGGAATGCAGAAAAGTTATGTTCTGATCGTCGACACAGAAATAAAACATCAGCGCCTAAGTGCTCATGCTCAAGCCGAATACCAAAGCCTTCAAATATCATCAGTGGCTGCTGTGCCCCTCAGCAGAGCGCAGCGTTTTGCAGCAAAATCTGCACGGGCTTACCAGCTAACTCTCTCACGCCTCCATTAGAGAGAGTTATCGCAAAAAGAAGCTATGGTTATACTGCACCTGTAAATCCTACAGATTCACTGGTTAAATCACTTTTTATCGGACATAATAAAACATTCCAAAACTTTAATGCTAGAGTACACAATTTTAAACAAAACTCTCCAGTTTTATCTGTAAAGGACAAAATTACGAAGCGGGAAATCATACCCGATCGAAAAAGAAAATATATGCTTTACCACAATATGCGAGGAAGGCGAGCAAAACCACTGCGTAGTTGTCGCTCCAGGTGTCATGGAAACAAAAGACAGTTAATAATTGAAAAACAAGGAATAAAACCAGTATTTGCTTATTATTCAGCTGTGCATGAATACAGAAGAGACGAATGTTATAATAAATGTAATTGTAGTATAGCTAATATTGAAAAAAAAACGTGCAGTAAATCTAGCCCCCAGAATGCATGTCATAAAAACCCCAGAATGCATGAATACAGGAGAGACGAATGGGATCATAAATGTAATTGTCGTATAGCTAATATTAAAAAAACAGAGCCATGCGGGTATGAAAAATATGAAAACCCAACAGTCTTGCAAAAATATGAGGGCCTATCTTTAACTATCTCACGGCCCAAATGCCACGGATGTAGAATTTCATCCTTCGAAGAAAACTATGAAAGGCCAAGTGTTTCACGTCCCGTACGCGCGGCCTACACAAATCCATACTCCAGAAAATATGAAACCACAACTGCATTACGTCCCAAATACTACGGATACAAAATTCCATCCTTCGAAGAAGACTATGAAAACCTAAATATTTCACGTCCCGTACGTGACAAAGGCACAAATCCACGTTCCAAAAAAGAACTCGTACACTACTTTAATTATGTAAAAAAAGGCCGCAAAAAACATCGTAAACGTCAGAAGTGTAAATGTGGAGGCTGTCGGTGTAGCATATGCAGAGCTATAGAAAGTTGTATAACAAAAGTGAATAACAACTGTGATTGCGATGATCGGCATAAAGACTACACTTGCTGTTGTACTGCACCGTATTGTACTTATTTAGAGTGCTGCCGCGCTTGCAAAATTTGTTCCCGCTGTTGTTTTATAGCTGCCACGGCTGTGCTGTGGTGTCCATTATACGTACTGGTGCTTTGCTTGCAGGATCTCAGCTTACTGTAACTTTAAAGAATATATTTATAATGATTATCTGTTATGTTATTTTAAATGCTAAAGCGACCCAAAGCCCCTCTCAGTCTTCCACGTGCCCTGTCCTGAGCAATCCGTTTCGGTGAAAGGTATCAAAGGTTCGTCTGGTCTGGCCATCTTCATCGAGGCCATCAACCGTCACAGTTTGGCGAGTTATAATGTAATTGTATTTTTTTTATATAGAATGGTCTACCATGCTGCAGCATGTTATTTTGTGGGACCCGTTTGTTAGAGACTAGCCCATTAGTCGTCTGGCTGCGACAAAATATGTGTCGGACCCATTTCGGCTTTGCTGCTGTTCAGGCTACATCAGCTATCAGTGATGATAGACATGATATTATAATAAATAATGACACAAAGGTAAATTAAGAAAGAAAAATTGAATGCGATCTACTACAATCGAAGCGGGGTTTGAACCCGCGACCTCTGCGTTTCCGGCGCATTGCTCTCCCAACTGAGCTATTCGACCGCTACTATGATATTATAATTCTCCATAGAAAAATCAATCACAATGCTCTATAAAAAGGTCGTAAACGCCAAAGTAACTGTAGTTACTTATTACCTTCTGGAAGTCAACTTACGTCCTAAGAATATAGTTTTCATTGAAAGTATTTATAAGGCCTCATTTTCATGAACTTTTTCGTAAGTTTTTTGACCCGTGGTTGAAAAGTTAGAGGGGGGGGGGGGGGGCGCTATTTTTTTATTTTCGGAGAGAATATTTACAAAAATGCTGACTTTATCAAAAAATAATGTTTGAAGACCCCTCTATTATTTTTAAAAGACCTATTCAACGACACCCCACACATTAGTGTTGAAACGAAAAAAAAAATCACCCCCACTTAAGGTGTTCCAGAGGTACCCGAAAAAAAATTTTTTTTTAATTTTTATTTTACCGTTTTGTCGGCGTGATCAATACACATACTCATACCAAATTTCAGGTTTCTGGTACTAATGATCACGGAGCTAAGCCGCGGACGGACAGACGGACATGGCGAAACTATAAAGGTTCCTAGTTGACTAGGGAACCCTAAAAAACAAACATTCTGACGAATTGGGAACCTCTTTTTGGAGGCAGTAAAAAAACAACTTTTTCAGAACGATCCTTGACTTGCTTTTGACTTGATAATCATAATCGGAATCGTTCGGATTTTGATACTATTACCGGAACATAGTAATTAAAAAAATCCCTTAGAATAGAGTCTAGCTTGAGCTAGTCAAATAATGTTGACAGATATTTCCTTGTCTATGATTTAAACAATTTAGTAGTTGGGTCCTCTATAAATAATTTTGATACTTTAGATAGGCAGGGGAGACCGGGGTTGGAAGTCACATTTTATTTTTTTGCATTTTTAGTACTATTGTTTTTAGTTGGGGATGATAAAAGATAATTTAATGGCTAGTGTATTTATTTGAGTTTAAAAATATATCAATACTTTTTCGCTAACATTATGTACGGAGGAAATATTTTTATTTTTATGAAAAAAGAGAAATGTGACATTTAACCCTGTATCAGGGATGGTTGTCACAGGTGCTAGGGTACTTAGTCACATAGTAAAATAAGAAGGATATACAATAATACACGCATTTATATCAAAAGTGTTTTTTTTATTCAAGATAAAAATGTTTTATGTACTTAAGTTACTGTAACGGAAAATAACGAAACAAAAACAAATTTTTCTTTCAGCTAGTATTTTATATAAACCTAAATGTTGTATGTAACTCACTGTAACCAGGAAAGTAACGAAATACTTATTCATAATTAGAAAGAAAGAAAGAAAAATGTTTATTCCAATAAAAGCACACACAGACAGGACATTATTGGCATAACAGTGTTCTATTAATTATCGTATTCGGATTAGAGATGTTTTCAATAAGTCCAGCAATGTGTGCGCTAAAGAAAAAGGCTTTGACTCAGCATGGTGCTGCAATTCGCAAACAAAGCAAACTGCAACGCTGTTATTCTGTCAAAGCCCAACAGGGAGCCCGATTTAAAACAAGGCAACGCTACAAAACACAGCGACAGTTAGAAAACAAACAAATATATAAATAATCATAATATCATTATAAAACAAAAATATATACGTACATGCGATAATAATAGTAGTAGTATATGTATATGTAGGTGTAGTATTGTGTATGGCAAGAAAAAGCAAAGAAACAAAGTAGACCAGGCAAAATGAAACTTCCCGCATATGAAATTGTAAACTACACAGTCCAGCAGTCTCAGTCCCAGATTCCAGTGCTTGGCTAGCCAACAACAATGCTCGTAGTTTCCGCTGGAAAGTAAATTTAGAGGCACATTTCCTCAAAGGAGGCGGCAAGTCATTCCAGCATTTAGTAGCCTGAAACCGGAAACTACCGCGAAATGCTGCACATTTGTACCGGGGAATGATGAGCGGTTTATATTTGGCTTTTTGTCGCTCAACTCTGCTGCTGTCGCCAAATAAGTTTGGATAGCAAATAAGATGGTTTACCGGACTTAATGACACCGAAAAGACGACAGGCAAAGTGAAGTTGTTGTCTTTGTTTCATTTTCAGCACCTTCGCGTTGGTTAGGTAAGGTGACACCGATGTACGTGGAGGGATGGAAAAACAAAAACGGGCACAAGCATTTTGCACCTTTTGAATTAAGTTTTGAGTTTTTTTGAGGAGACAGGGACCGAGAACAGTGTTGCAATAATTAAATTTGGAGAGGATGAGAGATTCGCAGAGTATAACACCTTGAGCTTATAAAAACAATTACTGACAGTGTTGAGCACGTGCTCTTCGAAACATAGGTGACTATCCATCATGATACCTAGATTTCGAGCAATATACACACGCTCAATGGGAACATTATTAATTTTGACTTCATGATCGTGTAGAGAAAATACAGATATTTGTTTTTTTACTTCCAAGTACTAGGTATTTAGACTTTTCTGGACTTAAAACAAGAGCATTTTTGCAGGCCACATGGCCATGGGCAACATTCGAAAGATCGTTATTCATGTTCTGGATGGCTTCGTTAATATTGTTGTTGTTAAATGGTATCATCAATTGAAGATCGTCAGCATATAAATGGTATTTACAATGTTTTATGCAATGTATAATATCGGAAGAATGTATAATAAATAGTAGGGGACCGAGTATAGAGCCTTGAGGTACACCTCTATTGACTGGAAGAGTTTGAGAACGTAGGACTGAGCCATTTGATTTTTTGATTTCCACAAATTGGTGACGATTAGAAAGATAGCTATTAAAAAACAGAACCGAAGAATGGTCAAAATCATAATAACATAACTTAGAAAGTAAAAGAGATATATTAATTAAGTCGATCAAAAGCCCTGGAGAAGTCGAGAAGTGAGTATAGTGCCTTTGCCCTCGTCCTGACAATGAAGAATGTTGTCCACAACATCCAGTAGAGCCGTGCTAGTGCTATGACGTTTTCTAAAACCAGATTGCCTATGTGCCAAGATATTATTTGATTCACAAAAGTGTAATACTTGGTCGTATACTACTTTTTCGAGGATTTTCGATATAAAAGGTAGCAAGCTAATCGCCGTAAGTCCCGAACGCTGGCGGGATTGCTAGTTTTGGGAATCGGCCGAACCAAGGCAGTTTTCCATATCTGAGGAAATGTTGAAGATTTGATGGCTTTATTTATAATGGTAGTAATAACAGTCAAGGTTTCCGGTAAAGTAAGGTAAACCATGTCCATGGATATGCTGTCAGCGCCCATTGCATTTGATTTCATTCCTAGTATGATTTTAGATATAGTAGATTCGTCGACCGTTTTTAAGCTAAACACCTCAGTCCCGTACCTTGCATACTCATAAAAAGTGAGCTGAGAAATATCTACAGAATTTGTTCCAGGAACGTTAAAAAAATGGTTATTAATAATTTCAGGATCACTTATGTGATTTGGGAGGTCTTAGGAGTCATTATTAAAGGGTAAAATAAAGCGTTTCAATTTTGACCAAAGAATTTTTGGATTATTAATGTGCCTATTTACTTGGTGTTCATAAAAAGCTCGTTTTTAACCGACTTCAAAAAAAGGAGGGGGTTCTCAGTTCGATTGTATGTTTTTTTTTTTTTTTTTTTTTTTTTTTTTTTTAATGTTTGTTACCTCATAACTCCGTCATTTATGAGTCGATTTGGAAAATTCTTTTTAGGTTCATGAATAGACATCTTAAGGTTGGTCCCATAAAATTTTGGTGAAGATCGGATGACGAGATCCATGAGGAATCGAAGGAATTCCTGAAATTTTATAGGCACTCATAATATTTTTCATGTATTTTCTAAAACTATTTAAGTATTTGCATATGGTAGTCATCATTTTCTCATGCTGAACTGATGATGGAAGGTACAACTCCTTAACAGTTAGGAGTTAGGAGATATTTCAAACGAGATGCATGCCTTCAAGAACTCCCTGATCACCCCGCCATAAGTATTTTATATGAATCACTAAAAAGCGAAAAAAAAAAATTTTTAACAAAAAAAAGAACCGACTTCAGTAAAACTAAAAAGCCGAAAATAACCCGTTCAAGTACAGATTACATTTGACTCACCCTTTGAAGTCGGTGCCAAACCTCACGTAAACTTTAATATATAAATATAATAACTGAGTGGTTTGGGATCGATTTCAAAGGGTG
Organism: Apotomis turbidana; assembly: GCA_905147355.2. Taxonomy (NCBI): domain Eukaryota; kingdom Metazoa; phylum Arthropoda; class Insecta; order Lepidoptera; family Tortricidae; genus Apotomis; species Apotomis turbidana. The sequence continues at coordinate 21,175,998 of LR990285.1, read as the reverse complement.
AGTCAAATGTAATCTGTACTTGAACGGGTTATTTTCGGCTTTTTAGTTTTACTGAAGTCGGTTCTTTTTTTTGTTAAAAATTTTTTTTTTCATAATATAGACTAACGTTAAACAGATTTTTAAAGTTTTATACTCTTCTCTGTGGGCGTCACTCTTAGAATTACGGTATTTTTTATGAGCGTTATCTCTGAGGTATTTTATATGGCGTAGGTTACTAGTAAAACAAGGGGTTGGTTTGTGCCGAATAGTTATTTGTTTTAAGGGTGCATAGATATCAAACAAATAACTGGTATAGGTATTGTAAGCCAAAACCACATCATCCACGTCTGGCATATTTGTCATCGAACTCCAGTCAATCGAGGATAGCTCAGCATTGAAGCCGGTTAAGTCGATGTCTTTTAGCGGCCTATATTGAATTAAAAGGGGGGTTGGTTTCAATTTAGCTATTTTAAATTCTGCTGTGACTATAGCATGAGCACCGAGTTCTCGTATGTGCTTCACGTCAATATTCAGAACTGGGGCGTCCGTACATAGTAAGTCAATCGGGGTTGAGCTAGTTTCCGTGAAGTGTGTCGCATTTTTAACATGGTTTAAAAGTTTAACACATCTAAAGAAATTGTACAATTTAATGGTAGAAGAATCATTTGTATTTAAAAGATTAATGTTAAAGTCGCCTAAAAGGATTACCCGATCATATTTTGCAAAAGACAGGACCGATTCCGTGAGCGCGTCAATAAATAAGTCTACATCCAACCACGGTGGCCGATACGCTGTACCTATAATGAATCGAATAGATTTGATATTAGTGGAAATCCACATTTGTTCTACGTCAGAGCCGGGCGGGTGGGGTTGCGTTCGAGCGTGGATGCTGTTCCTAACATAGAAGCCAGACCCACCGCCGCGGTCGCGCACGTCGCGCGGGCGCGGCACGTGACGCAGCCGGTAGCCAGGCAGCCGAGGAGCTCGACCTTCCTGGCCCGCCCTAAGCCACGTTTCGTTTATAGCTATTATATCTGGTTGTATACCTTCAAATGTTAGTAAAAATTCATCATGGCGGGTTCCAAGTGATCCTGCATAGAAAAGGCAAATTTTTAAATGTTTAGACTCGAAAAGGGAAATAAGAAAACTAAGTTAAATATCAGATATATAATTTGTATACGAGTACGTTAATAATACATATATAAGGTTCGTATAATTGTTCTATGCATGTGTAGAACAATATAATAGCTGAATACATTCCAAATACTAATATTATAAGATATGTATTTATAAATAAGATAATAATTATCAGTAAACCAGGTGGTAGTAGGTGTATTTTTATTACCTGTCGGCATAGCAAGACAATATGTTGCTAGACTCAGTGAAACACCTTCAAACAAACTTATTAAGAACATAAAAACATATACAATATAAATACAAATACAATATGTATATTTACCATGAAACACATACCTAATTCGTTTAATTCGTTTTCAAGCATACATAGCAGAGAGATTGGAATTAGAAAGAACGAGTTTGCTTTATCGACATATACGATTAACAATGCCAAGCCACGAAATTTGCGAAAAACATATATACTTATCTTAAATACATCTGCACATTGTATAATATTTACAACCAAACCTAGGTATAAATTGGCTAAGTCAAAAAACACTGGCGAAATAAGGAAATCACAAATTACATAGATATTTTTTTTAGAAAGTTTTTTACACAAAAATATTTAGAATAACAAGGACATTACATGCAAGCATATACATATTAATTAAGTACTTAGACACTACGTTTCGAATTAAAAGATTTCCCAAAAACACGCTCCACATCCTTTTCATGTTTAATTGGTTGTGCCTCGGCAGAGTCATCTCGACGAGTCAGAACACGACCTTCGCTGGTCCATACGTACTTCCACCCAAGATTCCGCTTTGCTTCACGAGCCTTGCCCAGTAGCCGGCGGTTGAGCGGGGTCAGCCGCTCGTTGATGTACACAGACACGGGTTCGTGCTCTGGAAGACCAAGACCCTCCGAGTTGAAACCGCGTCGCCCTCGAGCCGCCTTGAACAGCTGATCACGAAGCGGTCGCTTCGGCAAGTTTCACCACCAGACGTCGTGGTTGAGGAGACACCCCGTCAGCGGTCGGCGGGCTCGTCCGCACCTTTCCTTCGCGGAAAGCACTAACAACATCACGAGGCTCCAAAGTTAAAAATAAAAATAAATAAAAAAATAAAAATCTGTTTATTACCAAAATGAACACAAGTATTTCAGTACAGTAAGAAAGAATACACAAATGCTGGTACAATTTGCATAAACAAAAAGAAAATAACACATTTTTATATTTAGTACACATTTTTGGTAATAGGTACCAGTCTCAGCATGTGCTAGGCTAGTAGCCCAGCGCTGGTTTTCAGACTGGCCCCTTTGACAGAATTGACGTAACACTACGCTACAAACACGAAAAGAAATTTAAAAATTAGAGTATTGTCCAGTGTAGGTGAAGTGTGTAGGTACGGATAGTTATGTATTGTGTGTGTATGTGTGTGTTTTATATATAATATGTATATATAATCATCTTAAATATGGTTTTTTACTACGATATATTATATGTATGAATATACTTTAATTTATATTTTAATTTTAAATTTTAAATTCAATTCAAACTAAATTTAAATTTAAATTTAAAGAGGTTTTATATTTGCCTTTGCGTTTTAAGAAGATGCATCCGTATTAGTTTTTAAATTTTTGTAAATGCATGGGTTCTCTTAGAGGTGGCGGTAAGTCGTTCTATATCTTTGCAGCGGCAAATTTAAAACCTCCTCTGAACGATGCTGTTTTGTGTTTCGGAATTACAAGTAAACGCTCCCTGTGGCTTCTCAATGGTCTTTCGCGTGTGGTTTTTGTCCATTTCAGCTCGTTAAAGAGGTATTGCGGTGTTTCGAACTCGAGCACTTTACGGGCCGCGCTAGCCAGGTGCAGGTGCCTTCGGTTCGCCATGTTAAGTATCCCTTTATTATTCAAGTATGGTGTTATATGGGCTCGTCTAGGTATGTCATAACAAAAGCGAAAACAGGCATTTTGCACGCGCTGGATTGATTTTTTGGTCTTTTCCAGAAGTCTTGGGCCGTAAACTATATCTCCGTAGTTAAGTTGTGATAATACTAAGGATTCCACTAGAATTTCACGTACCTTTTCACTCAAGTACTTTCTTATACCGTAAAGTGATTTGAGTCTGTAAAAGGCGTTTCTGATCTTCAGATTCACATGTTCTATATATCGCATTTCGGCATCCAAGATTATACCAAGATTTTTCACTTTTTCTACACGAGAAACCGGTTCACGACCTATGCTAACCTTAGGGTCTTGTCGAATGATTTCCTTGCATTGTAATCTGCTTCCCATAACGATGAATTGCGATTTTGAGGGGTTCAATACCAAATTGTTCCTAACTGACCAATCAGATACTACATCCAGATCTTTATTTATTTCTGTTATCGTAAGGTCCATATCTGCTGGTGCGAAAGAGCGATACAAGTTATGCCCAGCTTGGATGCGACACTAACCACGATGTTCACGGTGGACTCCCCGGAATGCTCCGGGATACCTGACAACTCCAGCTCGTTACTGAGCTCGGCTTGCTCCTTATCGTTCAGGTCGCTGCGGAGGCTTGCATTTTCATACCAACGTTTTCACAGTGGACACAATGGACACAGTCTTTGTTTAAACAGTCGAACTCTTTTTTCAAATCAGTGATTTGACCTGCCAGAAAGTCAGTTGTTTGGGTAAACTCAGACTTGAGCCGTTCAATAGAACAGTTATAGTATTCATTTTTTTAGTTCTCGACATAGCACTGACAGTTTGCACTCCAGTAGTTTCTCGAACCTGTCATACGGAATACTTTCCGCGCACGATTTGATTTCGTCGTTTAAAATTATAGACGAACCTGTATCGTCATACGACATGTCGAGATCTTTTACATCATGCATCATTGATTGAAACGGAGTCCGAACCGGGGTTTCGTCTCCTTTTTTTGTATGTCGCTTCGTAATGTTTTCACACGGCGGACACTTCCAGGACTGCAGCAAGACACTTTTGTTTTTCGAATAGTAATCTTTAGACATATTCAGACAGCCGTAGTGGTAGTCGGCTTTACAGCTGGAACAGCGCAGCACATCCTGAATCGTTTTGAACGACAAATTACATCCTTGGCATGATATTATATTGATAATGCGATGTATGGTTGGGTATGTAGCCGCAGGAACAAATGTGCGAGTGTGAGTGAAGTACCGTAGGTGGGAGCCGAGACAAAGCACCGCGATAACTGCAGCAGCGGCCAGCACACGCACACACACAAACACCAATTGCACTGTGATTTATTGACTAATTAAACACTAACTATCGCAATTTTACTTTTGATTTTATAGTATTCACGTCCTGTATCGCGTTGGCTATTGATATTAGTCACATTTATCACATATACACCGTTTTTACTAAATATTTAAACCGTTTTAGCCGGAGCGCAATGCTGTCGTTGCGCCGTTCAAATCGTACCCCCTTCAATTAATTAAAACACTCAAAAACTAAATTCACTTTCAGCTAATAAGGTTGTCACATGTGACTACCAGCCCTCGTCGACCTGAGATAACCTGCCCCAAAACACGTTTTAGAAAATAATCTTAAAAATAAATTCAAATTAATGTTTCCACTAAAAACCTTATAAGAATATGATTATACACAAATTCAACTTGAACAATACACGAAGAAGTATATTGCAAAATAAAAGTATACTTACGAGATTTAAAACAGATGCCCAAAAAAATACTTTTACTGGCGGAAAAAAGTAAACGAACGTGGCTCCGTCACAACATTCCGGAGCCCACCTTCCTCTATATTACAATACTCTTTGGAGCCCACTGAGGGGGACTAAAGTACGGAGGGGGGTTTAGCTCTCGCGATCCTTGGACAACGGTCGGTAAACTCATTCGTGTTTTTCGTTTAGTTGTTAGTTATGGCCGCTGTGACAACCAACCCGTGTAACTTCCAACCCCGGTCTCCCACACAGTCGAGTTCATTTACATCTACACACTTACGAGAACAAAAATATCTAAACACGATTTTATGCTCCTGACAATAGGGTCGTGTTCAGTTTTCTCGTAAGACGTAAATGGACTCGACTGTACTATTTCTAACATTCCGATCGAGTTGAAATTTGGCATTGTACGTATGTAATTTTTTTGGTAATGGATTAATATTATGATATTATCGAGGGAGGTCTTATTTACACTACCTACATTTAATTTTTCGCCTTGTTAGATTAGAAAGTGTAAACATATGTGTTTGTAAAGTAAAATCCACAGACCTACGGACCAAATTGACAAGTAAGTATGAACAAATGTTGCCACAGTTTGGCCAGTGTCGTTCTCATCGATATTAAAATTATTGTCACATCGTAAGTTTAAGGTCCACCCAGACGGGACAATCAAATTTGCAATTCGATCGGCTAATCTATATACCAACTTTTTACAGTGATATTGACAGATCAATAGGTCTGTAGACCCCTAATTAAATAGAGATATAAATTTCATGTCAATAAACCAGCAATAATGTACATGAAAATTATATATTTATGATAATTGATAGTTTATTGAATACATGTGTATGAATTAATAAAATTATTGTTCTTTATTTTCAAATTCCCAAAAATGTGGTCCATCTTTTTAACAAAAAAAAAGCGGGTATCTTTAGAAATAGTTGACCGCTGTTTACAAACTACTTTTATGTATCTAACGATATACTTTATCATTGCTATTACGAGTGTTTATTGAAATTGTTACGTGTTATTATGGATTCGCAAGATTCGGGACCAGAGCCATGTTCATCAAAATGTTCGCCTCCGACAAAAAGGAGAAAAAAAACTATTAGTGAAACTGAAAAAGAGACGATTCATCGAGTTTACGTTTATATTTATAATGAGATGGTAGACAGATTGCAGGACGAACAAGATATCCCAGAGGACATTCATGTCAATAAAAATATTTATTGACATGAATGAAATGAATGATTTATTGACATAAATAAAAATATAATTATTAATCAATCAACGCTATATCAAGTGCAAGCAGTTGTTAAACTAAGCCGTAAGATGGCGACTCAATGTGAGAAATGCAAGAATGACATTATCGACAAAGAATATCTGAACTGCATTATTTGTGAAAATACGTATCACTTGAAATGTACTTCTGTGACAAAATTATTTGATTTGATGGATAAAAACAAAAAAACATTCACGTGTCAAACCTGCGCGTCCAAGCTACAAACAAATGCACATGCATCCAAAATGCAATGCAAATCAAATCCATCTACTTCATCTCCAGACTTCTCACGTGATAATGTCACACTCCGAAAGACATATCAAGTCAATGTTCAGACTGAAAATTCTTTTTCTGGTTTGTCTGATGATGAATGTGAAGACCAATCATCTACATCTCTAGGATTAAATCGTAGCTACCGCGAGATACGCCCAAATAACAGTTATAAATTAGATGAATTGACATGCAAAATAAACGAACTAAGTGAAAAACTACAATCTGCTAACCTGGAAATTGAGCACTTATTAGCAGTAAACAACAGATTGACCCAGAAAAACTTCGAGTATGAGCTAAAAATAAATAAATTAACACATGTCTGTCATTCTACATCTACCAAAAACAAAACCACAAATAAATCTATCAAGAAACGTAGAGAGGTAATAAAGACAAGACTGAATTTTTCTCTTGGAGCGGAGAACGAAGAGGAATATAAACAGCACTCGATTAGACAAGAAAGGGCAGCGACGAGTACAGTAGCGCCATCTAGCGAACCACTAATACCAGCTTCCTCTACTAAGGGTACATTGGTCCATAGCCCAGAGGTTTCTTTGGGTGCAAAGAATGAGGATGAACACCTCCCGGCTAAAAAGGAGAATGCTATCAATACAGCGCCATCTCGCGTTTCACCAACAACAACATCGATCCAGACACATATGCCGACGTCCTCTCAAAATGTAAATATGTTGGACAGTAATAGACTGAAGCAACTAAATAATGGATACAACAAGCAATCATCCTACATAAGTGATAAAATCTATAATAAACAATTTCAGGAGGATTTTCAGTATAGAATGGAGTTCGGCCTGGCAAAAAGAAAAATTGTCATATTATCTGACCAGCAAGGAAAACATCTCGGACTGTTACTTAATAAAATGTATGGAAATTATTTTGATGTGTTGTGCTATACAAATCCCGAAGCAGATACAAAATCAGTTCTACGCTTACTGCCCACTCTTGATATGTCCCTAGGCAAGGATGACTACTTGATCATTATCTCTGGGAGTAACGATACAAATCCTAACAAATTGTTCGCAAACCTGTATTATTCAATCCAACAACTTATTCAAACAAACATTTTTATATTACAAGTACCATTCAGTCGATACCTAAACGAACGTCCGTTGAATAACATGCTCAAACTGATTGCCGGTCAATTTGAACACTGTGATTTTTTAACCTATGATCACAAGAATCCCGTTAACTCTAATAGACCTGTAAACTTAAAGGTCATGGCAAGAACAATCTTTCAACAAATTGCCTATCAGCTGTATACACCCTTGATAATGCTCCAGCGCCATATCGCCAAGTCAAGTGGAGTATCAAGCATAGCACGTGAACCCGAGGTGCGTGCCGAGCCCGCGCGCCCGCCCGCCAGAGCGCCCACGTTCGACCGCGCCACGGAAAAGACTACTACGTTGACAACGGGATCGCCGCTAAAGAACCAGCTTTTTCGTCGCATGTCCATCTGACAGTATTTGGATTCTACATCAGAATATTTCTGGCGCACTTAACAAACAAAGCCTGCTCAGTGTTTATTTATATGATCTGACGAAACAAGGCATTTATGTCGACATTCTATGCTTAAGCGAGACAAATATCATGCGTGGATCCGAATGCAATCTAAAATTAAATAACTTTCAGGTTGCTGCTAGTTTTTCAAGAAAATTATCTAAAAGGGGCGGGGTTGCCATATTAGTTCAAAAAAACTTAAATTTTAAAACCGTGAAAGAAATTGACCCGCTTTCACAACCATATATTTTTGAGTGTTGTGCAGTAAATATTACCCAATATAATATTGTAGTTATGTGTGTATATACAAACAAAACACCGACGTCACCTTCATCTATCTTCTTTCGTAAACTTCAGGAAATGCTTGGAATTGTTTGCCAAAATAAAAGAAGGAGGTATATATTATGTGGTGATTTCAACATTAATGTAATGAAAAACTCATCGATAACAAAACAGTTTGTGCAGATCTTAAAGAACTATGGCTTGGAATTAACCGTCAACGGCCCTACAAGGGTCACTGCTCAGTCGAAAACTTGTATCGATAATATAGCCAGTATTGTAGAGGGAACCGCAAAAATACACGATTTTGGACTATCTGATCATTGTGCACAATCTTTACAAGTACCCGTAAAAAAAAGGCTCCCCCCACCTATAAAATGGTGGTATGAGTTAAAAAGAGATTTTCATGCCGATAATCAATTAAAATTTATTAATTCATTATCCTGTTTAAGTTTTAATGATGTGTATAACGAAAACAATGCCACACAAGCATTTAATCACTTTTATGATCTTTACATACTCTTTTATGACCTATGCTTTCCAAAGATTAAAGTAAAGATAACGAATCAAACAGATCGCTCAAAACATCTAAGTAAGACATTAAAAAACTGTTGCCGTAAAAAAAGGCAACTATATCTATTAAGTAGGAGATCTAACCATTGTAAACTACGGTACAAAAAATATTCCACGGTTTTGAAAAAATGTATACTCTCTCATCAAAGATCTGTAAACTTAAAATATATAAATAAAAACAAAAATAAATGTAAAGCCGTTTGGAATATTATTAAACAGTTTACCACATCTGACTGTAACAATAGATCGGTAGAAAAATTGTATATAGACAGTGAAAATATTGATGATCCCGAAAAGATAGCTAATTGTTTTAACAGTTATTTTGTTAAGTCTGTCACCGATAATGTAACGTCTGACAACTGTGATGACATTAAGATTACAAACAACGACTCGACTATTTTCCTTAATCCAGTTAGTGTAAGTGAGTTAATCAATACAATTAAACAACTTAAAAACTCTAAAGCTGTTGGTCATGACGACTTACGGACAGACATAATAAAAAAGAGCATGTTGTTGATCGCACAGCCCCTAGCTCACATAATTAACTTGTCATTAGCTCAGGGCAGTTTTCCTGATATACTTAAAAAGTCCATTGTAAAACCTTTATTTAAAAAGGGAGATAAATCAGAAATGGGAAATTATAGACCCATAACTTTGATACCTATCTTTTCAAAAGTATACGAAAAAGTAATGTACAATAGGCTAATAAAGTTTTTAGAAAATAAGAAAGTATTAAATGAAGAACAACATGGCTTTCGGAAATCTAGATGTACATCCCTGGCAGCATTTAAGTTAATGAAGAGCATACTAAATGCAGTAGAAAATCGGATACCAGTGTCGGTTTTATTCATGGACATGAGTAAAGCGTTCGATTTTGTTAACCATAGGCGATTGGTGTCAAAATTATATAAATATGGTATAAGAGGACCCGCCCTTGAATGGATAAAGTCATATCTTGACAATCGATCGCAATGTGTGGAGACTATAAAATACTGTGCAAAATCTAGGATTCTTATGTCATATAGATCTTCATATATGGTTAACAAATACGGAGTACCTCAGGGTAGCATTTTGGGACCGTTGCTATTCTTATTGTATATAAACGATCTGCCTAACTATCTGTCTCATGAATGTATTTTATTCGCGGACGACACCTCAATTATTGTAAGATGTAAAGATTTAGATACATATAATTCTGATATTGAACGGACATTATCTCAAACTATAGAATGGCTTAAGGTCAACAATTTAAAAGTAAATTTAAGTAAAACTAATTATATACAATTCCATACTAGCCGAGGCCACTCACAAAAATTAAATATACATTTTGAAAACGATCCTATTGAAGAAGTGCAACATACTAGGTTTTTAGGAATAATCATAGACTCTCATTGCAACTGGCAAAAACAGGTAGATAGTGTGTGTTCTAAAATAAATAGTTTCGTATACGCATTGAGAAGAATAAAACAAACTGTCTCCTTGCAAGCCGCTTTGACTGCGTATAATGGTTATGTTGATTCGACTCTTCGATATGGATTAGTTTTATGGGGAAATTCCACAGATAGAGACAACATTTTTATGGTACAAAAACGTTGCATCAGAGCAATATTTGGCATTAAGAGGCGAGATTCCTGTCGTCCGCACTTTATAGACAACTCTATACTCACCGTGCCATGCTTGTATATTCTGGAGGTGTCTGTATTTGTACACAAATATAAAAATCAATTTATAGAATTGCAGCAGGTACGCACACGTAATGTTCGATCGCAATATAAACATAAACTATATACGCCTGCTTCAAAATTAGCATTAACCTCCAGAAACGCATACAGCATGTGCATTATAATTTATAATAAATTGCCTGACAAATTTAAATGTCAAAATATACATCTGTTCAAAAAATATGTTAAGACATGGCTGGTACATAAATGTTACTATAGTGTTAAGGATTATTTGGATGACGTTATTTGACCTATTATGTATTTTATTAAAATTATGATATTATTTTGCATTGCACATTCTTGTACTGACATTTAAATTAATTGATTTCGTTGTTTCTATATTATTATTCTAAAATGTATGTACGCCTGAAAAGGTAGGGTTTCGTGATACGATGTATTAAGCAATGATGACTGCAAATGTTACCCGATTTCCCACATGCATTAAATAAATCATTTCATTTCATTTCATTTCATTTCATTTCATTTCAAAACGAGTGTGTCATGAAAACATCCGAAATTCTTGGTATTTCGAGAAGTTCAGTTTTTAAAGTTTTGAAGGAATACAAAAAACAAGAGAAGTTTACGTCGCCTCTGAAACCCGGTCCAAAATTAGCGTTCAGAGATAAGGTGGACGAATTTACTTTTGCGGCAATAAGTCAAAAAGTTTTTTGAAAAAAACGAGGCCACGACTGTTGCAAAGGTAAATTGTATTGCGATTTTCAATTATTTCCGTTAAGTTTGTTGTATATGTAATATAGTCTGACAACCCAATTCCGACAGTAGAATATTTTTTTTAATTTATATGACTCCCTTTTTTCGCTCGGAAATATAAATTTAAAGAATATTCCACCACCAGATTGTGATTGTCAGGCTATAGCTAAATTTTTATTTTGTAACTGATGATGATGATGACGAAATAACGGAACCTGGGAATGAATAATATTTTATAATAAAGACTAGTTATCGTCGGACAAGGTGTTTTATTTTTTACCTACAGACTCGGAAACCTTTTTATGCTTTAAAACTAGTGGGTAAAAACGCATTTTATCCATTCACTACCTCGAAAATCAAACAAACCTAAATTCGTACCTCTTATTTGAAACTAATATACTTATTTTTGATTTAAACTAGTCTGTTATTTGTACTTTACAACTTGTCGATATATTGTTATCGACATATACCGTTCACTATTTTTATTTTGCTGTTCCTGGTATCATTTTACCTGTCAGTCATTTGTCAATTTAGTCCGTAGGTCTGTGGATTTTAGTTTAGTTGACTGTACTGAACATAATGGTAGAAATTTTGTGAGCTGACTATGAGTGCACATCATTCAGTCGACTATAATTCCTACTACACAAAGTGTGACCAGCCGCAGATTTTTTAAATTTCCTGCCAATACCTTGAGTAATATTTCACTAGCCAGACATTATCATTTAGAATTTCAATCAAATAATAAGGCACTCTCCATTTCTTTTAATAGTAAGCGTAATTTCATTTACACTAGAAACAAACAATTCTTAGTATCTGAACGGGTACTCACAAGTGTGACATTGACATCTATATGACATTGACAGCAGACTGACAGTAATGAAATGAAAACTTTACTAGTACAAAATAGTGCAAATGCGATTACACCGATTTTTTCCTATGTATATCAACCAAATAAGCACACAATATTCGTAACAATTTGTGCTGTTCATTCAGAGTGATTGTGTGACATAACGAATAATGCAGTCACAGGAAAAACGTTCTAAAAATGTGGACTTAGCTTCCTTAGATCCTTCCATTCGTGTAAAACAACTGGCAACCTACGGAGCTATGGTGGAGGTGGACCCTAACGTGCCTCCTCGTAGGTAAGTTGTTGCCTACACTATCATGACCAGCAACTTTAGAAGTGGCTTCAGTATATTAATTGCATCATGTCATGATCATGAGTCATATATGGGAATGATAGGCATTAGGATACTCTGTTATTGTTTGATTGTTGTTGACAGCATTAATAAAAATTCCGAAAAAAATCGTCTTTCACTTAAACAACTATAGTACAATGTGAGCAGCAACTGCTGGACGTATACAGTGGAAACTGGATAAGTGGAATCGCAAGGGACCGGCTGTTTAGTTCCGCTTATCCAGGTTTTCCACTTATCCAGTTTTCCAATTAACCAGGTTCAAATAAAACGTTTTCTCACTTACAGAGGCTCTCGCTAACAGAGGTTGTGGATGCTAGTAATGTCGCTTGTAGAGGTCACATATAAATATATGGTCAATAAAAGAGCAAGACTTAAATAATCCTCTTTTATTAAATACTAGCTGTGCCCCGCGGTGTTACCCGCTCATCCCACGGGAACACTAATTTTTTTCGGGATGAAAAGTATCCTATGTCCTTTCCCGGGTCTCAAACTATCTCCATACCGAATTTCATCTAAATCGGTTCAGCGGTTTAAGCGTGAAGAGGTAACAGACAGACAGACAGACAGACAGACAGACACACTTTCGCATTTATAATATTAGTATGGATGTATATAGAGGTGTTGGTGTCCACTGCACTACTCTCTGCACATTTTTTTAAAAACCAAATCTATACGTTTTTTTAATCCTTCTAACCATCCATTACTCTTAGAAAAATTATGAATATTAGCCTTTTTGCAAATTCTTCAGCTTTTTCTTTTATCATTGGTCCATTAACTGGTTAATTTTTTTCTCATACAAAATACATACCTAGTTAAAACACGAACCATAATGTTAACAAAATACCACTTATAGAGGTAATTTGTTGCCAAGGGACTGGAAACGAGAACTTGGGTCCACTTAAAGAGGTTTTCCACTAACCCGGGTTCCACTTATCCAGTTTCCACTGTATTTTATTAATATTATTTGAAATACACAATATATATATCTATTTCCCCTCAGTGCGGTTATACACTGCATGGACTGCTTGGTGCATGCTGCCGCTTACTGCCTTCTTCAGTGTGTCAGACCATCTAGTAGGTGCCCTACCTTGCGCACATCACCATCCATCAATCATTTGTAACTTTATGCCATAATAAAATCATTATACATATACCTATTTCAGATATTACAGATCTGGTCTTGAAATGGTTAGAATGGCCAATGTGTACCTGGCAGAAGGGAGTCTCGAGAATGCCTATATTTTGTACATGAAGTTTATGACACTGTTTCTGGAGAAGATGCGGAAACATCCAGAATACGCTTCCGTGCCCGCACAAGTGAAGACTGTGAACCAAGCTAAGCTGAAAGAGGTCATGCCAAAGGCTGAGAAACTGAAGCAAAAGCTGTTGGATCAGTTTACAAAAGAGCATAAGCTGTACCAGGAAAATGAGGTTTGATTTAAAATTATCTTGCTTAACTGTAATGGAGCATTGAAGACTGATTATTTCATTTTATCTACACTCGTATACCTATTAAAAAGGTTGAGAAAATGTATATACCTTATTACACTCAAGGAATTCAACCAATTTTGAAAAGTATAGTTGAATGCTAGTTTACAGTTCCTACTGATGATTTAACAACGTATCTTACCTACCAGAGGTATGAATATACTGCTAATCTATTATGGGGTCTTAACATAACTATGTGAGGGTTGTTTAGAATGAAAGCTTGGTGAAATCTTAGTGAAGTAGTTCATACATCAATATTATATATGGCAATTGGAAGATAAGCAAGGCAGCTATTTAATAGTCAGGTCTTTGGTTCCACAGTTTTTCTACATGAACTGAATATTTCAGGTGAAGAGAAGGTTAGCAGAGGAACAGAGGAAGAAGCAAGAGCAAGATGATGCCAAGTTAGCAGAAAGGCTGCAGGCAGATGAGGATGGTCGTGACCATCCACACTTGAGGGATGCGGTATGTGACATCTTCAATAGCAATGAAATACCTTAATGACATTAACATATTGGAAATGATAGGTATTAGTGGATGATGATAATGATAGGAAATGATAGACATATCATAATTTCCTTCTAAATACATTTGCATTTTCTAGAGAAACCTTTTCCATAGACCGACAAATAGGTCTAGGGTGTTAAAATCTACGCGCCTTACGAAATGAACGTCTGCATGTGTTTACTCTTCATAAAAAACTTTTTTAATATTGTGACAGGACAAATGGGCAGTGTCGCCGAGCGCGCCGCCTGTGGACGGGGTCCTGTACCCCGACGACTTCGCGTCGGAGCCGCCGCGCGCGCCGCCGCACCACTACCGCCCCGCGCCGCCCCTGCTGCCGCCGTCGCTGTCGGTGCCTCAGTGAGTGGTGTACATTCATGATTGGACTATAACCCTTTGAGCGCCAAGAACACCTAAAGGTGTCGCGTGCTGTCGTGCCTATCACGCCACCGGTATATATAAGCGTTAACAAGAATAATATAAAACTAAACTCTTTCCTTTCAACTTCACTCTCTTGTTCTGTATTGTCATAAACTCTTTCGTTGTGCTGTATCTGAACGGCTTCGGGATCGGGCCGCCGCGCACTCTACTACAAAACTACTGCCGCCACTGCTCCCGCCTTCGTCGTGACCCGGGGCCCTGTGTCATTGATACTGCAGTAGCTACGTCTCCGTTGCTGATGTCACTCAGCAGCATCAAATTTCCCCCTCTCAACCTGAGTCCTAGATCCATTACTGTTTGGACAGCCATATTATGGCTTTTTTAAACAGTGATCTTCTAAATTCTCTTAAATTATTAGAGGGGATCGAGCCTCTGAGTCTGAGGAGAGACTTTGCCCCCTTGTGCGTGTTCTACGGTCTGTCTGATGTGTTCTGAAATCTGAGGAATTGTTTGACATGATGCCCACGGCTACTTCCATCCACTGCTCCTACCATCATCGCACTGCTCGCCATCGGCAGGGTGTTCATCCTCACACACACGGTTCCAGGGGAATTTCCTACCGCGAACGCTATGCATGTGATGTGGAATGAGCTCCCTGCTGAGGTTTTCCCCGGGGGCTAGTATGCGGTTCTTCAACAGAGGAGTAAATAGGTTCTTAAGGGGTCGGTAACGCGTGTGTAATGCTACTGGCATCGCAAGCGTCCATAGGCGGCGGCATCAGGCGGGCCGCATGCTTGTTTGCCACCGTCGTAGTATAAAAAACACACTTTCTGCTAACCTGTATAACCAATAAATTGGAGCACGTTTATCCTGCAGAGACCCGGGCGTGTCGAGCTACATGTCGAGCCTGTCCGGCTTGCGGCCGGTGCTGGTGCCGGCCGCGCTGATGGCCAGGTTCCAGCAGCTCGCGGCGCCCAACACGCGGCGCGACGTCGAGACCTGCGGCATACTGGCCGGAGTGCTGGTCAGTCTACACCACAAATACATACAAATACAAATACAAATACAAATACAAATACAAATACAAATACAAATACAAATACAAATACAAATACAAATACAAATACAAATACAAATACAAATACAAATACAAATACAAATACAAATACAAATACAAATACAAATACAAATACAAATACAAATACAAATACAAATACAAATACAAATACAAATACAAATACAAATACAAATACAAATACAAATACAAATACAAATACAAATACAAATACAAATACAAATACAAATACAAATACAAATACAAATACAAATACAAATACAAATACAAATACAAATACAAATACAAATACAAATACAAATACAAATACAAATACAAATACAAATACAAATACAAATACAAATACAAATACAAATACAAATACAAATACAAATACAAATACAAATACAAATACAAATACAAATACAAATACAAATACAAATACAAATACAAATACAAATACAAATACAAATACAAATACAAATACAAATACAAATACAAATACAAATACAAATACAAATACAAATACAAATACAAATACAAATACAAATACAAATACAAATAGTAATACTAATACTAATACTAATACTCTTTATTGCACACCAACATCAAGGAATATACAACACAACATGAGATACATTCATATAACAGGCAGAGGTAAACAACAGGCGGGTACATACCTAATAGGCTAGTTGACCCAGTTTTGAAATATATTTTAAATGGTTAATAATGATCTTACTAGCTCTTAAAAAAAAAGGCTTAAATTTTTGTGACAGCTAGAAATCTAATTTTTATCGATTGAAAATTCGAAGTTTCATGAACAGTCAAATACGCCGTCCGCCATTTTTTGCCTTTTGCTAATCTGTGGCGTGACGTAGATTTACGTGTAAATATTCGAAGTTCGACCGTCGTATAGTGCCATTCCGCTCACTCCAATATACTTTGACAGGACATGGAGAGGGACGGCACTATTCGAAGTCGTCAAAGTAGACTTTCAGTTTTCTTTACAGGACCGATGACGTCACTATCATAAGCGAAAATGGGGGACAGCGTTTTAGGCATTTCAAAATACAGATTAAAAACCATATGTTCAAATTAATTTTTTACAGCCATCTTTCACTTCTTTAGGTTTCCCTTCCTAAATACTATACGGCATTAACATTAGTTTATGACAATTTGACATGATTCAACTAGCCTATACGTTCAATCTCGTAACCACAGACAACCCCCACTAGACGGAGCATGTAAGGCGACCCGCGCGCACCAACGATATGGTACGGCAGAACATTAAAGTATGAACACGGCGGCCACCGTTTAGTTGCGTCCTTGTTTATGATCCATGCGTACGTCAACGAAAAAAGAAATTAAATAAATAACATGGTAAATTGTAGTGTTAAGTGGTGTAGAGTGACCTCATAAACATGGACGCAACTAAACGGTCACCGCCGTGTTGATACTTCAATGTTCTGCCGTACCATATCGTTGGTGCGCGCGGGTCGCCTACGGGTCGCCTTACATGCTCAGTCTAGTGGGGGTGGTCTGTGCTCGTAACTCAAGATTCGTGATCATTCCCAAGTTGCACACAGGCTGATTTAGCGCTTATACAGCCCTTATTCAGTTTAAGTTAGCTGTATAAGAGCTGCATAAGCGCTTACGAATCCTGTGAGCTGCATGGGTCCTTCTTCTTCCTCGGCTGTTCCCGTTACGCGAGGTCGGCTTTCCTAATCTTAAGTTGACATTCGCGTCGATGATAGGTGTCTTCTGCAGCTAAGCCTAAATCCTTCATGTCTCTCTGGAAATTCGTCATCCACGTAGCTTGAGGCCTACCTCTCCCTGTTTTCTTCGTAGCCATGGAAAGGCACTTTTTCAAGATACGTGATTATTGGCAACATTATTTTTATTTTTACAGGAACGGGACCAGCTGAAAATCACCCACGTGATCATCCCGAAACAGACCGGCACCGCAGACTCGTGCAGCACCAACAACGAGGAAGACATCTTCCTGTACCAGGACCAGCACAACCTCATCACGCTGGGCTGGATACATGTGAGTCAACAAAATCACCCACATGATCATCCCGAAACAGACCGGCACCGCAGACTCGTGCGGCACCAACAACGAGGAAGACATCTTCCTGTACCAGGACCAGCACAACCTCATCACGCTGGGCTGGATACATGTGAGTCAACAAAATCACCCACGTGATCATCCCGAAACAGACCGGCACCGCAGACTCGTGCGGCACCAACAACGAGGAAGACATCTTCCTGTACCAGGACCAGCACAACCTCATCACGCTGGGCTGGATACATGTGAGTCAACAAAATCACCCACGTGATCATCCCGAAACAGACCGGCACCGCAGACTCGTGCGGCACCAACAACGAGGAAGACATCTTCCTGTACCAGGACCAGCACAACCTCATCACGCTGGGCTGGATACATGTGAGTCAACAAAATCACCCACGTGATCATCCCGAAACAGACCGGCACCGCAGACTCGTGCGGCACCAACAACGAGGAAGACATCTTCCTGTACCAGGACCAGCACAACCTCATCACGCTGGGCTGGATACATGTGAGTCAACAAAATCACCCACGTGATCATCCCGAAACAGACCGGCACCGCAGACTCGTGCGGCACCAACAACGAGGAAGACATCTTCCTCTACCAGGACCAGCAAAACCTCATCACACCGGCCAAGTGCGAGTCGGACCCGCGCACCGAGGGTTCCGTACAAACCTGCAGGGTAGGTATATAAGTAAAAGTAAAAAAAATGCTTTTCGATATTTTTACTTTATCTGTGCTATAAGACGTTGCTTCGCACCAAATTTCAAGATTCTGAGTTCACGGGAAGTACCCTGTCGGTATAGATTCCCTTGCGAGTGTCGAAAATTTGCAGCATAAACGGCTGTATCTTCTGATTGCGTTGACTTACAAGTTTGATTTTTTTACAGCTCCAAGGGACAGTAGACCTGAGTATTTGATATGAATTTCAGCTTGATACCTTAACGCGTTCCTAAGAAAAAGGGTCTTGACAGATAGATAGACGGATAACAATTTGATCCTATAAGTGTTCCGTTTTTTCTTTTCATGTTCGATTTTTTTTGATTTTCGTTTTTAATTTTTAGAGTTCCATACTGAGGTAAAACTATAGAAAAAATTACAAAAAAATGGTTGCTGTTCCATGCTTACCAATACTATGCGCTTAGTTTTATCCAGATACGTTCTTCCATCCACCATTTATGTATTATCCATTGGTAAATTAGGAATCTTCGTGGCCGCGGTACAATAACTAGCCTTTTTTGTTTTCGTTAATAAATATAAATCTTCTACTCCTATACTATATATATAAGTACGATACGGCGATATATATTAGTCGTTTTCAAAAAACATTTACTTGGTTAAAGGCTATAATTAAAACAAAATCTTTTGTGTACCGAAAGTTAACCATATCTTTTAAGTATGACTAACTTTTACTCAAAGCACGCAACTGTAGTTTTGAACCGATTTTGATGCAGTTTTCAGAAAAGTATTTGTTACCTTTCGGAGAAGGTTTTAGTATTTTAACCGACTCCAAAAAAGTGGTTCTATGTTTGCGATTATAAAGTAGTTCATGAACAACTTGAGTGGTTTGGCACCGACTTTAAAATGTGATTCAAATGTAATCTGTACATGAACGGGCTATGTCTGGATTTTCAGTTTTTTTTAAGTCGGTTCTTTTTTGTCTGTTCCAGACGCACCCGACACAGACGGCGTTCCTGTCGTCCGTGGACCTGCACACGCAGTGCTCCTACCAGCTCATGATGCCCGAGGCCATCGCCATCGTATGCGCACCTAAATACAACGAGTAAGCATTTTTTTTATACTACGTCGGTGACAAACAAGCATGCGGCCCGCCTGATGTTAAGCAGTTCCCGCCGCCTATGCACGCTTGCGACGCCAGAAGCATCAAACGCGCGATGCCGACCCTTTAAGAACCTACTTACACTTACACTTGTATTTTATTAATTTATATTTTTGGTAATTTAGGCAATCGATTTTTGAGGTTCTAGCGATCATATGCACATAATTTAGTAACAGACCCCTTGTCATTTATATCTGAGATTAAGCGTTATTCTCGGAGTTTGGTTAAATTCAGCCTTAAGGTTGTTAAATACTACCTATCGGCAAGGATTATACATATGGATTGACAACCTCATACAAAAAAACGTACTCCAGAAGAAAGCTCAAATACCGTCTTATTTCTAGATGGCGCTGATTATAAGACGTAGATGCGCAATGTTTTATTAAAACACATAATAGATGTCATTGTTGCTAAGCGTTATACCAAAAGAGACGGCGTGGTATCTGTATAGTTCTTAACTAGATGGCGCTGAAACTACTCGTGTTGATTTCTTAATCACGAATAATCAAGCAGACTGCACGTCTAGCATTAACTTTGACACGCGACTCATGTCGCGCGAGATAGCATCATCCGTCACTATCTCATAGTACTGTACAGATAGAGACAGGTAGTATATCTCGCGCGAGAAAGAGTCGCGTGTCAAAGTTATGCTAGCCGTGATCGTTATTGAATAGGTACAGCCAACGTCATAAGTCATAAACGTACGTCCGTACCAAAGACCGTCCGTACTTTCCTAGCGCTCCAATGATATCATATCTATATCATACATTAGCCAGAACTACCTATACGACAACCCGTTCAGAAATTCGTGGCCATTTATGTTCGTCTTATTACATTGAAATAAGTAGGTAATCAAAAGTTTACCTGATCTCACGGAAAAAGAGAGATGGCAAACTCATTGCGCAGTAATGACTACTATGCAATGAGTTTGACACGACTAATTTGTACGAGAGATTAGGTATACCTATATTTATAATTATTACCCTTTGCATTAAACTATTTTAAGTAGGTATTACATAAGTACCCGAGTATATTAATACTACGAGTACTAATACTGGCTTAGATAGTAAATAATACATTCTGCTAGTTATTTTTATTGTATATCTTTATTATGAACAATGATCAACGAAAGCACACCAAAATTTTAACACACTTTAACAACATACGGCACACTATAAAGTTCAATATGAAGAAGTAATTATAAATACTAGTTAAGCCCATTTTATTCCAATTGGTCTTTGGTCAAAATATCTCACTTCATCATATACAAAAATCGCTGAATCGCGATTATTTCTGCTTTAAATTGACGTAAGCCATACTTATATAGGTAGCCATAATACGACTCGTCAATTTCAATCTTCTGTACCGTTAAATGCCCCCTCATGTGTTCCGTACTGAAAGAAACTTTAGGAATCTTTAATCAACACTTTAAGCACGCCAAGAATAGAGTTTTCTCTACGAATAGAGTCTTCTTTAAACCTATTTTTTTCTTCAGCATATATTTCTAAAAGCTTTCGCTTCCGTCTTTCTTTTGGCGTTATGCCTCTACTACCATACCAGTGAGATTTTAATTCTGGTTCATTGCATTACAGATGATTTCAACTGAAAATTCAAATTCCATCCATAATTTAATAATAAAATTCAGCGCTTTAGATGCAAAACTTCAATACTTTCTAAAATTAGTATTTGCTTTGGCATAACATGTCATTCATTACCTAAAAAATATAGAACCTATATGAATTTGATGTAATAGCATGGCAGCACGCTATTTAAGCCTTTTCTTAAACTGTTTAAACTAAGCAATCTTGTGATGCTAACCTTGTCAGAATCAAATAATGTTCTTACAATGAAGGTTTAGGATTGTCATTTGAAAACTATTTATTAACCAGTCATAAATTTTGATAATAAACCTCCCTTAAGCGGAACGTAAATCGAAAATAGCAAAACTATATTACAATAAGCATCAATCAAAAACTAATGACATTTTCATGACGTTACATTCAAACTGAAAGAGACAAAACATCATTTGACAGTATATCACACTTACCTATAGCACTATGGCCAGTACATGGCCAGGCTTACTTCAAAGGCTTGACTTGAAATATTTCATCCATAATAAATACTTAATCAACCATAAAAGCCTTAAAAGCGAAAAATTACCCTCAGTGAAAAAACTTCTCAACATATCAAAAATTGTAAAAGCACAACGTGGAAACGCCATCTATTGTCAACAAGGTATAACATTACGACACTTACAAAACTCTGCAAAAGTTGTTAATTATGAACACCGTTCTATTTCGTTTATGTCGCTACTGAAACGCCGTTTTAATTCATTTTGATACATACGGAGGCATCTAGTTCGCCGACGATAAAATCTTTATCGGCGTACGCTTCTTACTATGAACATCATACTTCCTTACCTTTTATCTTCCTTGCTATCGGTTTAGTTCAATGACCGATTAGGACTTACTTACTCCCTCACATTTTAAACAAACTGATAACGTGCGTTTCTGATATGGCTCCGAGCGTCCTGGAATAAGTTTGGTCGAATCCAGCATAAATTATACAAAATTGCGACTGAATGACTAGTTTACAAGGTTTTATTGCGAATTTGGAAATTAAACAGTTGGAAAAGAGAGTGTTGGGAAAAATAAATTGGTGAATACTTAAAATAGATACGAAACGGGTTTACTCACGTCGTACAAGTCAAATATCGCTCGACATGTTTCGAATAGGTACGCGATTCATCATCAGGAGCTACGATCAGTCGCGGCGGCGGCCAATGGAAGAACGAAGAAGCTCCTGATAATGAATCGCGTACCGATTCGAAACATATCGAGCGATATTCGACTCCTACGACGTGAGTAAATCCGTTTCGTATGTATTTTAACACATTCACTGCCAACGATTTCGTAGCGCTACGCGCGTAGCCGATAACATGGGGAAATGCGTATGTAGCGAAAATTTACTACGAGCACAGCGCCCACGGAACGGGTTCCCGGTGTTGAATGTGTTAATATGTCTGAGGCTATGATATTATAAAAATAAAATAAAAAAAAAGCATTTCTTTCAGACAAATTAATCCATATATTGTTAGTATTACAAATATAACTTAAATAACTATGTTAGTGCCTAAACTAATGTGTTGAGAGGTCCAGTGCCTGATTAGGGCACTGTCCCATATCTCCGCCACGAGAGTCAGGAGACTGTGGCGGCTACCGTTACCGTTGAATATAGGATACCGTGGAATATATATGGTCATCTGTTTGCAGGACGGGATTTTTCGCGTTGACCCCTGATTACGGCATGCAGTACATCACGAACTGCCGGCAGAGCGGCTTCCACCCGCACCCGGAAGACCCACCGCTCTTCTATGTAAGTTTTTTATTATCTATACGATTATAAATAAAGTGGTGAAAATTTCATCTTTGTCCACTCATCACGATCGATTTCGACAGTTTTTACTCGATTATCGAGAAGCATATAAATCATAAGCCACTTTTTTCTCCACGAACTTTTTTTCATACGCTATCTCACTTTGTGATTGCAATTTTCAGACCGTCGACCACATTCGCATCGACCAAACAGCGCCCGTTGAGATGGTGGATCTCCGGAGATGAACTGATACTTAGCTGTATGCCTTATCTGTACCTGTGACTTGCATCCGGCCATACAGTTGGATCCGGTTTGCAAAGCCTCGTTACGGGCTTATGGCGTAACTTACCTGTTTGTTGTGATGATAGCTTGTTCAAATTTGAATGTCTTATCTTTAAACATTTACAGAACTACAGAGTGCATTTGTTTTTTCTTCGGGTTTTTCTGGCGGGGAGAAAATCACATTCCCTGGCCAAGGCAAGACGTACAACTTTAGACAAACCACGGGCGGTAATTCGTAAAGCCCCAGATCGCATATTTATGGTGGCACAGACAACTGCGGTCTGGGCCATGTGAAGTGAAGCAATAGTTAAAAGACTTGACATTGGCGAAATCGTGTCTCTGGTGACTATATCTACCATAACATGAGGTGAATGTCCCCATGCTTAACACTGTATTAGTTATAGTTCGAATTCCATTTCTTAAGCGAATCCCATTAGCTTTGTACCCGATGAACAATACTCATTATCTGTATTGTTGACTGTGGCCACAGCTGCCACTTCGAAATGTAAGGCGTTATAAGTGCAAATTACTTTTACACTAATTTAGTCTTTAAGTCAAACGAAATAAGGTTTACTCTTAAACAAAGAGAACACAGATGTTGGTCACTTCGTAAGTGAAAGAGCAGTGAAGTTCATATCGATGCTTAGGCTGACGAACACAATTATCGAAGTGACCAACATCTGTGTTCTCTTTGTTTAAGAGTAAACCTTATTTCGTTTGACTTAAAGACAAATTTAGTGTAAAAGTAATTTGCACTTATAACGCCTTACATTTCGAAGTTGCAACTGTGGCCACAGTTAACAATACAGATAATGAGTATTGTTCATCGGGTACAAAGCTAAGTGGATTAGCTCAAGAAAAAGGATTATTTCTATACCATCTTTAACCTTTATAGGTCAGTTTCCTGAAGTTAATATGTAATAAATAGGTGACACTAACAACTAAAATATTTTTTTATAAATTAACACGATACCGTTAGTCAAGTTACAGTTATTATTTCCCAATAAAAAATAAATACATAAGCAAAGTCAAATACAGGGAACCAATCTGACCATGTCACGCAGTGACGTCATAGTTTTTAAGTGTTTCTTAGATTTCATTACCTATAAAAATAAAATGTAACATTTGATTTTTCAGGAAACTAGCCTATTTAATATTAATTTATAGAGGTGGCAGACATGCTATCAATTTGTATTTACATTCGGTTCAAGCCTAGGTCAAATATTGGGACGTTTAACGTAGCAATTTTTTGCCTTTATAAGTAAATTGAATTCAGAGGGAACCTGTCGATTTACTGATAAGATAATCATTTACAGATAAGACATCTCAATTAGAATAGGTTGATATTAGTCTCCACGCGAGCTTCCTTATGCACTTTAGGTAAGGTGACGCCATATTAAGTTTGTTTTGTTGGTGGTTCCTTATTGTTCGCGTTAGTGTGATACTACATAACATAATTATTAATAACTTTTCACATACATCCATTAATTTTACAAATATATTACTCATTATCGTGATTTGTTGACGCATAACAAAACCTTAATTATCAAAATTTAGCCGTAACATTGATATATAGGCATTCTATCTTCGTCCTCCGGGTAGGCAAGCACTTGTGACTCCTCTGGTGTTGCAGGTGTCTATGGGCGACGGTAATCGCTTTCCATCAGGCGATACGTTTGCTCGTTTGCCTCCTATGACATAAAAAAAAAAAAAAAAAAAAACTAAAATAATTGGTAACGAAATAGGAAAAGGTATCATATCTCAACCACGAAAGATTGTTTCCCATCTGTAACGTTTCGCCAAATTTTCATTTGTCCGAAAGTAGTTTTTTCCTGAAACCCGTAATATTTTCATTTACAGAACCTTTTTAAGATAGGTTTGTTTTATAATTACTTATTCTGAAAAAATTACAGTTCTGGAAAAAAATGGCTTCGGATAAATGACAATTTAGCCAAACGTTACAGATGGGAAATAAAAAATTGTGTTTCAGATAGGTAGGTTAGGTAAGGTAGGTTATATTGAACTTTAATTGATGTCTTAATTTTGTACAAGCTTTTGGAGAAATGCTCACATAGCAGCAATATGAACGACAATATCAACTTAAAAGATTTGGTTTGGTGGCACTAGCTGGCAGCACCTTCGTTGTGCACTCCCTAATACTTATAGGCTAGGTTAGGTCTTACAAATTATTGAGGTTATCCGTGCGTTTTAAGCTTTAGACGATAAAATAATGTCTATCAAAATTGCGTGTCTATGTCAATGTTGAATTACGAGAACTACAGCCGAAGTGTTTTATTTACTTTACACAACATCGACACACTTTGAAATGTGACGCTCTTGGATTTAAATTCTTAACTTCAAAGACGGGTAGTAATGCCCTTTTATTAAATTGTCTCATACACGTATACAGATAGTGGATAATATTTTGCCATCATGCAACATTAGCATGGTTTCTCTATTAACTTCGTTAAAAAAGTTGAGATGATAATATATGAGCTTTCCCGGCAAAATACGGTGGAAAATTTATTCACTAGATCTGTAACACAATTCATCATACAAACCATTATCAATTGTCTTTTGTAAATACTCGAGAAATGCTCTCGGGTTTAATAATGACATGTTCTGTCAGAAAAAAGAGAGGCATGCTAAGGTGGCAAGTAGGTTACTTTACGACTGACTGTCTGTACGATAAATGATAGTAGGAATAAGGAGGCAAACATTTAAATACCTATATCTATCTCTATTTACGAAAACTTGCAACCAGTATTTACTTGTTTAGTCAAAGAGGTTTAGCCTGAAGACTGAAGCTTAAAGTAGATAATAGAGGGCATAATTTGTGGTTGTTTATAATATCGATATTTAATGTTAGTAATAAATAATAATAAAATAATACCTACTGTGTGGGCTAGGCTAGGGAGGAAGTCGCAAACATTTTGCTATTGTAAATACAATAATATTGCAAATTTCCACTCATATTTGTAAGTTAAATAGCAAAATGTTTCTGGTACAGGGCTATTTGTGATTTATACTGATACTGAGAAATATCTGTCAAAGATAAATGTCATATTATTTAATTATATTTAAGATTATATCAATCTCCTGAGGCCAACCAAGGACTTTTTCGGTATTAGGTCAGTTGGGACAAGCGCGCTGGCGAGGCAAACGCACCTACCATATCGAAATATCGCATAGTATAGATGTTATAACACTACTAACTGACACCTACTAACTATAGTTGAGTCAAGCAACTTAGTACCACTACTACCATGTATAGCCCAACAAGGTGTCTTTTAGGGTTCCGTAGCCAAATGGCAAAAAACGGAACCCTTATAGATTCGTCATGTCTGTCTGTCCGTCTGTCTGTCCGTCCGTATGTCACAGCCATTTTTTTCCGAAACTATAAGAGCTATACTGTTGAAACTTGGTAGGTAGATGTATTCTGTCAACATCATCCTCCTAGCCTTTGTCCCATTTTTTGAGAATGAATTCTCAATCGGGGTCGGCTACCTAAATCCCAAGATGTGGCGTAGGCACTAGTTTTTAGTTTTTTTATGTATTCTGTGAACCGCATTAAGATTTTGATGCAAAAATAAAAAAAAATAAAGAAAATATTGGGCCCATACTTAGAACTGAAACTCAAAATATTTTTTTTCATCAAACACATACGTGTGCGGTATATAGATAGGTCTTCAAAAATTATATCGAGGTTTCTAAAATATTTTTTTTCTAAACCGAATAGTTTCCGTGACAGACACTTCCAAAGTGGAAAAAAGTTGGTCCCCCCCCTCTAACTTTTAAAATAAGAAAATGAAAATAAATATGATGTACATTATGTACTATAAAAACTACCAACGAAAATTGTTTTGAACGAGATCTAGTAAGTAGTTTTTTTTAATACCTAACTTTGCACCTAATTTATATGGGACGCTATACAATATACATACCAGGTGCAAACTTAACTTAACCACTTAGGGATGGAAAGTGTTTGTACGGAACCCTCGGTGCGCGAGTCCGACTCGCACTTGGCCGGTTTCTTAGTGGTAGTAATTTATTTTACTGGCAACGACAATTTTTGGTAACTGACGTTGAAAGCCAGTGAATGTCACTGATGTTAATATGACTAAATAATCCGCAAATTCCAAGTAATATTCGTATAATAAAGCCAAAACTATCCACAGTGATAAAAGTAAACTTTTTTTTCAATAAGTAGTATTTACTTCGGAAGAGAGACGAAGCATTGAGCAGCATTCCGGTAAACAATGTTTTGAATTTGGTTGATGACAAATCGCTAGTGGCGTTTCATAATGCACATTATTGCCATAATTATGAAAGCTGTTTGTAGCGCCACTATCACTGGGCTGAACCGAATTTGCTAGGCTATAGAACAGCGTTATAGTAGTAAAACATCTGTACTTTTGATATGGTGGGCGCGCTGGTCCCGTTGGCGCACTTATCCCGTTTAACCTTAAGTCATTGTAATATGAATCAATATGTGGTTGTTGCTGTCATCGTTTTTCACTAGACAGTGGACTCGGGTGGATGGATATTATAAAATGTTCAAAAATTTGGGAATTTCGTATATGTATTTAATGTCAAGGACTTGTGTTTTGTATTTTCGAATCTAACTGCATTTATTCCCAAACTACATTGATTTGGAAATCTGAGAAAACCATGATACTCTTGTAGGAGCAAAAGTCTTGAGTGATCAAGACTTGCTTTTTTTCTATTCAGTATTTCTTATAAATTAAGCCTTAATTATAATGATGAGGGTTAAAAAAAGAAAGTCACTCAAGTACGACTAGTACTTTATTTTAATAAATGTTGCATTTTCTGTTAATCGCACTGAGTGTATTAATTATTGTTATTTCGTTGTATTTCACTCGATATGGCTTTATGCTACTTATAGCACTATTTTCTGTACATATTTATAATGTTTAAGGTTATGTAAGTGTGCTGCAATATGAGAGTGCAATGTTAGGCTCAGCGGCCCAATTTACTAAGCTACAAGTTACATATCACAAGTGGAAGTCCCGTTTCAACTTATTTCATTAGAAAGAGACTTGTAATGTTTATCTTGTAGTTTCTTGAAATGGGCCCCTGGTCATATTCACCGATTAGATGGACACTGCTTTGACGCCGATTTGAATCAGTAAACGAATTAGTTTATATACTTACACATTATAATTCTACTCTCCGATGAACTTACGTAGATCAATATTGAAATATAGTAAAGTGTGTTTTTCGTTTGTTTAAGGGACCTTCACCGCGAAATGCTAGCCTGTAATGTTACAAAAAATATATAAAAATTCAATAACATTTCAAGCTCGTGCGGGGAGTATGCTCCCGAGCGCATTGAAGTTCCACCATAAAGTTAAATTAAACAAAATATATAATCTTAATAATAACCTTCTTTTGTCTTGCTCACCAATCGAAGGTGTAGTGTTCACTAGGGTTTCCTAATGGGATACTTCAATAAACACATTAATCGGGCTTTCAATAAACCTGCAGTGCGTCCGCCACCGGTGACGTCTGTCAATGTAATGACCGGTAGCTGGCGGATCGAGGATACATTTATTATCTATAAATGTCTATATACTACAGAAGGTTTGCTTGATGATGACATAAGTTCAAAGCAAGCGTCAAATTTCATTCTTAAGGTACAATACAGACCAAATACTGTCTACATTTGAACTGCGACCCAGCTGCAAAATGACTCGTCAACCGGCTGCATGCCCTGCAAGCGGACCGACCCCAGGACCGGCTTGCAGTAATGGCATTACTTCACGCCGGTCCTGCTGATTACTACACGCCAGCAGTAAGCGGACTGCGCAGCATTTATGCAGTTCGGATGCTGTTACGCGATCTTCTTCAGATTTGATCGTTCAACGTCTGTATCAGCCCTCATAGAAAACGTTGTAACATTTATAAAAATATTTCCTTATGAACCCATTTCCCAAACGTAATTTGCTTTGCTAATTCATTGCCTAATTCGTTGTACTTGGTTATGGTTAATGATGTTTAATTTTACAAATCGACAGTAAAAATCCACAGAGCTTTTAGCTGTGCCATTCACGGATGTCAGAGGCGGTGTATGCCTTGTGTTGTCCTTCTATTCGGTAAATATGTCTAAGAGCATTAGTTATGTAATAATTGAATGTGATTCACAATTCGTATGGACCAATGTGAATAAAACTGCTATCAAATTATATGTTTTATTTACGATCAGCATACCTGAATTACTAAAACTACACAGTGCGGGCTCAAAGCATTCGAAGACCGTACTGTGTACCGGAACGCCGAGTGACTGCAATTTATGAAAATAATGAGAAAAATAATTTATTTACCAAAGAAAATTTCTACAAATGTAAATTATGAAAGAAAAATGTATGTGATCTAACTGAAATCTGAGCAGGTCCCGAACCTGCGCCTGCGACCCTAGATCCGGCGTAGGGCTCTCCCAATTGAGCTATCACATCATTACGTCAATTACACCAAATCTTTGATTCCATAATTCTACGCTACTGGATAGCTCTCTGCGTTGTGTTTATAATGCTTATGCGTATTAGCCATACCCTAGGATATGCGATTAGGTACACTCACTCATTCCTTTATCCCTAGCTCATTCCTAATTTTATTTGAGATCTCAATGATTACACTTGACTTTGAATTAAACCTTTATTTCCATAACTATGTAATTACAAATGACTGATCAGCAAACAACAGTAGGTACATACAAGCAGCCATACACATTATTTGACTTGACGCAAAACACAAACAACATTAACTAACCATAGATATAACATCGGCTAATAAAGCTTACAGTATATTATATTGCCAAAGACATTTGATATTGCTATTTATTTATATTTTATATAATATTGCTTCCGACTGATAAAATTATACATAGAATGTAATATGATTGTATAGTACAAAAACCTACTGTGCGTTTTACCACTTTAACGAACATCACATTTTAAACATACATAGGAATACGAAGAGATAGTCAAGCAAGCAAGCAGAATTACAATTATATGTTAATTAGTAATTAAGCGATAGATTCAGCGATAGATTACTCAGATGATGGCGTTATAACTAGATTATGAAACTTCACATATTATTAAGTGCCGCTAAACGGTGCGCGTACCTAAACAGTGTACACAGTATAAAATATATCTAAAAGCTTTATACAGACTACATGATCAATAAGGCACTCGGTGCTATAATATTCCTTAATTAAACTATAATGATGAATCATAATACATTTTTATTTCTGCCACAAAATATATTTTAGTTAATTTGAATCATTTACATAAAGGGTCCATATGTATGTTAAGGCACTGACTTGATTCGACTTATTCTTATAAGAAGTAAGCATGTATATTATATAGCGGCACAGCAGTTATCGCATATATTAGTCTGTGCGGAAGGAGAGAAATCGTGAATCGTGATAGAAACGGGAACTAACATTATGATTATGTTTTTTTTCATTTTTTCATAGGTATTTAATATTATTCCATTTAGTCAGCGGGAAAAAGCGATTAAAAACCCAACTAGTTATAGACTTACAAAAAGTCACTAACTAAACACAAATTTATTAGGTATTTAATAGTCCCCCTAAGTAATTAGTCTCCGACACAAAATCGGTAAGCATAATACTCGTTCAAAATATATTAATTTTACATAATTATGTAGGTCATTCATCTTCTTATCTTAAGATAAGTGACAAAAAGTGACAGTGTTGTCAGCATAACAAAAACCATCAAGTAGCACCGGCACGCCCTCAAATCCTACGACTCTTCTCTTTCCGCACAGATTCTATTTATGAATATTTGGTATCGCACGGGAAAGGGCGGTTGAAACACTCCATGGCCATACCCTCTTATTAAGTAGGTTTGTAAGGCACTTAAAGTCCAACTGAATTATAAAATATGTATATATGCAAAACATATATACTTTTTGAATACCTATAAACTGCTTATAATATTCATCATTCCTCTTGTGATGCTATTCGTTGATTCGAGACCTATATATTTTTTTCATTTATTTATGTAGGTATTGCTAGTAACTTTATAGACGAATTTACTTTCCTTTTTAATATAATAGAACCCTATCTAAAATATACCTAGTATCTACGTATAGAATTTTACCAATTTTATTTTAGGGCAAAATAATATTTAATTATGTTTAATAATAGTGCAATTAATACAGCTTTCTTAAACACTTGCCTAGAACGAAGCACAAAAACGATTAACTAATTATGTGTAGATATGATTCTTATGATCTATTTTTATTGGGAATACTAAATTGACATCTCGAAGGAATTTCAAACATTTATAGTAAATTCAATTGATGCGATTTAGTAACACATTTTAGTTAAAGATAGTTTTAAAAAGTGCCTACATATTCGGAATTGATTAAATGCCAATTATAATTAATGAAAGGGCACGAAGTGCACGACCACAAATCTACGAAGTGTTGTCATTATAGTTTTCCTAATTAAAACAATACCATTAGTGTATGATGTTTTTCCATCGTATTTTGTCGGGTAAACTCGAATCAATATTTCTATCTCAGCTTTTTCACCGAAGTTGAGAGAGAGTGAGCATGCTAAAATTAACTTTTCCGACAAACAACGGTGGAAAAACATCATCAAAAGTGCCTACATATTCGGAATTGATTAAATGCCAATTATAATTAATGAAAGGGCACGAAGTGCACGACCACAAATCTACGAAGTGTTGTCATTATAGTTTTCCTAATTAAAACAATACCATTAGTGTATGATGTTTTTCCATCGTATTTTGTCGGGTAAACTCGAATCAATATTTCTATCTCAGCTTTTTCACCGAAGTTGAGAGAGAGTGAGCATGCTAAAATTAACTTTTCCGACAAACAACGGTGGAAAAACATCATAAGTACCTATATCTGTAATAAATTATACATACTCGTATGAGAAAGAGAGTCGACATCATTGACTTGGCTAAATTTGAAACTTTTAAGTAGGTAACTAAAATACTTAATACCTAATCTTAAATATCATCCAAATGCAAAAAACCAAAAAAACACTAGGTACGATTTGTGACAAAGCCTCTCTTCAAGTTTATTGAGTAATTTTGAAGACAAAGAGACAAAATTTATTGAGTACCTAAATTTGAAGTCGTAGCATTCTTTTTCTATAGACAAAAACCCAGCTCCGTTCTACTTAAAACTAACCTTAACGGCGAGACTCATGCGTTTTCCTCTCCATTTAAAAACATTCAAATCAAATTACTGAATACACGGCTTATAAAATCATACAGATAGCACCAAAAATCCCTAGCAGTAGTTCTACTACGCCTACCCTCAAGGAGGTAGCAGAGTTGGATCGGTTCTGGACCCTCTTGGATGGTAGTTCGTGAGGAATGGTTTTGTTCGTCATCCAGTAATACACGTCGGTGAGCCCTTGCTGCTTTAGCTCCGGTCCTACCACGTTGCGTATCCGTTGGTTGTACGCGTTTAACCATATTATCTGGAATAAAAACACATTGTTACCCTCATGAAGACTGTTTTAGGGTGACGATTTGAGCGTTTTGAACGTCTTATTAGGTACAGTTGGCGGCAAACTTTTAGAACAAAAATGGCGGATCTGCGCATGTACATGTGTACGTAAATCGCCTACTGCGCAGAAGCCTACTGAGAAGAAGAAGAGTGCTGGTCATGCTCAAGAAGTTTGCCGGCTACTGTACCTACTCCGCAATATTAGCCAAATTCATAAAAGCAATGAAGATCATTTTGATAAATAAGTACTGTAAACAGCCGCGCCCGAAAATGGCGCCACAGTTCATACGGAGTTCGTTAATATCGGTCGAAACAACAATAAAAAACCGGCCAAGAGCATGTCGGGCCAGGGCCACGCTCAGTGTAGGGTTTCGTCCTTCACAATAGACGAAAATTACGAGGAAGATTTCAAGCTCTATAAAAAGGTCGTAAACGCCAAGAAAAAAATAATTACTTATTACCTTTCGGAAGTTATCGATTATAGGCGCCATATTGAGCGAAATGTTTAAATATAGTATGGCACTTAACATATATGTGTAACGTTCGAAGTGTAGGGACACCGCGCGGCACTTACGTCATTTTAAAGAAAATTATGAAATTTTGCAATAACTCAAAAACGGCTCAACCGATTTTATTCAATTAGTTTTCATTATTAGTACTTATACGAGTTATAAGGCCTCATTTTCATGAATTTTCCCATAATTTTTTGACCCGTGGTTGAAAAGTTAGAGGGGAGGGACACTATTTTTTAGGGTTCCGTAGTCAACTAGGAACCCTTATAGTTTCGCCATGTCCGTCTGTCCGTCTGTCCGTCTGTCCGTCTGTCCGTCCGTCCGCGGCTTAGCTCCGTGATCATTAGTACTAGAAAGCTGAAATTTGGTATGAGTATGTGTATGTATCACGCCGACAAAACGGTAAAATAAAAACTAAAAAAAAATTTTTTTTTCGGGTACCTCTCGAACACCTAAAGTGGGGGTGATTTTTTTTTTTCGTTTCAACCCTAGTGTGTGGGGTGTCGTTGAATAGGTCTCTTGAAAATAATAGGGGTTTTCAAACATTACTTTTTGATAAAGTCAGTAGTTTTGTAAATATTCGCTCCGAAAATAAAAAAAATTGTGTCCCCCCCCCTCTAACTTTTGAACCACAAGTCAAAAAAATATGGAAAAATTCATGTTAATGCGGCCTTATAAGTACTTTCAATGAAAACTATATTGAACAAAATCGGTCAAGCCGTTTTTGAGTTATCGCCAAATTTCATATTTTTTCTTTAAAAGGTCGTAAGTTGACTTCCAGAAGGTAATAAGTGATTACAGTTTCTAGGGCGTTTACGACCTTTTTATAGAGCTTAAAATCTGTCTTAACTTAAACCTCGGGCTTAAAACAGCAGTTTATTGTGAAGGATGAGCAACTACGGAACCCTACACTGAGCGTGGCCCGACATGCTCTTGGCCGGTTTTTTATTTTCGGAGCGAATATTTACAAAACTGCTGACTTTATCGAATAATAATGTTTGGAGACCCCATGGAGACCCCTATTATTTTTAAAAGACCTATTCAACGACACCCCACACACTAGTGTTGAAACGAAAAAAAATATCACCCCCACTAGGTGTAGGTATTTTTTTTTTTGTTTTTTTTTTACCGTTTTGTTGGCGTGATACATACCTAATCTGTCGCATACCAAATTTCAGCTATCTAGTACTAATGATCACGGAGCTAAGCCGCGGACGGACAGACAGACGGACAGACGGACATGGCGAAACTATAAGGGTTCCTAGTTGACTACGGAACCGTAATAAAAACGGTCGAAGCGGTCAAATAATCACCATTGTTGATATTAGAAATATCTACCGTAATATAATATCACTGCTGATACCGTGACCGACTTCGTTGTTTGAGTTACAACACAAGACCGGAGCAGCTAAAATAGGTACATGTGACCTAAGTTATTTTTGTTAGGTACAATCATTATTTTATAGACACACAAAAGGAAAAAGAAAATCACAAGCACTGATCCACAACGCAGGCTTTATCAGGTGAGTTAAAACTACCCATTATCAACAGGCTTCGTCACATACAAACCCATGACGTAATCCGCAACAGCATCACCTCTAGAACAACAGTGACACGCGACTATTTCTCGCGCGAGAAATATTATCTATCTCTATTTTCACAGTACTGTGAGAGAGTGACGGGCGATGCTATGTCGCGCGTCGCGCGCGACTAGAGTCACGAAGCCAAGTTGTTCTAGAAAGGTATGTCATCTTGTAGGTAGGTTAAATTAAAATTTTACTTTAAAAAGTTAAATTGTACTAACCTCATATTCAGTGAGCATAGACTTGTCGATCAGCTTGGGTTCGAAAGGCACTAGAGTGGCTTCAGCGAAGAACAGGTAACCGACGTTGGGCTTGGCCGCTACCTCGAGGACGTTGCCCAGACACACTCCAAACTTGGTGTCGTACCACGCTGGTTCTGAGAGCGTGGAAACAGAATTTTTTACAAATAGTTCTTCCACTTTTCTCATGAACAAGTTTACTTGTTATCTTACCTTTCAAAACAGTATAAAAAATTTATTCTGTCGAGTGAAAGTGATACTAACCGCTTGTAATAAAGTATCCTTCCCTAGGTGTATACAGATTTATGTCTTGTCTGTAGTCGATGACGACTGGGTCTGAAACAAACACTCATTTAAAGCTCCTCATTCCTTTACTTATTTTCAGGATTTCGAGTGTTGCCAACAACTCTGAGAAATCAAAAACTGCCCTTCCCAACCCACTCTCCGAGAGGAGTCTGCGCGTCCTTATTGCGGTTTGTTAAAGTGAAACGTTTAAGTAACATGAAGAAGCCTTGAGGGCTGAACTCGGTCGGCTCGCCAAGATACATTCTTCTCAACAGCGGTCTCCTCTTGCGAAATGCCGGTAGATTCACAATATGACTTGTAAAAGTGCCCCTGTGGCCTACTTACTGAATAAATCATTTCATTTCATTTACAGAATAAATTATTACAGAACATATTAGCAAGGAAGGCACGCGCCACGTAGTTGGCGTGTGCAGCGGGCAGCGACGGCGGCGCCTGCAGAGTCCCCAGTGCTGCTAGAGCGCGAAGAACTGTTGTCAACCAGTTCGTTCAGTAGCGTACCTTCTCTACGGTGTAGCGCGGCGCCGATGCCGTGTCCCGTGGGGTGCGGGTAGTCCTGGCGCGCGGCCCACAGCGGCGCGCGCGCCACGGGGTCGGCGTGCGCCGCGGGCAGCGTCGCCGGCGCCTGTAGAGTCGCTAGTGCCGCTAGAGCACGAAGGACCGTTGTGTATGCACGCTTCTCGTCCTTGCTGGGAGTGCCGTAGTGGAGCGTGCGGGTCACTAGGGTTGTTCCCTCTGGAAAAGGAGCATAATCGATTATTACCAATAATCGTCCTACGAGGGTTTTGTAGCCTCCTGCAACGACCCACAGAAGTCTTCTGGAAGCTTGTGGAGACCTCACATAATAAAACTACTTACCTAAATATGCCGTGTGAATTCTTAAAAACTTTTTAGACCCTCATTTCAAATGCTACGGACTTTAGACTCTTTAATAATCAGTATTTTCCTGGTGACCCAAACTATGCTATATATTTAAGAAAAAGCTGATAACACTGTTAACCCACAAATGTTATTATTCAATTGATGATTTTTTAAATGATGAATCTTTGAGTGACTAAATATTTACTAATTATTTCGTAAATTGATAGAGGTACATACATGAGTATATAGTTAAAATCACTATTATTATTAAGAACCTAGCTATAAGTAAATTGCCGTGCCCTAACAGGGTTCATGTATTGGACAATCTGTAATCAAGTAAGACCTAATGTACAACATGATTAAAATGCAATAAATAAATGAAATGAATGAAATGAATGCTCAGCTCCCAGCTCCCTTATAGTAGCGGACCCAGGGGCCAATAAAAAGCATCCCGAAAAGCATTTATCGTCCCCGGTGACCTGAGAGACGGGACTAGAAGTCTCACACTCGTTATAACTAGTGGAATAAAGCCCCAATCTAACACGGTCTCTTACCTATGTACTGGCCGACGGACTGTATGACGGGCGTGGAGTTGGACATCACGGTGAAACGGTAGTCGGGGTCGGAGGCGCTGGTATCTTCATATCCTCATTCATGGCTTTCAGTGGTTCACACTGAGTATCATGTACCAACTTACCTATGTACTGGCCGCCGGACTGTATGACGAGAGTGGAGTTCCGGAGTACTTTCCGGTTGGACATCACAGTCGCGCGGTAGTCGGGGTCAGCGGCGCTCGCGCCGAACGCCACCCGTGTGCGCATGGACGGGCCCACGTAGTTCGCCTGCGTGGCGCGCGTCACGTCCACTTTCATTGCCACTGAGAGCTCCGATTGTCCCGTTTTCACCTGAAGTTAAATATCCAGCCATTACTCAGGACTTAAGAAATAAGTAGTCGAGATTGTAGCGAAAAGAGTAAGCTTGATCGAGATGTTTCATCTAAATCCGAAAAACCTACCATTCCCTCCATGTAACTCAGCAGCGTGCTCATCGCCACAGCGTCCCGTAAGTGCGCTGTCCTCATACACTTGATTTCTGCGTTGTTCTTCTGTGCCTTCAAGTATATGATGGGAGACACCACGTAGACCCGCTTCGGCTGCGGCACGCTCTGAGCAATGGCTGCTGAGGCGCCTCGCTGGAAGGTGCCTGCGGTGGGAATCAGGACCTTGGCTTCGGGGGTCCGACGAAGGTCTGTGTAGATCGAGACGTAATCTTTTATACTGCAAAGAGATTGTTTTCTGTTAATAGATATTTTAAGAATAATAAAATTGAGGGATTGGTCTATGTTACAATTGAAGTTGTTTGTGGCTTTCTGATGGCTTTTTATTTGGTTGATACTATATTTAGTTGATTTGTATAGTAACTTATCTATATTTATATTCATATACTATATGTATTGGTGATTGAATTTATATGTGTTATTATTTATTTGGTATATTTATAGTTTTATAATTTTGACGACTGTTTTGTACACAGTGGTTCGAATATTCACTAAATTGTTCAAAGATTAACTGGAAAAAATCCCTAATAGGGATAAGTTCGCCTAGTACATTTAATATTTGTAATAAAGTGTTTTCATAAAATATATAATAAGTACCTACCTAGGTACTTGTAATACATTTTAATCTCAATAATATTTATAATATTTACAACTAAGTATAATTAGTTGGTGGAGACAAGTTATTAGGTAGGGATTAATACATACCAATAGGTAGGTATGAGCAATAGGTATGGGTACGTAAGTATTTATGAGGAAGATTCTAACATTTATGACAGCACAGAGGAAGCAAGAATGTTGCCTCACAAGCTAGATAATCTCATTATGCTCTCCCTGTGGATAACAGGGAAACACAGCTTCATAGTTATGTAAATAGGTATATTATAGAATAAGAATAAAGTTATTTCACAAAGCACACATGAATAAAATACACAGGAAATATCGTGCAGACCCCGAACTAGGCTGTATAACACCTGACCTTCCAATCTCGAACAGGTAAGTTTACAACATTGAACGGTTTAGTGCAAATGGTTGGCGCGTGAACGTCAAATAGACTTTGCACTACTTGGAACAATCACATATTTTCTATAGTATGTTTAATTTAGCATGCTACGAATGACAGCTGTCATATAGGAACAAAACTATAAAATTTGCTGCGTTAACAACTGTCAAACGCGCCATGCTAAATGAAGCATACTATATAGAGGTGATCTGACATTGCGTATTGTACAGGCTCCTATACTCTTCGGTATGATTTTGTCACAGTTACTCAACAGTTATAAAGCACGAGAAGTCTGTCTGTGCAATTACGAACAGTACTGGGCAGATGGTGTGCACGCAGGCGTTCACAGTCCAATTCGAGTCCCAGCCGTACTTCCTGATTAAATTTAAGAAAAACTGTTGTATTTCTGTTGAGTCTCGTCTGAGCCGCGGTACCGAGCGGTCGCATTTGTCCGAGCCATCCCAAACGACCCAAAAGACCACTTGAATCTCTGTCCCAAAACAATAGCCCCTCGCGACACAAAAAACAGCGAGCCGGAGCGGCCCGGCCATCTGTTCGCCTAAACCCCCGTCATAAAGTTCAAAATCCACGCCATGGTGCCTGGTAGCATACTAGGAAGTGAAAAAATTTATCGTGTACCCCAAATATCTCCCAACATTTTCGGTTTATATATAGTGCAGTGCATCTATTTAGCGTATGGCCTAAGTAGTGAGTGTAAGCCTAGTGCGGGCAGCAGGTAGCAGCAATGAAGAGACTACAACAAACCGTTTGGTAAAGGGCGATTGCACAGCACTGCGTCCCAAATCAAAACCCGGTGAGATCTTTCCATAATCACTGCTATTTACCAAATCTAATTTGTAACTAAAATAATTTGCATTGTACCTATACGTGCGTAGCGAGTGACAGACCTCAGGTCTGCGATAAATAGTAACATTACCTCATAGATGCGCCACACTTGTGTCTCACACATGTACAAAAGCCCCGCAATCTAGATGCACTGTTTTCACCCCAAAAACGCACAAATCCCATCGATAAACCAACAAGAACAGACAAAATACATAAATCCTAATTTAATCACTACAATGCAATGTCCACTCAATAGAGTCAAACATTACCTTTACTCAAATAGCTACCCCTCGGAACGATGAACTCCATTACAAAACCATTCCCCAAAATAGCAATAATCGCGTCCTTACGCCTAAAAACAACAGGACCTCCAATTCTACGCAAACGCGTAGCCTCTTTAGACTGTCAATTTATTTCCAAGCAGTTTTATAAAATAATTATCCCTAAACCCTAGGGCATAGGCATAACAGAACACATACTACATAATCAGAGTTTATATTTCGGTTACACTCGCCCAATATAACACCCGCACATACTCCACAAGCAAGTTAGGGCGCACGGCTATTCTATTACTATCAGTCGCAACACCGTTCACTAAAACTTGAATGCTTGAGATATAAAACATAACCAAACAAGGGCTCATTCAAATCCAAAGGTTTCCGCCATCGTAGAAAGACTAGAAAGTAGCCACATCTGGCGTGCATACGGTTACGGTACAACACAAAGACAAGCTCGCCAATCCATGAAACAATAGCAACATAAAAAACAAAGTAGACGCATAAAGGTTTAAAAGTTATTCCATCGATCGCAATAGAGAACTATACCCAACCCACACACAAAAAACTCCGAAACGCAATACAACATAGCCAGTGTCTATCAACCCACATTACAAAAAAACCTATAACACACAAAACACCTCTGACAACACTACTAACAATCTAGATCATAAGCTCTCTCAACAGGACGCCTCCAGACAACAGAGTTATAGGAATCAACCATAACTTAAAAGAAAAGATAACAAGGCGGCGATAATCAACATACTCTGAGATTGTGACTGCTTTTCCGAGCTGATGTCCATCAAACAAACGACTTGTTCGGATTAACTTTTGATCGCCGAAACCTCACGCAATACGCTGACGAAAAACAACATGATGAAATCAAGCGACATGCGATCATAAGAATCTTGCGGATGATAACTTGGAGCAAAATTACCAAAGACTTGAAATTTCAGAACTGATATATATATATATATATTATATGAACAGCAGAATACTACGAATACTCTAAAAACGAAAACAGCACACGCTTCACCCCCAAGACATCAAGCAAGCGGTAGGCACCTCAGGCCTCGTTTATAGCCGTAATTACTACAAAGAAGAAATTAAAAATCCATGCGCTCCTAGAATAAAAATAAAGACACATCACATAGACATGCAGAAGAAGAAATCCATCTAAAAGCGCAACTCAGGAATCTAATAAATAAATAGCGTCAAAGCGGAAATAACGCCAATAGCCTGGCCATTCTTATTAGAATAACAGTGAGCGTAAGATAAATTGGGCCAAGACCAACACAAACTCGGCGTTGAAAACAGAACAACCCATTCATCATCACAACGTTCTGGTTGGATGGATCTAGAACTACAAATTACCTGAAACGCTTTCACCAACTCATAAAGCACAAGCTAAAAAAAAAAAACACCCATATCTCAAGATGATTTTAACGCGCACACATCGGGTATAAAAATGCAAGAACGCGACGTGGCCTGCACCAATTAGAGAAAACCACATTCCATCCAAACAACAACGGTAATAACGTGGAGATAAAGACTTAATAAGAACAGAGGAATTCCAATTAGACATCATTACCGAAATATCGCCATAATGAAAACATCAGCGAAGAGAACTTCATCCAACAACAAGACCGACACAAACAAAACCGTGACGGTGAAAATACGTTTCAGAACATTGTAACCACAAGACCATAACATATTGCAAGATATAACCACAAAAAAGATATACCGAAACATCGTCATAAGGAAAACATCAGCGAAGAGAACTTCATCCAACAACAAGACCGACACAAACAAAACCGCGACGACGAAAAGACGTATCAGAATATTACAGACACGCTGCAAGAAACAACCACAAAAAAAAGAAATACAAAAATATCGTTAGATTGAAAACAAAAACACGATTTTAACGTGCACACATCGGGAGTAAAGATGCAAGAACGCGAAGTGGCCTTCACCAATTAGAGAAAACCACATTCCATCCAAACAACAACGGTAATAACGTCGAGATACAGACTTAATAAGAACAGAGGAATTCCAATTAGACATCATTACCGAAATATCGCCATAATGAAAACATCAGCGAAGAGAACTTCATCCAACAACAAGACCGACATAAACAAAACCGTGACGGTGAAAATACGTTTCAGAACATTGTAACCACAAGACCATAACATATTGCAAGATATAACCACAAAAAAGATATACCGAAACATCGTCATAAGGAAAACATCAGCGAAGAGAACTTCATCCAACAACAAGACCGACACAGACAAAACCGCGACGACGAAAAGACGTATCAGAATATTACAGACACGCTGCAAGAAACAACCACAAAAAAAAGAAATACAAAAATATCGTTAGATTGAAAACAAAAACACGATTTTAACGTGCACACATCGGGAGTAAAGATGCAAGAACGCGAAGTGGCCTTCACCAATTAGAGAAAACCACATTCCATCCAAACAACAACGGTAATAACGTCGAGATACAGACTTAATAAGAACAGAGGAATTCCAATTAGACAACACCCGTAGCAGTAGCAAAAGCCGTAAATAAGCCAAATAATGATCATAAGCAACCTCATCAGATAAAAAGACCAACACAAACAGAACCGCCACGATGTTAAGACGTATCAGATATACCGAAATATTGTCATAATGAAAACATCAGCATAATGAAAACATCAGCGAATAGAACTTCACCCTAAATACCTAAAATAAACCTGAGTAGCAGGAGAAAACCGGTATGGAACGAACAAAATAATCTCAAAGAATGCAGGTGCAATATAAAACTGATTAAACCAGCAGAAGGAATGCCGAATAACCATTAGAGGACAGGAGAGGCAGAGACCCATCCGTCGAGCAAGATAAAAATCTACTCTCAAGACAAGCTGACGAACATGAAACATGGTTCATGGTTCCAACGTCTAAATGGGAAGAAAATTTACCCAAGCATTGAGGAAGTAAGCGACGACGACCCGAGAGACCTAGGACCGGAGCCCACACACATGGATAAAACGCCTTCCTAGCCCATATTTATTACTGCCCAAGGCATAAAGAGGAAAAACTGGCCATCGAAGATGCACTTGAAAAACCACGCTGTACAAGAATATTAAGTATAACAAGAATCTTTCAGAGTGGTTAGAGCTTGCGTCAGATAGGAACAAAGAATTATATCACGACGGAAACAAAGAAAAAAAAAACATCAACTAGAAGACACGGCAGGGAATCAAAAGATGAGAAATAGAACCATCCGGTAACGTTTATCTCCTCCAACATGCCTACTGTAAATACGAATACAACACGCAAAGACGCCAACGAGAGCACGCGACAACTCACCAACGCTCATCCCCGATGCTCTACCCCCCCCTCACCTAACTTCCAATATTGGCTCAAGGTTGCATAATCGGCTGATTGTGGTCGACCGGTTGCGGCTAGTCGGCCCTCCTATCCCATCCCAGAGCGTGTCACTCCTTATAAATCTGTGCCCCCTGGTGTATCCGGCTTGTCCGGGTCAGGCTACGACCTGGCTGGGTGTGGTGCCTATGTTCATGTTCATGTTCATGTTCATGAAAAACTGTTGTATTTCTGTTACCCATAAAATTACTGTCCTATTAACCTAGGGAATATGAAGGTTACGTTTCAATTAGAGCTGGACGAGAAAAATCCAATTATAGGTACGAGTACAGCTGTCATCGGATTTTTCTTTCGTATTCCGTATTAGGTAGGTATGTAGGTATTACCAAGTGTCCACTCTCACCAAGACAAGGTCAGGCAAGCATGCCGTCCCTTTTGAAAAAGGAAGGAGGGCCTATTCTATTTGTGTTGCCCAATCACGGAGAGACTGCACGACAAAATAGGCCTGCGCCTCTTGAGAAAATATAAAGGAATGCTGTTCAAGCAAATCCACCAAATATCACTAACCTGGTACAATTGTTGTTATTACTCTGGCAATTGTAGACCGACAAGGCCTCGCGCACGGGCATCGACAGCTTGCCCTGCGGCACGTATACCCTCAGGTCTCTGGTGCTGATGATGACAAAGGCTTTGAGTAGCGGCGC
Organism: Apotomis turbidana; assembly: GCA_905147355.2. NCBI lineage: Eukaryota > Metazoa > Arthropoda > Insecta > Lepidoptera > Tortricidae > Apotomis > Apotomis turbidana. The sequence continues at coordinate 21,132,366 of LR990285.1, read as the reverse complement.
GAACGGCACATCGCGGCCACGGACGTTGAGCAGCCAGGCGACTTCGTCCAGGGCCGTGACAATCATGGCGTCGGCGCCGTTCTGGCGGAGGTCGTTGCGGACGGCGGTCACTTTGTCGCGCCAGCTGAGACCTAAGAGAGAACAAGGGATTGAATTCGTGGGGCTTATCTAGTTTTCTGTCAATAATTTTATAATTCACGGTCTTCGAAACCTACATGAAGTTTGTTTGTTCACATTTTCCTTTACACAAGTATATAATTTATTAGAAATATGTAAAATTCGACGATTTCCAAGTATTTTTAGACCTTTCTTTAGACTTCATTATTCCTATACTCTCTACCAGGACCCAAGATTAACAACAAAGTTTGAAACAACCGACCCTTAGGGCATGATTTTTATTTAGTGCTCCCAATAAATATTATATTAGATTAGGCATAAGAAATTTGTATCCCATCGAGATAACAAATGCTGCGGTCCGTTAGTACGCCGATGCGAGCTCCCATCTTTAATTTTAATTTTATAGTAATGACTAAGCGTAAATCACTAAAGATATAAAAAAATATATATGATCAAGTGGTACTATACTAACCAGTGCAATCACTTTGATGCAAGCTAGCGACAATCCTCGACGGCTCGGGGCGGCGGCGCTCTGAGTCCTGCTCCTCATTCCACAGCTGGTCCAACAACGTGGGCACGTGGACCAGCGTGAGCCCATCGCGCTGCATGCCCACGGCCAGGGTCTGCCACTCCGACATCGAGCACAGGCGCGCGTCGGCGCCGACCCGGCCCGTGCGGCCTAGACGATTCTGTGTAGTTGGATTGTGTAAGATTCGATTGTAAAAAAGAAACATCACTGATTTATTGTTTATTTTATTGCTTCAAACCTAGTGTGTACCACTGCAGGGCCTCCCCCGTCTTTCGCTATTGATCTATGTTTAAAGTTTCAGTTCGTAAGTGCCCGGCCAGGCGGCGAGCTCCGTACCTCCCGTAAACTACTAAAGGTTGAACACGCCAAAACTGGGGCACACAAAGATTAATATTAAATAATTTTAATAATAAATAACCACATTATGTTTTCCACATTTAATGTCGAATTTAATGAAGTTTATAACAACATTTCCTATTTTAGTAATTGTCTACACTGTAAGCCATACTTCTAACTTTCCTGCGCACACGGCTCATAAGACCTTTGCACCATCTCATTAGGACACCGTTTCGACGCCCACATCCATACTTTTTGTAGTTCAGAGACCGATTTTATTTCTCCGCCTTTCTTTTTTAAGATTCCCTTCATAATACTCCAGTAGTCTTCAACAGGCCGCAGTTCTGGACTATTTGGGGGGTTGCATACTTTGGGTACCACCACGATTCCGTTTGCTTCGTACCATTTCAACACTGCTGTTGCGTAATGGCAAGTAGCAAAATCTGGCCAAAACAGCAGTAGTGAGTCGTGCTTTCTTATGAAAGGCAGTAAACGTTTCTGTAAACACTCTTTTAATAAATACCGCTGTCTATTGTCCCGGTGGTAATAAACGAGCGACTTTTTTTTCCGCAGCTACATATTGCCTGACAAATAAGGTATTTTTTTGGGAATTTAGACTGTTTTTTTAATTTACATTCTTCAGGAGCGTCTGTTCGACTTACGCTGGTATAGAACTCTTGGCCAGGAATTTGTTTTAAGTTTGCCTTTGCATATGTTTCGTCGTCCATGACCACGCATGCAAACTTCGTAATGAAATTTTACTAAATTTTCGTGACCGTTTCTTTGCAGATAAGTTCTGTCTCGAGTCTCGATCTGGTGCAGCCTGGGCTTTATAACTTCTTGGTCGTGCCCTACGTTTAACTTTTTAAACATAGCACTGAGACATTTTCACTTTCTTGGCAACATCGTGAGATGAGATCTTAGGATATGAGGCAAGAATCCTTACAACACTCTCGTCCTTTTTTTATTCTTGACTCCCTGCAAACCACCACTTCCTGGCTTGCGATCTATTGTTAAGCGTTCACGAAACCTTTTTAATACGCGGCAAACCGTAGATTGAGGACATTTCAGTTTTTTTGCGATATCTCTATAGCGTAGCATTGAATTTTCTACATATTCGTGCAGAATGGTTTCGCGTTGTTGATGTTGTTTGCTTGACATTTTGACAGCGAATAAAAAAAAGAAAAAAAAAATTGACGTATTATAGGATAGTTCCTTGTAATCAAATAGGTGTCTAAAAAATTTGCATAACTCTATTTTTCGCGTAATAATAGCCGATTTTACATGCCCAAGTTTTGGCGTGTTCAACCTTTACTCTCTGTTCCTCCCCATCGCTCTGGTGCCATGGGCAATTCGTTCACAGTGCAGGCAATTCATCTCTGGAATGCCCTTCCCCTCTGTATACGTCAAGCTGAGAACAAGCTCTCTTTCAAGCGCTTGGTGCGCAAGCACCTTTTGGAGAATCTTCAAAATTAGGTAGTCATTTAACAGCAGGTACCCTATATATATAATCCATATTCATATATATTCATACTCATACATATATATAGTATAAATAAATATAATATATATTCCCATAATTATGTATTTATCAACGTAACTAGTGTTTTTTTTTGTTTCGATATTTGCATCGTGTGTATACACGTATTGTTGTACACCCTTCCCGCACCTATAATGTCTCTGTTTGACCTTGTGGTTGACTGGTAGAGAATGCCTCATGGCATTAAGTCCGCCATTTGTACTTTACTTATGTATTTTGTGCAATAAAGTTTAAATAAATAAATAGCTAAACTCTACAATCTACCCAGCAGTAACATGTACTCCTTAAGGTACAATTCGCAGTCGACCCACCATCGCCGACGAAGTCTATATTTACCGCGTTTTCGTTTTGGATGAGTGGCTTCCACTCTGTGGCATGCGACAGACGTGGCCAGCCCAGTTCAACTTGGCCGCCTTCTGAGCTACTTCGACTATCTTGGTTTGTGAGCGCAGCGTGGTGTTCAGTGAATTACTGGATGATAAGTAGTTCATAGCTTGCCTAAGATATAAATCTTAGGCAAGCCCCGTGCAATTGTGTTTCGCACTAGCATTGGCTTGTTGTAAACTAGTACATTTTTATATACCAGCGAGAATATGGGTAGGTATGTAACAATTTTATGGAAAACATTGAGCCATTGACCTTAAAGTTAACACGGTTATTTTCTGACGTTATATTCACGTTGCTAATGTCAACTTAGTGACCCACTTTATTATACTAGGTTAAGGATTTCCAAGACATGCTTTCATCACGACAAGTAGAAGAATTAATTTACTCCTCTCTCCCCATCTAAATTCAATAATATTTCGGTAAAGTTATACATACATATGATACTACCTACGTCCATCAGCAGTTAATAGAAGACTCTGCACATCGGTAAATCAGAACCTTACCGAAATCCATTCGGCGACGCTGGGCTGCGTGAGGTCGTCCCCATCTATCACTACCCAGGAGCACGAGAGCGCAGCGCGAGCTCTCTTCACGTCCCCACTAGGCACCCACACGGCAGCGTCGCCGTCCGCCATCACAGCGGCGGTGCCGGCGCCGTCCCAGCCACTGATGTATTGAAGTCTACGCTCGTCTGCCGGCGGTTCTTCGCTCTGTTTGGGAATATCGGTACTGGTAAGTGGAAAGGTGATGATAATTTATGAGAGCTTAAAACTTACTCCTAATCACAGTCGAGGAACAAGCTTCGAGCTGTATGCGAAATATGATTATGATCATGCTTATGCTTGCAAATTCAATCCTGCAACGCAAGGGAATCATCTACGGCATCACCACGATGACGCCGCCGTCGGTGATACGTAAGATTAAAACATCACCAGACCACATCCTCACGTACCAAATGTTCGTCGCTGTAGAACACCAGGAAAGCATCAAAATAGGTGCTCATCTGCGTGTAGCTGTTGTCCCTCATGGCGCTACGGAGGCGGTAGAGCGGGCTGGCTGTCATGGCGTCATCGGGACAGGTGGCGGCCGGGGCGCGGGACTCCACGCTCGCGCTTGATGGTGGGATCGTGGGGAGTGTAGGTACCATTGTGGTGGTTGTGACGTTGTGTGGCGTGTGGGGCGTGCGGAGCGCGGCGTGGCATGCTGCAGAAAGAAACAGGATATACTTAAATAAGTTGTAGTCCTAGCTCGGAAGGTTTTCCTTACCAGGGTGAATATCAACATTTCAATTTTTTAAAGATTTGGTGCGACATTTTTTTGGTGATTTTAAGAAGAAATAAAGTTATAGTGAACACAATATAAGCTAAGCTAATCCACTTAAGAACTGAATACCATTGAACAAACCACAACTGGTAAACCACAAATTAAGATAACGAGCTCGTAGTAAAACCAGATTGTAACCACCTTGGAAGGTTAATATAGATTATCGACTCTATTTCCTTAGGCATGAAACTACAAAATACATTAACAGAATAATAGTAATCATACTTTTTTGGATTTTTACAACCGTCCGACTCTTCACAAGAACGTATTCTCTTGAAAAAGGACTATGAACTCTCATCATCAACAATTTTAAACCTATTCAACAAGGAATAAGGTTGAAAATTCAATATCCACGCAATGTAGGGTAAGTGCTCCAGTGAATGAACACTTAAGGAAATTATCAACTTTAAAAAAATATTTTTAGCAGATAGCAATAATTAAATTTAAGTATTACTGTTCCTATAGCGTAAACAACTATTCTAGTTTTCTAAAATCATTTTTATTTTGCTGTAGTGCTGCACAGTCTTAAATTATAGCAAGCTGTAGGGGATAAAATGGAAAATCACCAGTGAATGAACATAAAGTTCTAGTAAATGAACAAATGAAACCAATGAATGAACTACCCTTAAAGTCATGCTTTATTTTGTTAAAAAAGATACTAAATGTAGGTACTTGTTTAAAAAATATTTCGTAGAGGTATTAGGTAGGACATCAAATGAAATCAATAAACTACTTTTCTAAAACAAGAAAAATACAAAAATAAATATCGTAGTTCATTCACTGGTTTTTGAAAACCAATTAATGAACTAACTGTCATTGCGGTAGTTCATTCACTGGAAAACGCAGACCAGTGAATAAACTGTTTATTTGTATAAAATTGAATATGTAAAGTTTTGTTCGAACACTGGCTGTTTGTCAGATAATACATTTCTATCAAAATCATAGAAAACCAAATCTTATAACTACTAACAAAACGTCAGATATTGGACAAACAATAAATCACGCGATTCCAGTGAATGAACCCCCGGTTCGTTCATTGGATTTAAACCATTTTGGTTTCTAGTTATAGAACACTGGATTAAAAGCCACTTTTTGAAAATAAATCACATAAACCTACACATTAATAGTACTAACAACACCTTACGGCTTAAAAAAACACGCACTGTACATGGCAGATGCACAGGACACACGTAGTGACACATTAAACACAACATAGCTTACCTTAATCCTTATTACACCTCCATATAAACAAAAAACAGCAGCCGCATGCCCACTTTACACCGTCCCCATTTTGACACTGATGCGTATGAGTTGAAGTAACTGCTACCAGAACTTGTGAAATAATGTTGCTAACCGAAAAAAATTATCACGCGTGGTAGAAAGGTACAGAAATCTTATTTTACGAAAAAACATGCATTTTGTTCGTTCACTGGATTTGTTCATTCACTGGAGCACTTACCCTAGTTCTAACCTTTTTCTGTAATAACTGGTTGGCGCTGACGAGAACAAAAGCAGATAGGATTGTATTAGACACAATGCTATTGTGAATGCAGGTAAGTGGATTAGCTTAGCTTATATTGTGTTCACTAACCACTCAATTGCTTCGAATTTTGAGTTGGACTCTATTTATAAAATAAAATAAGAGCGGTGACAGGTAGCCGTAGTTACCAAAAGCAATCTAGTGGCTATATAATACTAAATATTATCTAATATTCACAATTTTACATATGTTCATATTTCGCCAAGAATTTTAACAATAATTAATGAAATATGAGCACCCAAATTTTTGGGTTGCCACCAAAACTGAAATTTGTCCACCTAATCTGAAATTACGCCATCAAAACTTAATCTTGCCCACCAAGAACTGAAAACTCCTTACTATTTGTATGAAAAATAATATATAACCACCTACTCTGAAAATTTACGAAAAAAAATTGTTACAATTTAATGGTTTAATTTAAGATTGTAATTTTATAATAGAATAAACTATATACCAAAATACTATTCATCACTGTATACTTCCGACACGAAGAACAAAGAGCATTGCGTACAATTCGAGGAACCAAAACTAAGATATCGTTAAACAAAATGCCACCAAAGAGATTTCGTACGTTATTGCGGGAAATGCTCCGTCGCAGTCACACCTCCACTCCGCGCAAGCGCTAGCGCACGACTGACTTAAGCAGGGTGTACCAACGCGACAAGTCCTGGGACATTTAATAACCAGCTACGATATGCTGAAATTTAGCCACCGTAACTTAAAATTTTGCCTGGAAAAACTTTGATCCATTGTCATGAAATTATGCCAACATTAAGAGGCTAATGACTGCATAAATTCTTAATTTGTTGCTTTACTTATATACATGCTTAAAACACAGCCATGCCGAGCACTTGTTTCATAAGAAGTAAGTTGAGGACAAGCAAGGTGGGTTCTTAAATAATTTAGGTACTTTTTTATTTATTTTTCAATAAATAGTTATGTTTATTCAAATCTTAACTTGTAGCCAACCATTTTGTTATTCAAATAATAAACCATAAAAATCTTAGAAAAAAATATTCATTTTACACTGGGATTCTCAACCTGGACGCGTAAAATAGTTATTTGCGCAACAAGAGAGCAAAGTTGTTTTTTGTTGCGAGTGCTGATTTTGAGTCCCGAGCAAGCGAAGGATTCTATGTTGATTCTAAGTTAGAATCCTGAGTGTAGCGAGGGACTCAACAGCACGAGATGCAAAAAACTTTGCTCTCGTGTAGCACACATAACTTTTCACCTCAACAGCAAGAACATATTCGACTTTTTGTACTTTTTCTTTGAACCATTCAGGTCACTACAGTCTTTGTTGCAGATTTCAATGATATTATTAATTAACCAGCTGCTTAAAATGGAATACAAATATAATTAAACTGAAATTATACGTTCCAACACTACCAGCTGGCGCTCACAGCCACCACGGTTGTCATTATTTGATCAAATTGGAAGATTTAGCAGATACATTACGTGTTTATTTATTATTACGAGATTTTGTTTATAGTTTGATTGTTATTTTTACTTGTAAGGCACCCAACTAAATAAATACAAATGAACATAGCAATTTGAACTCAATATTTTTAAAGTACTTTTTGAAACTGGATAAATTGGTGAAATCATAAATTATTGTTAGGTACGGGTACTTACAGTATAAAGTGGAAAAATCTTATCTTATTTAAACAATAATCTATTTCATTTCTATAAAAGATACAATAATTTAAACATTCAGTCGTTAAAAACAATATGTTGTAACTTCGTAATTAAAACTTCTTCGGGTATTTTCTTAAATTTTATGGTATGACGCGTATCAGGACGTGTTCTGTTCTTATTCGAAGTCGGATCCGAAAATCGAATTTCGAATTGATATGTTTCTATCACTCTCTTTTTCATATAGATATGAAAGAGACACAGTGCACCGAAATTAGAAAGATTTGTATTTTATAATTAACCTTTGGCTGAGAAATGAAAATTCGTGGTCAAAAATTGAAAATAATTAAAGGCTACTTTCTGCTTACGCTCGAAACAAAATGCGATTTTGTTTCGAGCGTGAGTAGAAAGTAGCTTTTTAATTTTTTCAATATCTGACCACGAATTGTCATTCTTCAGCCCAAGGTTAATTATGAAATTCTAATCATTTGAATCTCGATGCACTCTGTTTCTTTCATATGTATATAAAAGAGAGGTATAGAAACTTATCAATTTGAAATTCGATTTTCGAATCCGACCTCGATTGAGAACAGTTCGGATACGCGTTATACCAAAAAAATCATTAAAAACACCCGAAAAAGTTTTAATTGCGACGTTTTTTTTTTTTCTTTATTATATTTTTATTTAACGACCGAAAATTAAAATGATTGTGCCTTTTATATAAAACAATTGATCATTGCTCAAATATAATAAGATTTTTCACCTTATTACTTATTGTAAATTATATTTAAGTACTTATTGTAAAATATAATTTATAATTTCGCCATTTATCATAGATGCATATTCGAAACGTACCTTAAAAAATATCGAGTTCATATTGTAATTGTTATTTTCTTTTGCATATATTTTGTTTGGTGTTTTAGGAGTAAAAATATTTATTTATTTAATCTTTATTGCACAAATGAAAACAAATCGTACAAAAGGCGGACTTAATGCCATTGGGCATTCTCTACCAGTCAACCATCGGGCAAAGCAGATAAGTTGATAAGTTATTAATCAATGTATAAACAAAATCTCGTAATATAATAATGTATTTATAAATAAACACGTCATGTATCTGCTAAATCTTCCAATTTGATCAAATAATGACAATAACCGTGTTGGTTGGTTGATTATAATTTCAATTAAATTATATTGTTATTCCTTCTTAAGCAGCACTTATCTATTTTCTGATTAATAATAGGTATTATTGAAATCAGCAACAAAGACTATAAACATACGTTGGAAGAAAAAACACAAAATGTCGAATATGTTCTCGCTGATGAGGTGAAAAGTTGTGTGTGCTACACGAGAGCAAAGTTTTTTGCATCTCGTGCTGTTGAGTCCCTCGCTACACTCAGGATTCTAACATAGAATCACTCGCTACGCTCGTGATTCAAACGTAGAATCCTTCGCTTGCTCGGGACTCAAAATCAGCACTCATAACAAAAAACAACTTTGCTCTCTTGTTGCACAAATAACTATTGTGCTATTCACCCACCAGTTACCTTGGAAACTTAAAGTGACACCTAACAACATGGCATAATCCAATGATGAGGACGTGACTTTATTAGGAAAGTATTAAATGTGACAACACAGTATAGATCGAAAGCAGCGGCAGTAGAAACCAGAGAAACTTGAAATTACTTTAAATTGAGTCAATTGGTACCCGTTGGGAATACATTTACTAATATCCATTTCCATTGGTTATTTTCAGTATACACACTAATGACAATGGAAACGGATGTATTTTATATACCATACCCCCGACGCCACACTATACATACTCGCGAAGTTGACCGCCTTGACCAGGGTTCGGCGAATATGATAGTGTGGAGAGGCATCTTTGCTGGAGATACTTTGCTTACGAATGAATTCACTCGTACATTATACAGTATCCGTGGGAGTCGGTGACATAAGGTGGCGCAGACGATGCCTTCAGATTCTGGGTCCATAAACCCGAACTTTAACAACAGAGCAAAAAATACAGAAGTGATCGATATTTTCCTGCATTTTACTGCATTACTGGCGAATTTTCGCCACCCGTGGACGCTCCCGTCCACTGTAGATCGATGGGAACCCTCCTCGATGAAAAGTTACATAGTTAGGGTCCCTTTTCCTCGTCGCATTTGTATAGTACGCCACATGCTCGCAACGGCTAAATTACGACTGTGATGAGCACGAGCAGAGCAATATATTTTAACAATAGCGAGATATCGTGCTGTCTCTCTTTCAGATAATTTTATAAAAGCTCCTTGAGAAGGAGAAAGCGGCTAGCGACAGCGGCGTTCCAGGCGCGGGAATCTACCAGGAGAGCATAGAGCTCGTGGAGTGAATAAAGACGAAAGCTCCGCAAAAGCTCGCACGTGTGACAAGGATAACAACGGGGCGCGCGCCCTCCCGCTTTGGCAGTGTTCCACTCGACCAACGTTTGATCCTTTTTTTCTCCCCCACGGATCGGTATTTTAAGGGGCGTAACTCCCGCCGCGACCATAGACGCTTTTACAACAAACAAATGTTGGGATTTGTGAGCAAATTTATGGCTTTTTCCGAGAATTTTATACTAAATAAATGTATACAGTTAATCCTTGCCTTAACAAAAATAATAAAAATGTATTACTGATACAGTCTTAAATCAGATTCGTGTAAATCGCTCCTTCACCAACCAAATACAAGTTTGCTACATGGGGTGAATGAAGTTCATCGCCCGGTGAGGTACCCAAGGGATGTGAATTCTATTGGAATGACGTCAACAACTAGCAGGACTTCAGAAGCTGCGAGGAGGCAGCGAGTCCTTTCCCTCACAATAGACGCAGCTATGTGTACGCACCTACACCGTTACATCGTAACTTATATTTATTGGACGAGAAAGGGGCAATCCTCCCACGCGCTTACATCGAAACGATCGAGATGACGTCGGCATACACTAAGGTAGCATAAGCATAAAGATATCGTTTTGGAATTCGATCAAAGGATACTTTTTGCACATACAATACCAAGTCAATGTTTATAAATATTGTAAACATGCACAGATAAACAATGTACTTATGTGTAACGTAAACATAAATACGTTAAGTTCGTATATCATACGCAATATACTACGTACGTCACAAAATAACATTTAAATTAATAAATAGAAAGCATTCGTTACGTAGCATATGGGCCCTCAGGTCGGACGGTATTCCCAAAGGGACGAAATATCCTGCGAGTTACCAAGGCATCATATTTATGCGAGAGGCTGTTTGTCCTGCCCCTCAAGGATACTCAAGGATACGGGCAACGACCGCCCCCTCGACATTGCAATGGCCGCGGCGGGGCGGACCGCCGCACGCACAATGCAGGCAATGCACCGAGGCCACGTCATGCTGAGCGAGACAGGCGATATTGCAAATACGCGAATGCGAGATAAATTAAGTGGTGACAGCAGTACTAATGTTAACGCCGCCGATAATACGCGTGTCGGTGAATAGCATGTTTCGTAAAGCATAATTTAATTTCTGTAGGTAGAGCTCTAAAAGGAACTCTACCTGTCATGTCACACTTGACTTAAACTACTTTACACTAACCGAATCCATAAGTCCACCGATCAATAAAAAAACAAGATAATTCTAACATGATTCAAGCTAAAAAGACTAGATTTTTTTTCCGAAGATATTTTATTTGTAAGGAAATAAGTGAGGACTGAATTTACTTTTCTGGCGTATTTTGTGTAAAGTAAAAATAAGTTAATTGAAAATCGCGTAATCTTTGTCACCTATTCGAGGCATCGATTTTTGCCAAACGTGCAAAATTTCAGCCAGGGCATATAATGTTTGCGTTTATCCATACTAACTAACCGGTTAGAGTTATAGGAACCGCAAAATATAATTATATGTCTGTATTTAAGGAGATATTTAAAAAACAAGATTAACCGGTTACCTGTAACATGGATCAGTTTGTTATTTGTGCTGCGTTAATATGTGAAATGTTTAAAACAGCTACATTTTTAGGGTTCCGTACCTAAAGGGTAATAAACGTCTGTCTGTCACCTACATCTCATGAACCGTAATAGCCAGACAGTTGAAATTTGGATGGATGTATTTCTGAAGCTGCTACAATAACAAATACTAAAAATAGATTTTACTAAAACTTTCGTGAGACATATTTAATTATTGTATTAAGCGTTCCTGACAATTTCACGTGAGTGTAAACCGCTTAATACAATAACTAAAAATAGAATAAAATAACTAAAACATTTAAGTGGGCAAATAACGTCCCCCATACAAAAAACGTCATATTTTAGCCGTTTTTAACCGACTTCAAAAAAAGAGGAGGTTCTCAATTCGAACTTTTTTTTTTTTTTCTATGTATGTTACTCGATATCTCCGAGAATCGTGAACCGATTTTCAATTTTTTTTTTTAATCGAAAGGGTATAACTCCGAGTTGGTCCCGTTGGCACTAAGTCGGGATCTGATCATGGAATCTTGGAGAAATCGAGGGAACTCTTCAAATGTTATAGGGACATGTACGGCGCTTTCGGTAATTTATTGATAAAGTCAAGAATTTACATTCAGTAAATAGAATTTGGTGGACTAAAAAGCAAAAAAAAAAAAATTTTAACAAAAAAAAGAACCGACTTCAGTAAAACTAAAAAGCCAACAATAACCCGTTCAAGTACAGATTACATTTGACTCACCCTTCGAAGTCGGTGCCAAACCTCGCGTAAACTATAATATATAAATATAAGAACTGAGTGGTTTGGGATCGACTTCGAAGGGTGAGTCAAATGTAATCTGTACTTGAACGGGTTTTTGTTGGCTTTTTAGTTTTACTGAAGTCGGTTCTTTTTTTTGTTAAATTTTTTTTTTTGCCTCGATACTGTCACCAGGCTGTAGGTATCTGTTGAACCGTGCTATGCTATCACGTCATAGACAGTTAAATTTTTCACAGATTATGTATGTCTGATGCTGCAATACAGAAAACACAAAAATTAAAAAATATTTAGTTGTAGTACGGAACCCTCGGTGCGCGAGTCCGACTCGCACTTGGCCGGTTTTTACCAATAATTTCATGTGCTCATTAGGATGTAATCTTAATTGTTCAAATTTTTCTTGGAGCCTAGCAAAATGCTAATTGGATCGTTTTCATAAAACTAATACATAAATGGGCTTAAATATTTACAACCATATTTTGGATTCAGTTGTGTAACGAAGGTTAGTCATGCGATATACAACAACAATATTTTTTCACTTCTCATGCTTTAAAAGTTCGACTTTATGCTGTGCGTAGGCGACATAAAGTCGCTTTTTATGCTCTAGAGCATAAAGTAAAATCGTCGTCGAAGACCAAGGCGATCAGTCCAACAGCCACACGAACAACATAATACTTTATAGAATAAACTCTTTATTTTTTTTCGTTTCGTTAGTATTCTAAGACCAAGGCAAAAATACCAACAGCCAAAGTACACAATAAAACTTCTAGAAATAAACTTGTAATTTTTATTTACTATTATTTATTACTTTTTTAATTTATTTTTATTTTAGTAAATCAATTTACTATTTATTTAAACTACAACAATCATTTATCGTAGATATAAAAAACTATATGTTTAGATTTTTTTTAAGTATAATATTTACATGATGCAGTTTAATTTTCTCACAATCGAAGTGAAAAGTAGAGTGTGCAACTCGTCCATAAAACGCATTTTACATTTAAACTCGACTTTATATTCATCCTCGCTCGCAAGCTCGCTCGGATGGATAAACGTCTCGTATAAAATGGTGCGTTTTATGCACTTGTTGTACAATCTACTTTTATTGTACCTACCCCAATAAAAGTTTACAAAAGGAAACAAGATAAAAACAATTATATATATATTGGTAATTTTCGTTACACAAAGGAATCAATTAAATAGATGAGGATGGCGATGAATAGATGATAGATGGCGATAGAACATTGAGCAAAAGAATTCCCTACATACTCAATAGTTTGCCCGAGAATATCCGACATGAGCCAAATAAGTCCAAATTTAAAAAATGCTTAAAAAAGCATCTGTTACAGACACTTGAGTGATAAAGTTGTGTATTCAAAGTGTCACTGAAGTGTTTAGCAATAAGTAAACTTTGTTGAAATTATTATATAGAGACTCACACCTGCAGACAAACTGTACAAACAGTTTTGCAGGGAACTGTATATATTTAAGTTGTATACTTTAATTAATAAACAACAATAAAAAAATAAAAAAAAAAAATATATATATATATATATATATATATATATATTGTATAAAATTATGTTGTAAATTATAGTCAAATTAAGTACGAAAAAAATTAAGACAATGAATTATGATAATTATTTTGATCTCATCAATTAATTCCAGTAACGCGTGTTCGTTAAAAGCTCTGACGAAAGTCAAGCTTTTTCAACGATCTTTAAACATGGCGTCTCGCCTCACAAGACCCGATCGGACTTTCGTTTTGTAACTTTCCCGACTTTAGTACCGGGATGACATGAACCGACAAGATCCCTGTTTACAAGCCAGTCCCTTAGGATGTTACAAAGGGTGTACGGTGGGACCCCAAAGTAATGAAAAGCTTTTATGCCTTCATTTCTATGTTCTCAGTTATAAGAGTAAAATTTGTATAGAATATGCGTAAAATGTGTAGCTGGGGGAACGTTGTATTCCCTTAATCTAAAACTTAGTTACAATATATCGTCGTCTCTTTTACTCTCGGTGGAAATGAATTGTTACAGCAACAACGCATTTGCTGTAGCGAGTGTAGCGTCTCTTTCTCTCTTTAAAAAGATAATTAAAATCTTTCGGATAAAATTCTAAGGTATTCTTAGAAAATGTATAAAACGTTCTTATACTTAAATAACAACTAAGTAGGTACTATCGCCCAACGCTACGGGTACACACCTCTAGGATTATTTTCGTATGCACTTCGCAGCGGTCGCTATTTACATCATCCACCAATAGAAACGGCAAGTGAATTTTTTGACCAGTAACTCTTGTGAATTAATTTTCATTTAAATTTTCTTAACAATACGGTACAAATTAGAATGACTCAGAAATCACTGCAAACCCCTTTTTTGTGCTATAAAAATACCGTTCGAAATTGTATGGATCGTACGCAACCGAACATCTGGTGATCACATTCCTAGAGACAACGTGGCATATTCCTTGAATCAGAATTTTTTACTTTTAACAGCCAACTTTTGTGAGCCAAGCCTAAAGACCCCGAAGCAATTGCTGATTACCTACGTAAATGAGAAAGAGCTGAAATTACTATATAAATATCTCGTTACCTTATAGCCGTTTTTTGTCGTAATACACATAATGATAAGGCCCGTTTTTTTATAAGATGATTCGAGCCGAAACTAATTCCATAGCAAATACCTAATAAATAATAACATTATATTGCAATAAAGACAAAGATCAACACGCAAAGAAAAATTTTACTGCGCTCATACGTGGTCCTCACCGGGACACCACACGGGACACGTATGGGCGCAATTTAAATTTCACCTCACTCGCGACTCCCCTTGTAGCGCGACTTAGTGTCACCTAGCTGCCTCGCTCGCACGGTATTGGAAAAAAAAGTGACAGGTAGTAAGTATTTGTCGCGCGACAAAGAGTCGCGTGTCAAAGTTATGCTAACAGTGCTGCTCAAACATGGTGAATCTGCTGCGAGATAACAGTGAACAAAATGCGATTTGGTTCCCAGCGAGAGCAAAAGTGACTTTTAATTTTTTCCAATTTTCGTCCACGAATTGTCATTTCTCAGCCACAGGTTTCGAATCATTCGAAATTTAACAACAAAGCCGTTTAAAATACAACTAAACTAATAGAAAAGGCCGAATTCGATGGTCACCAGATGTTGTGTCTGGTCAGGTCAAACAAAAGAAAAGGTACCGTACCGACCTTATATACTTACAAATTGTTTCCTAATTGGTTTGTCATAAAAGAAGGCGTGAATACTTAAAACTGTGTCTGCAGACGATTTTGTTGAGAAAGTGTGAACCCGTAGCGTTGGGCGATAGTACCAAGGTTGGGAGTTCTTTTCTTAGCAATACCTAATATCTAATCGTAAACGAAGTAATAATAGGAAGTGCAGTCATGGTCGTGACACCCAAACGGATTCCACCAAAACGATGGGTAAATAAAAAAAGTGCGTGTGCGTGAGAACAATGGTTTGCCCCCTTTTTCTACCAGGACGTTATGGGCTGCGCGGAGTTCACTTTTGGGACTACAATGCGGGGTTTCATTGTAGGCGGCGCGGCGAGAAGGGATCCGTTCCCGTTTCTAAAAAAAGTAACGAACAAAGAGTATAAATAAAGTATGGAGATGAATACGTCTCATTGAGTTGTTTACGGCGGGAAAAATGATGTTGTGTGTGTGTGTGTGTGTGTGTGCCTTATGTTGTGTCTGTGCGTGTGTCTTAAGTCGTATGGGCTTCCTTACCTACTGTTCAAAAATGCTGAATGTTTTAGACATTTTTCCCTATGATCAAACATGTTTCTTAACTTATTATCAATGTTGGGCGGTTGTCACACTGCTCCGCATCTCG
The DNA here is from genome assembly GCA_905147355.2 of Apotomis turbidana. Taxonomy (NCBI): domain Eukaryota; kingdom Metazoa; phylum Arthropoda; class Insecta; order Lepidoptera; family Tortricidae; genus Apotomis; species Apotomis turbidana. The sequence goes on along the minus strand of LR990285.1, from coordinate 21,116,370 downwards.
CAGCGGCGTCCGTTGATGCGTTTTTTAAACTTTGTATGTAGAATCTTGATTTTGTATAGAAACATCGCATGGTACGACAGACTGGCTCCGCCTCGACGCGCGGAGTAGCGAGACGCACGACGACTCGCGCGCTCGGACGGGGACGCGGTGCGTGCCGCAGGGTATGTCACACCGAGCTCCGCAGTGCCATACGGATTTTAGTGCAAGAAGGACGTATTTAAGAAAGTATAAAACAAGATTATAGTAATTTGTAAACAAATATTTTTATGAAGTATTTAGAGTAAATATAAATATGATCTGTGATTTATGCTCAATTAGTGAATAGTTATTAAAAATATTAAAGGCTGAGTTACTTATTCGAAATATTGTTTTTATTTAATTTCAAATTTATTTAGTTTTATAGTAAGTATCGGTTTTAATCATAATCAAAATATAGGGAATTCTTATAAAAGTTTAATTGAAGATTGAAGTACCTACATAGTAGATTATTACTTATGTACTTGAGTGTAGGCTAAAGCTTTTCTTCGGCTGTGATACATGGTATATTAGATCATGGCTGTGATAGAACGTTGATTTGTGTCCGCGCCAGTAATAATCACTCCAATGTTGCTTAGCAAATAATCAAATGACGCGGTTGACATGCGGGTGCAATTAAACAATGTTTCTTCACGTTGCCTTAAATCTTCGTAATCTCTACCAAAATACCTATTTATCGGTCTGGTTTGTAAATAGGAATGTATCCAGAATTTATGACTCGATTGTACAAAAACCAAGCTGAAAGTATCACCGCAGCGTTCTGAACACGTTTCCATTTTATCGACAAACAGGAACTGTTTTCACCTTAACGTTCGAATGTGAAATGAACGCGAGACGGAAGTGGACGGAAGATGCTGAGACGAGACGCGGCGGCAGTGTGACAACCGCCTTACTGGTTAGAACTGGACTATTGCGTTTGATTGGTAAAATATATATTTGAAACCTACAGTTTGAATATTTCAATATAAAATTTTTTTAGGGTTCCGTAGCCAAATGGCAAAAAACGGAACCCTTATAGATTCGTCATGTCTGTCTGTCCGTCTGTCTGTCCATCTGTCTGTCCGTCTGTTCGTCCGTATGTCACAGCCATTTTTTTCCGAAACTATAAGAGCTATACTGTTGAAACTTGGTAGGTAGATGTATTCTGTGAACCGCATTAAGATTTTGATGCAAAAATAAAAAAAATAATAAATATTGGGGGCTCCCCATACTTAGAACCAGGATACGTAAAATGCGAGCAAAATTCATTGAACTGCTGAGCCATCCCTGTTTAAGTCATTTCAATAGATTTTTCTTGCATTCTACGCTCCGTGCTGATGATAGGTATAGAACGTGATTTCGGATCGTTTTCGTCCTGCACCTCTAGCACAACTGTGACACGCGACTCTTTCTCGCACGAGACATATTGCCTATCTCGTTCTACGCTGTACTGTGAGAGAGTGACGGGCGATACCATGTCGCGCGACAAGTCGCGAAGCTTAGCCGTGCTTAGGGTTACCATTTAGGAATTTGAAAAGTCCTGGCAAAAAGCCGGACGAATCGAAAAAAGTCCGGACTTTTTAGTCACCAAAATAGGTAGGCATGGTAGTAGGTAGACGCTCGCATTGCGAGATTTGCGAGGGGGTAGGTGCGGGGTGCGGGCGGGGTTTTCTCATTATTCCAACTTATTTGAATAAAAAGCCGGACAAATTAAAGGGCCGGACAAAGTCCGGACAAGAGTCGAAAAGTCCGGACATGTCCGGACAAATCCGGACGTATGGTAACCCTAGCCGTGCTAGACGGGCTGACTAGTAGCTGACTAGTACCTAACTAGTAGCCCGTGCGAGTTTGTTTCGAAATAACAAACAACAACATATACAAACATTCCATAAAACTGAATCGAAAAAAACTGTATTATAGAGCCTACTCACGAAATTTTATGAAAATCGGTTGGGAAATGCTTCTCCTAGACTTAGCTTCTAGGCTAGACAGCTGGAAAGCATCTGTACTATTCAATGAACTCATTCATAAATGGGTCATGCATTTGTACAGCCCAAGTACTTACATGCGGACATTGCGAACATACGAAAGAATTTTTGGCCAAGCCGAAATGGAGACGCCTCGGTCGCTCGGGCAATTAAGCGGATTAAGTGATATTAGATAGCTGTTTTAAAACATCAGCAACAATTTGACACATTTTTAAATCATTGCTGCATACGTTCTAAGGTGTCGCTGAAAATCTAAGCGCCTGCGAAACGTGTTGCGTCATGTGACGTCAATTCTCACCAGGAGTTCATACTTTCATGGAAGATATTTGCGGCGAGGGTGGATCCTGGCGTCACGCTACATAACTGTATGTAACCTACTCATAATATGATCCTGTCGGCGGGTGTGCAGGGGAAAGTGTCATGCGTGTTGAGAGTTGAGACTGACAGAGCAAGAAAGTAAAATTCCTACTAGTCGTAGACTACCTACTCTACCTGCACCTCTTGCTGAATTACAAGATGGAAACATACCGCCATAAATGGAATAGTTTCTGAAGGTTTCTGAATCAAGTATTCGAATTGAACAATCGGAAAAGAGAAATATCGATACTGGGACGATTGCTTGAGTGACGATAAAAATAATAATTTAATATCGTATTCGGTGTCGATTTCGTAAGTCTGACAATCTGTTTAACCACTTTATTTTGACCTGTGATCTGTAATACATACAACTACTTCACGTGTCTAATTTATACAACAGGATGAACTAGGTGCGGCTTCATTTCGGGCGGATTTTCAGAACGACACTCCTATACATAACCATTAACAATTTAACAACTCAAAATCTTCTACGGGGCGACGCTGACTACCATTACGGGGACCTTGCTGGCATTTGAGAGCGAGCGAAACTTCTCTGTTTCAGCTTCGCCAAAATTTCTTTCTTATATCCGTCATTCCGTATGTTTGGGCGTTCGGATTTCCGGATGTTCTCGCCTACAGGCCACATTCTAATGAAATTTTGTGAGTAGGTTCGTTATGTATATAACATTTTTTAGTCGACGCAGTTTTATCGTATTTTTTAAAATAGTGGAGATACGGGTGTTGAATACAAAAATATCCAAATATAAAGCATTTCAAATTCGAAACAAATTCTCGAGATCTGTTCACAGAGCCGCTAGTTTAGTTTAGTAATCGAAACTTAAATGCATTAAGTGCATTTCAAGCTGTGACTGTAATAAACTGTGTCAGTGACAGAATTGCTATGATAAAATTGACTTCTGGTGGGAAAACGTTTATAGTAGGCTCTGTGTACATGCCTACTGATACCAAGGATAATCTAGTAATATTTACTGAATGTCTGAGTGAGTTACACGCGGTTATTTCTGACAACAGTGAAGTGCAAGCGGTATATCTCCTCGGGGATTTTAATGCTCATGTAAATGAACCGTTTTGTCTCGAGTTGACAAATTTCTGTACGGAGCAACAATGGGTTTGTGCGGATCTGGAGTATTTTGGTGTTGACTCGGATACCTATACTTATATTAGCGACGTGTACGGATGTAAAAGATGGTTGGATCACTGCTTAACTACCAAGTGTGCTTGGGACACAATTAGAAAAATAACTATGATGCATGATGTCTATTGGTCCGACCATTTTCCTATGCTCGTGGAATGTGATATTGCTATGTTAAGACAAGTATCAAATGTTGCTAACAACCCTATGAATGAAGGCGTTGTTTGGGGAGTGGAAAGACAGCGTGAACAAATAGAGGAATTTGTCCAGCTTTGTACTAATCGCTTGAAATACATTGACTTTCCGCCCTCCCTTAGAGCTTGCTGTGATGGCCTATGTAGAAATACGGCGCATCTTGCTATTATAGATAATATGTACAGTGATATTGTTAGCACGCTTACTGACGCAGCTAGAATGACCCATAAATATAAGAAACGCAGAAAAGGTGGTTACATTGCAGGCTGGAACATGTATGTGGCGGGCGCACACAGCGAGGCCCGGCTTCAATTTCAGCTGTGGGAGCTTGCTGGGAGACCGCCAGAAGGTAGGATTTACGAGCAAATGCGTTCAACCAAGAAAATCTTTAAGTCGAAATTAAAGTGGTGCCAGGATAGACAGGAACAGCTGAAAATGGACAAAATAGCTGAAGCCCACTGCAATAAACGATTTAAGGATTTTTGGAAGGGTACCAAGCAAATGAGTGTGGGGCCGGGCCTTCCTGTTGGTGTGGATGGTATCAATGACCATCGGGATATTGCCGAATTATTTAGGGGTCATTTTACTGTACAGCCTCTGCTTGACTCGCATTCGGTCCCTGCATCGCTGTCTGATGCTGAGGCCATTCGTGATCAGCGTGACATCTATTTTACAGCCAAGCAGGTAAAGTCAGTTATTGACAAAATGCAGAGAGGCAAGTCACCTGGTCACGACGGCCTCAGCATTGAACACTTTAAATACGCGGGACCTCATTTGCCTCGTGTTCTTTCTTTGCTGTTTAATTTGTGTATGTGTCATTCCCACTTACCTGAGGCTCTTATGAGAACGATTGTGGTACCAGTAGTAAAAAACAAAACTGGGGACCTGGCCGATAAAACCAATTATCGGCCAATATCCCTGGCTACCACGGTGGCGAAAATACTCGACAGTATGCTGGACTCTGTACTTGAAAAGTATATAAAGTTACACGACGCTCAGTTCGGCTTTCGGGCCGGACTATCAACTGAAAGCGCTATTTTCTGTCTGAAGCATACTGTCGGGTATTATACGGATAGAAAAACTCCTGTGTATGCCTGTTTCCTCGACCTGTCTAAAGCGTTTGATCGCGTTGACTATGACATACTCTGGCCAAAATTGAGGGAAACAGGTATACCTATAGAGTATGTAAACATTTTTGAATACTGGTACCGCAATCAGGTAAATCAGGTTAGGTGGGACAATGCTTTATCCAAAGAGTTTAAGTTGGAATGTGGAGTGAGGCAGGGGGGCATAACGTCGCCTAAGCTGTTTAATCTTTACGTCAACGAGCTGATTGGTAGACTGAGTAGTATGCATGCAGGGTGTTATGTTGGCGGTACGTGCGTCAATAACATTAGTTACGCCGACGATATGGTGCTTCTCAGTCCGTCAATCAGTGCACTTGAACAGTTGCTGGGAGTATGTGAGACGTATGCTTCCACTCATGGACTTCAGTACAATGGCACCAAAAGTGAGGTCATGGTGTTTAAAGCGGGTAAGATAAAACCATATTTTATACCTCCCATTGTGCTGAATGGTGCTGCCTTAAAGGTAGTCGATAGAGTGAAATATCTAGGTCACATTTTGACTAGCACTATGAAGGATGACTGTGACATAGAAAGGGAGCGTAGGGCGCTATCAGTTCGGAGTAATATGCTGGCCCGCAGGTTTGCTCGATGCTCAACTGAAGTAAAGCTCACTTTATTTAAAGCTTACACGCAATCCTTCTACTCGAGCAGCCTGTGGGTTAATTATACGAAAAGAGCTTATAGCGCCCTACGAGTGCAGTATAATAACGGTTGAGGATGCTGCTGGGGATGCCGAGATGGTGCAGCGCGTCCAGTATGTTTGCGGAGGCCCGCGTTGACTGTTTTCAGGCTGTAATCCGCAAAAAAATCACCTCGCTGATGGCTCGCATCAGGCAAAGCACCAACGGCATCCTCAAAGCGTTAGAGGAGAGGAATGACTGCCATTTATTTAAATTTTGGATAGTGCAGACTAATAGTGTAGCACAATATGTTCTTTAAGTGATATACCTATAAAAAAAAAATACTTGAATCTAGTGTTAAGTTTACTAACGTAGCGGGTAAGCCTTACTAACAAACTATGGATGTAAATTGTCCGAAATAAAGAATTTATTATTATTATTATTATTACGTGCAATGCCGCCAAAAACGTATATTCGATACTCTCGAGGGAATCAAAATTTATACGGTATTTTCCGTTGACCTAGAAACTATGAAAGTTAGCAAGTAGGTAATACTGTACAACTGAGTGAGCGACGCAAGTTGTACATTTGCGGAGTTAGGCCATCTAACCCGTTCAAAGCCCCCGTGTCTGGCTACTAGGCGCACCTAACCGAACAGAAGGTAGACGATTGGCGAACTAAGTAATAGGTGCCTAGTCGACGCGAGAAGATATACTCGTATCGTATCCAACACACTACAACACAAAACACAACGCACACATCACTGCAGTTGTGACATGCAAATTGCAAATCAGGTGTGCGTGTTTAACTAACCAATAACAAACATGGATTAAATCAATGAATTACGAGACTTGTGAACTACCTATGGTACGAGATAACAGCCGGCCATTTACGTGTAGCGACTTAAATTACTAGGTCCATTAGAGTCCATCCATGGGAGCTTCGCTTCGCTCCAATAATACTTATAAATGCATAAACGACACAATATGACTGTATCTCTAAATCTATGACTAACATAAATAATTATTATCTCGGTCAACTGTGAATTCGTGGACGTCGTTGACGGTAACGGTGCCGATTTCACAATCACACACGCGCCAGTAACCAATTTTATCTGATCTTCGTTGTCATCTGAACTTCTATAACGTTGTACGAAGGGCTCGATTTAGTAAGAGTTCTTTTTTTGTGGCGGTTGATGTGCGAGTAGGTCGTTGCACCGCCTCGCGGCGCTGCGGCCCTGGTGCATCGGGCGGTGTTGACGCATGTCACTGCGTCATGGGCGTGTGCCGCGCAGCTGTGTAAATAGGTAAACAGATAAACGTTAATTTACTGTACACAAGAACTGATATTGTGCCTCACTAGACTTAGCTATTGGTGTGTTTGTTACGTGTTGATACGAGCGGACAAACATGGATTTAATTAATGCAATAAATTTAACTAATAAGGTGTAGAATGGAGCACTACTGCTACAGAAGTAATTTTAGGTGTTAGTAGTTATGTCTAGAGAAACACATCGAAATATTATGTCCACATACGACCTGACAGATGTGTCTCGGCGTTCACATAGGCCACGTGTCGGAAAAGGGTTGCACATGTGGGCTAGAGGTACCAGAGCCGCATAGGGGGTGCGGAGGTCGAATGTCACATATGCTACGCGAGTGTGTAATCCCCTTGCGTGAGGTCAGGGCAGCGGAGGGGTGCGCCGGTTGCCTTGCAAGCTTGTGTGCGTTTATTTATATGTGTTGGAGATATGTGTGGCATAAGCATAAGAGCGTTAATGGATCGAGACGTCAGCTCCTTGTTGTATGGCGGTGCATGTATGTATGAGTGGTTTGGGGCTACAATACGCGTTGATGTCTGTTACCAAGCCTTTAAAAGTAGGCTTAATGTTGAAGGATGTAGGCATAGGCGCTATTAAATATTGGTAGAGTTTGACTGTGTGGCAAAATATTCCTTTGGGAACAGTGACTTTTTAGGGATAGAAAAGCTACCAGCGGCAGCGCCTTGCATTTCAGTGTGTAAAAAACCGACTCTATCTATTACCTCGTTTTTGCATAGAAGGGCAAACCATTGAAACCAATTCAAATTTTGAAGGTTTTCTCAATTAAGTTTCTTTAATTTTATTTATATTGAAATATACTACCGACACAGAAAATGTGTGTTTTTCTTAAAAATATGCATTTTAGGTACCTATTTTGTTTTTCACCCTGTATCATTTTGCGGCTAAAAATAAATAGTCAAATAATAAGTACTCGTTTATAAGAAAACTTGCCAATAGCAATCATATGAATGCCAAATTAAATAGTAACATGTAGGGGGAGACAAAAAATCGATTAACCTAGCAAGAGCGGTGGCTCTTGCTAGCGTAAAGGGGCTAAATTGCGTGACTATTGGGGTGCAATAGTCACGCAATTTAGCCCATTTACACTACGTACTGCATTGATGTTGATCGAAATCCCTATACTTGAAACTTTCTCTTTCTAAATTATTGAGGAAACCCATGCTATCTTTCTCTGGCATTGGTGTACGAAGAAAGCAACTGCTTTCATTGAGCAAATTCACATTCCATTCCGACGCTTTTGTTTCATGTTTGCCTGGTGCGCGAGATTCAAGTGAGGCCATCTTTGTTGAGCTCTTGTTTTTTTTTCGTTCGCCATTTTCTAACATGGCGCATGCTCAACATGCTCTCTCTTTGTGATGTTTCAGTAAGGGAAAGGGAATCTAATTTATATTATTTTATATATTAACTTAATTCTAATAGGTACATTGTTAGTGTCAAAAGATGGATATATTATTATGATAATAAGTGAAATAACGTTTTAGGATGATTTTAATGTCATGACTAAGTACAGTTACTCTACATATTAATCGTAATTAAACGCGGTTACATTGAAAGTTTTAAGTCATTTTCTTGTAATTGTAACTTCATCATTATATTACACTGATGTGGACAATTCGACTTTTTTGTGAATAAGTGAGAATGATTCATGTATTTTTAATGTAAAAAATACGTTTTATTAGTAACTACTATTATGAAATTGTTTTTATTTATAGCTGGCTGTAATTTGAAGGAATTAACATATCCTCACACCCACGCTTTTGACCCAAGCTCATCAACAGCGCGGGATGAGAATGAACTTAATGAAATAACCATCGAGGAACTTTTTGAGGAAAGGTCTATACCTATGTCTCTACTATGTATACTCTCCATTCTCTCCAACTTTTACTTCACCTACGAGTGAAAATATTGAACATACTTCTCAAATACAAACCACGCCGACCAAGCTTAATTTACAGGGGAAAACCATACCAACCTCGAGTACTGAGTCGAGCAGGGCCAGACGCACGAGAAATGGGCGAGTGGCGATGGCGGTACAAGTGCGTGCGTGAGGAACTACTGCTAAAAGTTTTATTTTAGCTACATTATTACATCGTTTGGCAGTGCTTTTTGTGCAATAAACTATTAACTTTTACAAGTCTTTAGTAATGTACAACATTCTAGTTATTGGAGTTGGTAATATCAATGGCTGAAAAATACGCCCAGTCTGATATTTATTTTTAGGGTTCCGTGCCTTAAAAGGAAAAAGTCGAACCCTTATAGGATCACTTTGTTTTCCGTCTTTTCCTTTAGATAGTTGGCAAAAGTAAGATGGCCGTAGGCGCATCTACCCTGACTGGCATTATTTTTTCTCTATTAATTGATTATTTTATATAAGGTCTTTAAGTCCTTCCTTATGTGGGCAATTTCGAACTTTTATTGCAAGAAGTTGCAACTAACAGTGACCGCAAGAAGTTGGAAATTTCAATATTAACTAAATACTTAGTAGAATAGAATAGAATAGAATCATTTATTGCATATCACATTTCAAACATAGAAGGTGTTAATAATAAGACAATAGGTATACATGTGACGCCCTGCAAGGGCATAGCAATGTCAAGGCATGTGTAGTAAGTACTTATACACTTAAAACACAAAGACGCATTTTCATGCGCTGACGCAGTTTCCGGTTAGTCAATATGTTATATAATTTGAATAGTGTTAAGTGCCGCCAAAAATATCCTCAAATAATATAAACTCCATCCAGGGAGTCGAGTTAATATAGCGTCCTCTTTGTTGCACTTTTGTATGCAAATGAAAAGGACAAAGGATGGCCGGTGGGCGTAAACAATTGCACCTCGATTCCACAATAGGCTTACATGCCGTCGGTCTTTTGGAATATTTATATTTTGTTAGTGCATTTTGTTGCTGGCTTGATGGCTATATGCTGACAGCTTTTCTAAGTTAAATATTTAAACCATTAAATAAATTCAAATAATTACAAAAATCATAAAATGAAATTATCATTTTTTTTTACTGAATGGTTGAGATGCAAAGATAATGAAATTGGTTTAAGTATTTATACCTTTAAATGGATTGATAAAAAGGGTTTCAATAAAGGTACAGTAAATAAGACAATGTATGTTCGTAATAAAATATTTAATCATTATCAGATTCACTTGATTCGTTTTCTAAATGTATAATGAACTGATTATTATTTACATCTACTGCATTCATTTTCTTCTCCACCACTTCTACGACGTGTTTAATACAGTTCCTCCACGATTCAGCGTCTACTTTTGAGATGGCTTCTATTAATATTTTTTTTACCTCTGTTAACTTAAAAGTTTTGTTATTATTGGATACGTACCCCTTGATTTGCGACCAAATTAATTCAATTGGGTTAAGTTCGCAGTGATAAGGAGGTAACCGTAGCACTCTTTTGTTTTTTTGTTTTGCCATCTCGTCTATTACATACGCCTCATACCTATGCTTGTGGGTTCTAACAATATCTAACAGATCTTTTTTTTTCATAATTGTAGTCGGTAATATATTTTTATTCTTCATCCAGTTTAATATTTCATCTTTCTTTGAATTTGTATTAGGGACCTTTTCTATTTTACGGGAGTGGTATGGGGCGTTATCTATTACAATAACTGAATCGTCTGGAACTTTGTCGAGTATTTTCGCAAACCATTCTTCAAATACATCGGCATTCATATCCTGGTGGTAATCGCCTTGTTTTTTCGATTCAAATACCAGAAACCCATCTTCTAAAAATCCGTCTTCGCTTCCAATATGAGTCACAATGAGCCGCTTTCCTTTACCTGTAAAGTACACATGCAACATTAGATAAGACACCTGTAAGTGATTAAGAAAACAATGCAAATCCATGCAGCTGTCGGCTTTACTATTGATAAGAGTAATAATAAACAAAATAACAATTAAACACCTGCCTACGTTCGTTTCTTTATTAAAATGCATATGTTAGGTTCATGAATGATTTAGATTTATTTAGAATTGAATTTTAAAATCTCACCTGATGGATTCTTCAATCCAGTTGATAAGCCATTTATGAGCATGTTTTGCATTCTGGACGGTTGAATCTGTCCATACCGTACTATACAGGGTGTAACCGACGGTGTACCGAAAACTGAAACCATGGCTTCAGACCATTATTCTGGACTGGAAAATCGTGGAAATTTCTTTGAGAAAATTCACTCTTCCTCGCGACTTTTCATTTTTTCTTTATTTTTCCGTTAATCGAAATCTACCGGTAACAATTTTTCATGAAAAATCGCATGAAAATAGCATTTTCCGCAAAACACGCAACGTATCACAAACAGTATTATGTAAGCGCGGGAAGTGGGACAGATAACGGTACTGGCCGGTCATTGATCCGCCATGCCAGTTAGTACGCGCCCGTTGGCCGTTACGGTCGGACGCATGATTAATGTTTACCTACCCGCACATTTTATTTGCTTTACTTGCTTGAATGAAAATAATCTTTTTAGACTGTTTTAATTTATCGGTCAGTTGTTATTGGTGTTAGGTACTACATACTAGTTGTGATCTGTGGTTGCGTTGTTTTTGTGGTTGCATTAATTCATGTCATTCGATGCGCATTGGCGTAACGGTATATTTTGCACCGACGACGCGTGAGTGGAATGGGGAGCGCCCGGACCGGTCGATGCTTGCCACGTGCTCCCCTCCCCGTGCGTCTGCACCCGAGAGAATTGGACGCAATACATTGCGCGTCGAGTTTTATAATTTATTTTAGAAAATCTTATCCTTGAGTTTTCCAAGAAAATGAACACTCGTTTTCAGTTCGTGATTATGGTCTAAAACTACGGTTTTCGTTTTCGGTACGCTGTCGGTTACACCCCGTATGTATGACCCTCGTTAATCCAAGTCTCGTCCAAGAAGAAAATCCTTCTTCCTGATTGTCTCGCCGCCTTAATGTTTTGCAAATAATTTCGCCTCCAAAATTTAAGGTCTTCTCGGTCATTCAGCAAACTATTACGGCTTCTTTTCACAAACTTGAAACCCATGTTAAGTAATAATTTATGCAGCGTCGATCGTTTCATATTTTTCATTGATTCGTCAGTGTTGGCTACTGCCAGTATTTTGTTCAATGTTGGTATTTCATTTCGTGTAAAAAATGTATGTACAATATTTCTCAATGCACTTTTGGTAAAACTGTCAGTCGTACTTATTATAGTTTTACGTTGTTTCTGTCTTCTGGGTGATGTAAGGATTCCAGCGGTCTTCTTTTCCTTTACAATTCTGTACACTGACATCCAATGTATGCCTAACGACGATGCAATGATTTTTGCAAAATATACGGGAATCAGTCCAGTACACAAGCCGAGTCACAAAATAAACGGAAATCAGTCCAATACACAAGCCAAGTCACAGAATATGCAGTAAAAAACAATCCAGTAAGCGAGCCACGTAAACGTTAAAAATCGCTAATTACAAGAAAGGATAACTGTCCAAGCCGTTCTGCTATGGAACTCGCTCCCAGTTGAATTGCGAAGTGCTAATTCCCTGTCTATATTTAAGAATAAGATTAAAGAACATTACCTATCTCTCGAACAATAAAATTGATTGTATTGCGTTGTGTTATATAAGATTCTTATATATGTCTAGTGTCTATTTATATTAATATTATTGTATATATATATGTACTAGCATTAACCCGCGGCTTCGCTCGCGTGCCTATACAATATACATCATCCTACGGGAACAATGCTTTTTTTCAGAATTAAAAGTAGGCTATAATCTGCAATATGCATTTCCCTGATGCATATCCGTCCAGCCGTTTTAGCGTGAAGAAGTAACAAAACATACACAGACTTTCGCTTTTCTAACATTACTGGGAAATACTTTTTATTTTATCATAACTCCACTTTATCAAATCAAACCGAAAACTCAAGCACTCAAATCAAACGATCTCAGCTTTTACTGTACCAAATAAAGTTCACTTCAAAATCCATAACTCGAAGTGAAGCTAAGACACCGGGATATGTGTGCATTTTATTTGTATAAAGCTTTTATGATGTCCCGAGCCTCCGCTTATTGACTTGTGATATTCGAGATTGATTTAATGATTCTAAGCCATGTTCTAAGTTACGTCATGTTCTATTGTAAGATATTGAGGTTCTCTTCGTTGATGAATGAAAAATGTATTATTCTGAGCCAGATAAACGTAATTCAGAATTCTGAAATGACTTAACATAATTATTGAAAAGCTTGAATGTATTTATTACGGATGCAGGGAGTTTCCCGATCATTACTCCTCCCGTCCCAACGCGCCGCCCGCCTATAGGTACCGATTGACGACGATCGAGATGCCACCAAATACAATTTTTTTAATCAATTAGGATAACGCGGGTCTCTATCCATACCTCAAAAGCAAAAACAGAACCCCCTTATAGGATCACGTGTAGCTGTCTGTCAGTCCGTCTGTTACAACCGATTTTCTGCAAAACTACTGCAATTTGGCACAAATGCTTTCAAGAATTTTCATGACCACAAATAAAATTTCAAAATTGGTGGCATTTTCGTAACTAACGTCCCAACAAACCATAAAAATTACACCCATACTCATATTTAGACATTTCAACCCCATTTCACCCCAACAGGGAAGATGTTAATTCACTTCCGCCACGTTGGATTTAAAAATCGTTGCGGTTTTCGTAATTAGCGACCCGATAAACCATAAAAGCATTACCAATGGATTTTCAGACTTTGTCACCACATTTCTCCTTTTTAGGGGTTGAATTAAAAAAAAACCTGAAACACGTGTTTACTCATTTATTGTTAGAAATACTCCTGTGAAGTTTCGAATAAAATAGCCTAACTAATCTTGTTTCCCTATACAAACTCTGGGACCCCATTTCACCCCTTTAGGGGGTGAGTTTTGAAAAATCCTTTCTTAGTGCACCCCTAAACCTTATAAGGAAACTACGTGCCAAATTTTAACTCTCTAGAACCAGCGGTTTAGTATTTAGAAATTTCAATCCCATTTCACCCCAACAGGGGAGATGGTAAGTCAAATCCGCCACGTCGGATTTTAAAATCGTTGTGGTTTTCGTAATCAGCGACCCGATAAACCATAAAACCAATACCCATGCTGATTTTCAGACTTTCTCACCACATTTTTCCCTTATAGGGGTTGAATTTTCAAAAAAAATTAACCCTTCGTATGCCGCCTCCCCGTATTTTACCTATATCTGTATAGGACGGATACGGGACACGGCATACGAAGGGTTAAACACGTGTTTACTCATATATCGTTAGAAATACTCCTGTAAAGTTTCGAATAAAATAGTCTAACTAATCTTGTTTCCCCATACAAACTTTGGACCCCCATTTCACCCCTTTAGGGGGTAAATTTTGAAAAATCCTTTCTTAGTGCACCGCTACACCTTATGAGGAACCTACGTGCCAAATTTGAACTCTCTATAACCAGCGGTTTAGTATTTAGACATTTCAACCCCATTTCACCCCAACAGGGGAGATGGTAGCTCACGTTCGCCACGTTGGATTTTAAAATCGTTGCGGTTTTCGTAATCAGTGACCCGATAAACCATAAAAACAATACCCATGCTGATTTTCAGACTTTGTCACCACATTTCTCCCTTTTAGGGGTTGAATTTTCAAAAAAACTGAAACACGTGTTTGCTCATTTATTGTTAGGAATACTCCTGTGAAGTTTCGAATAAAATAGTCTAACTAATCTTGTTTCCCCATACAAACTTTGGAACCCCATTTCACCCCTTTAGGGGGTGAGTTTTGAAAAATCCTTTCTTAGCGGATGCCTACGTCATAACATCTACCTGCATGCCAAATTTCAGCCCGATACGTCCAATGGTTTGGGCTGTGCGTTGATAGATCACTATGTCAGTCAGTCAGTCACCTTTGAGTTTTATATATATAGATGTATGTGTAAGTTTATGTATATCTATTTATGTATGTGTATATTTACCCATATACGTACTTGTTTTCTGTTAGTATCTAGTTATGTGCTCCCTTCGCCTTTAGCTGCACCTACTCTGTATTAAGTTAAAATTTTCATCAATTTCACTGCCCAAAGGTTGTCTGGAAGAGATCGCTCTTTAGCGATAAGACCGCCTGTTGTCTACCGTTATTTATAAATTGTATTTATCTTGTTTCCTTTTTGTAAACTTTTTTGGTGTGCAATAAAGTATTGTTGTATTGTATTGTATTGTATAACGCGTCCGCGCCGTACGAGAGACAGATGTTGACTGAACTTTGACCACCATGTAAACCTCCCCGATACGTATTTGTATTTGTTACCCTTATCGCTGACCAATGGCGTGCTTGCTCACTTTTCTAGTACTAACTCGTCTCCGTGGATAGAGTATAGTAAAGGCCTTTACGATGTCAATAGAGGCTGCAGACAATAAACACGAAAAAAAAAACACTTTTACTTATTACATTAGGTATTGTTCTCGTGGGATGAGCGGGTCATACCGCGGGGCGCAGTTAGTGCTCGATATGTAAACACTAACACAGTAATTTTTGTTTCTGTAGCAGATAAGTTATAGTATAGGTAGGTATATTCGCAATATGTCATTTAGTAAAAGGTCTCATTGATCGGATTTTCATAAGGACGCGTTGAGTGCAGGTTATTGGTATAGTACATTACGTAACAAGGGTGGTAAACGAGGAATTACAAACGAGTGTCTATTAGAAGCCCGAAGCCGAAGGCGAGGGCTTTAATTTAATGACACGAGTTTGGAATTCATTTACCATCAGAGTCACGTACGACGTTTTTCATCACACTTTGGAGGAAATAAAACAAAAGTAATAAATAGTAGTCAATAACAAAATTACCTACCGCCCTAGGGCGTAATATACGACTTACCGCCCGCTTTTCTAGCATGTAAACCCTTGTTTACGAGAAAGTGTCATGAAAAATTCAAACAAACTTTGTCTCTATGGATATCCGAACAGCGAGATGGGACATTTTACTTAACAATGTCAAGTGTCAGATATATAATCAAGATCTATTTTATTTACTTAGTACTGAAATCGAAACTCTACATTTTAGTAGCGCTCTCTCCGTAGGCGTAGCACACTGCCGTCTACGAAACCGCTTGTAGGTATTTAAGAAAAACCTCCGCCGAGCCGTCGAAACCGCCCTTTCTTTGGAACAGGTTCTTCGATCTTATGAGTTCCTGGTACCCAAAGTCATTGGGAGTGACATGCCCATTATTTCTCGCTACAACGAAGCCCTTCGAATTCATTTACACCTTCATCAAGCCGCGCGAGTACCGCCGAGCCCTACCTCATTTACATTTTTAATTACTGTTAATTAGAGGCATTAGAAACAAAGGGCCCAAGGAATATCAGATAACGCAAAATGAAGGTGTGTACTTGTGCTAGAAACACTTTCTTAACAAATTGTTACAAATAATCCACGATGACGTTGACCTTATCGTTTGATTACAGAATAAAATGTTGTTTTGTCAAATAATATTATTGACGAGCCCTTAAATTATTTATAATATAACACAGTTTACTAGGAGAGCAAAGCTTGGTAGGAGATAAAAAAGGCCGTCTAAGGGCCTGTCGAAATTCAAGGTTTGGCTACGCACAGGGCGTGGTTTCTTCAGCCAATGAGAGCGGAGTGTCTTACGCAAGACTCTACGCACTCTGTCGCGCGAACGGGCCCTTTAGGTCGGGCGAGGCCGCCTTGACCGAATTATCAGAGACATGTGTATACTTAAGTATTTTATTTACAATTCTTAAACATTTCCAATTTAAAAATAATGTTATACTAGGTCGATGCAGAGTCAGCCACCGGCTAAGCTTGCCCCATAGACTGGAGCAGTTTTTTTTTTTTTTTTTCGTAATTTTCTCTTCGTCACTACCTAGCGAAATTTAATTTGTGTATTTTAAAACAAAAAATTCTAAAATCGGTTGAGAACTCGCCGAGATCTGCGCATTGTCACAAAGTCCATTCGAGTCGATCCATGGGAGCTTCGCTCGCTCCGCTCCAAAAAGTATTATATTGAAAACTTTATTTACAACATTGCTACGGCGTATTAGCAACATTAAAAAACAATTAAATACTACTGAAATTCAAAACTACTCTACCCAAAATAGACTCACAGTTTCATGTATTCGCTTGTTACCTTGTTAACATAGCCTTAGTTAAAAGTCCGGTTAAACATTATCAGGGCAAGGTATCCATCAATAGGTAGAGGAGTGATTACATTTTAAACCGTCGGCCGACTAGTCCTAAAGCCATTAAGAATCTGTGCCAACGTTACCACACTGTAGCTCAACATTATTATCAAACATTATAATAACAAAACGGGACTTAATCGCTTTCAAAAAAGAGATTATTTAATTATCTTGACATTTGGAACGTGATGTTACGATGGCTTCCAAGGGACTCACAGGGACGGGAAGATAATTTATCACTTGCTAGATAAATGACAATGCATATGTCACTTTTGAACCCGTATTTGAGAGTAGGTATAATGAATTAGTCTTATACGAGTGACGAATGCTTTACCTATAATTTATCTGTTGCGTGACAATGGCTAAGGGAAAAAACTGGCTAAGTCCATATTATTCAAACTGTTTTTTAGTCTACGGTTACAAAATTACCCAGTTCATCAAACACTTTTTGGATCAGGGGTAAAAGTCGCTGGGTCCCATAATTTTTTGACATATTTTTACGTACGCCATAATGCCATATATAGCTACATATAAGGTGATTTCACAACTTCAATTGTCGGTACTGCAAAATTTTCAAATGTTACTTAGTCAGTTCTTCCCGTTCGCCCGACCAAGCCTATTATACCTACTGTTATTAAGCCTATTATAATAAGCCTATTATATTGGTAAGTTAGGTATGTACCTACCTATAACCTATATCGTTAATAATGTAGTTTTATATTAGGTATATGCTATGCGCATAAATGCCCAGGGTAGACCTATGAGGCGGCCGCTATAGCCACCTGAACCGGTTGGTGTTGGGTGCCACAATTGTGCCTATAGGCAAAAATTCTAAGTAGTAGTAGTAAGTCATCATCATTCGCTTGCCCTTATCCCATTTATTTGGGGTCGGCGCAGCATGTTTTCTTCCTCCATTCTTCCCTATTACTCGTCATCTCGTCGTTTACTTCCTTCTTATTCATATCATCTAGTAGTAGTAAGTAATGACCAATATAACATTATTAATCAGCGTATGTATATCATGTGATCAACGTACCTGTAATATACCTATTTCTTATGTATAGGAGGCCTGGCGCAAATACCTTAACCAAGATAAGACTCGAAAAAAAGTAGAGGTATATAATTAATTAATTATTATTGAGCCTGCTCGCAAAATTTCAAGAGAATCGGTTGAGAAAAATGGCCTGTAGGCGAGAACAGTCGGTAATCTAGATAAAAGGATATTTGAAAGAATTTTAAGGCCAAGCTGAAACGGAGATACTTTTCGCTCGCTTGGTCAGTAAATTGGTCGCTTATAAATAACAAACCGACCGATCGTAGCCCATAAGATGAATCTCGAACCGATTCGAAACATCTCGAGCGATTTTCGACTTGTACGACGTTCTGTATGAAACCCGTTTCATATGTATTTGAATATGGTCGCCTATATGATTTCCAAAAAAGCGTTCAAATGAGCTCACATTATCCTTGATTATTTTTCTGAGAAAGCCGCGTTCCATATGCGCGTGTGTAGATACCTAAGTTTAAACTGCGCTTCCTTACCTTTAAAATCTTAAAAAAGATATATATTCTATTCACAAATGGGCAAAATATTGTACCTAACCTATTAAGCGGTTTACACTCACATGAATACCTTATTGTCACTATTGTATACCTATTAGTAGTAGGTAAATATATTGGATAAATTCACGTGAGGTAAACCCCTTAATACAGTAATTGACTGTGTAAACATCTCTGAACTTTTATGAAGCAAACCTAACCTAACCTAACCTACCGTACCGGGTTCTTCCAATAACGATTAACACGTTCGCTATCCGTTAACCGGGTATTGGTTTACTATTCAGCTTCGGACAATGACCATGTTAATTTATAATTCCCGGAATGTTTTTGGTGCCGGAGAGAAAACCGTGAGTGAATTAACAATGTGAACTCAGAATCTAGTTTCTCTTAATCTATCTATCAAAGTACCTAGCTAGTTTCACTCAGTGGACGGTGTGAAAGTGTAGGGATACGACATTTGATGCTCGGAACTTCTCTTTTGGCAGGATTAACTCTCTGAACCCTAAGAATATTTTAGGAAGTAAGGCCTTCTTGATTTTTAGGACAGAAGGGAGTTATGCCATGACGTCATGTTAATAACAGTAGGTATCTTATACTATGATTATGTTACATTCTTATTTTGTTCCTATAGCTAAATATATTATTGTTACTGTTATGGTGTTTGTGTTTGTGTTTTTAAAAAGAGAAAATTGCTTAAGAACATAAATGTAGCGTCAATTGGCTATTTTAATAAACATCCAATTTATTTAATGTCTGGTGGCGACTGTACAAAGATATATGTAGCCTAATCATAGTGAAAACGTTGGACTCTTGTGTATTAGGTAGGTATTTAAAACAAAAGATATAGGGCCGCTATCTACGCAACACTAACAGAAGGCGGTTTGTAGGTATTTTCAGCGCGTTCGCTCGATCGATCTCCGCCGAGCCATGGGCTCCTAGTAGCATTGTGTGCGGTGTTGTTGCGGATCCGCCTCCCGGGCAACCGGCGCCACTGACTGACTGCCTCGAACAATTCCGGTGCAAATTCCCGGTCAAACCCTAGTCTACATAACCAAAATGCGTTTTTTTTTACCGATAACCACCCTTGTGAAAACAGTCATGTTTTCCAGAAATCAACTCAATATGAATAAAAAATACGTAAAAAAAATCCGGGAAAGCCGGATATGAAAAGCTCAAAACCGGAAATGCTTTCAGCGGGTGCCAGGAAAACAGGAACGTGAAATGGTGTACGAATTTTCTTTCACCTAAAATCAATATCCGGTCCGGAAGGAAGCCCTACCCCTAAGTGTAGCTACACGTTTGAATGTGCTCCCATTATAATTTATAGGTACTTACATTGGCAATCTTGCAAGACTAAAACTAATTAATCAAAATTATAAAAGATGAAAACTAAATCGAACGATTTTTTTTTTTGGATTACACATTTAATTTTTTCATAGTTCTAATTAGTTAAGGGGTACACCCCTTACGATAACGTTGTCGATAAATCCAATTCGCTACGGCATCGAAGTTTATTATTGGAAATGTATCGGCGATTGCCGATAATGTCGAACCGTTCGGAAAGCACCAAGGCTACATGAGTTGGGAAGAGGCAAGTTGACCAGAAATCGATATCCCACTAATACGAATTCGAAGTTATAGGGCACGGTATATCGGTTCGGGAACAGGTGGAGTGGACGGCAACATGAATGGGGATGCAACGTAGGGGCGGGCAACCGATCATCGAGAGCGCGCCTGCGTCGTATCGTCATGTTATTATCATTCCATTCAAGTAATTTATGGAATGCGGTAAATAATATATCTTATTTTACGTTAAATGTATATATATTTATGGAACCACATAATACACATCAACGAAATACACTATAATGTAAATTATTAAATATTAGAGAGCATTTTTATGGGAAACCATTTTGTATTCTTTTTTTACATTTAAAATGATTGAAATCCATACGACGGGAAGACACCGATATCCCAAGCAACTTTTAATAAATAAACATCTGTATGAACTAAAACTAAACCGCATGAACGTGAATCATTTCGACGACAAGGCACGATAATGATATGCGTAATTAGATTGGAGTTGTATCAGGAGACCATATTCTGGAGAGGATTGTACGTGCTAGGAGCGAAGGGCCAGACATGTGGGGAACCCGGTCTCACTGAGTTCTGAGGAGCAAATATGCGCCACGGACTGCGCACAATTTCCCTTCCTGAAAGCTTACAATCTGCTTCTACTAGGATCACATGACTTAGAGGGGGAGGGACATACCTCTCGAGGAACGTTCCTCCCCGTTGGCCCGGGGTAGGCGGAGAAATGCGCCCGCGTGGGTGTCGTTATGGAAACGGCGTTGCCCATTTACTAGCGCATGATAAAGTCGAGAAGGTCGATGCAAAAGAGAAAGTTCCGATTATAAGGGCCCTGTATGCTCGCATTCAATCGGGATATCGGGAATCGGGAGGGTATCTAGCAATGATGTCTTATAAAATATCATTGATCCCTACATTTAGGATGCCTGTTCTTTGACTTAGTTACTGTATATACAATGCTATATTTAGATCGAAACTTTGTTTGATGTTAAAATCTCTATTAACTTTTTTAAATGTGTGACAGTCGCTGAAACCGAAGAAAATATTCTCTATCTATTAACTTACCTTTTAATTAAATGGATCGAGTTTACTCATGTCCCAATTACAATACTATAATTCTCACGAGAAAATCAAAAATGAAAACCCTGAAAACCCGATTTCTTATAATCAAATGTCAAAGAGACCGTAGACCATAGATTTTGAATTTTCTTTACTCAAAGCCGTAGAGACTTACAAATATCTGGTTGAGGTAAGGTGGTATAGGAGCTAGATTCTCTTTGGTTTTAATTTTCAGTCTTTATCTAAGTGCAACTAAAATATCTGCATGCATTTTTATGAATACATTTCTTAAAATGTCAATGTAATATCAAAATTGTTATCAAATTACATACAATCTTTCAAATATGTTCGTAAAAATTGTGTTTTTTTAAATAAAAATATCAATAAGTCAACGTGTGTGCTACCCAGCACTGACTGGACCCAGTGTGTGTGTTTGTTTGTTTGTCTGGTTGCCAAGTGGCCATCACGACGACCCGAACGGATCGGCCGGGGTACCAGGCGCGCAGAATTCTGAACAGATGCAACGCAAGTGCATTCACCGCCGCAGTTCATTCACACTGCGTCTAGAGAATAACTTACGCAAGCTCTTGCATGCAGGTTTGATTTGTTGGTAATCATCAATCATCATATTCATATCCATGTCGGGTTTAGTATGAATAACTATACTAGCATTTTCTAAACAGCGACGGGTCTTGATACGGAGCTTTATACTATTGTAGGATATGGATTTTAAAATATTACTAAGTTAAGAACTTTATTAAAGCTATATTAAAATACTCAAACGGGTTTACTCACGTCGTAGAAGTCGAATAACGCTCGACATCTTTCGAATCGGTACGCGATTCATCATCAGGAGAGACTTTATTAAAGCTTGTAAACAACGTTATTTTAGACGTAGAGGCTAGTCAGGCTCATTTTGTTTTGGTAAATAGACATATTTCGTAAAGGTAGCTTTTTCCTACGTGACAAACGAAGTTACGAAGTTTCTATCAGGATTTACGTAATAAAAGCTCCACTGCCTACAAAACAGAAAAATGCAAAATGTGATTGTAGCCGAAAGCTAGGGTAGGGATTGCCGGTACTCCAAACTTCATTGATACAAAATGTCCGTGTTCTGCGGGCCCTAACTCTTTCAGTCCTTCGCGTAACTTTACTATCCGACAGAATGTGCCAAGAAGTTTTTAAAATTGAGATGTTTTTCAAGCAGTGTGATGGCTGTTGTTTAAAAAAAACTAAAAGGATTTTTAACTTTCTTTAACTTAAACCATGAATACAAAGACCAAAGCTTAAAGAAAAATTGAAAAAGGAGCTACCTGGTGGTTAACTTGTCGTGAAAGTTTCTAGAAATTTGCGAAAACTTGCCTAACTTTTTTAAAAACTTACAAAAACTGCATTGTGTCAATAGCAGTGACCGGATGCGTTCACTGGTCATTAGTCAAAGTAGGATAAAACTAGAACAGAGATATACAGAATCATATTGATGATGTGAATACTTTGACGCTAATGCAAACGTTTACAAATAGCTATTTTCCCATTAAATAAATATATCTAATCTCATCTATTCCAGCAAACTCTGACGCTCCTTACTTTTATACAACTTTTATGAACATTAGACTGATGGATTGACTGAAGTTATTGCATTCGCTTTTTTTTTATTTTCCCCAAAAATAATATTTGGCTAAGAAGTCTTACTTAGTTGACTATAATTGGAACTTCCTTGGTACCTAAAGTACTTAAATTAACTCTTCTGCTTCTTATTAACTATACCTTCTTAAAACGTCACTTCACTTCGTCAATTCGTTCAATTCAACGCATTGACGTAATATTCAACGTCATTGATTTTGCCATATAACTGGCCAAGCCTCTACCCTATTGTACTACCTAAAAGTAAACAAACAATCTACAGTTTCATCTCTATACCCGCCCTAAGAATGCCAAAATTCAACGTCATTGATTTTGCCATATAACTGGCCAAGCCTCTACCCTATTGTTACCTAAAAGTAAACAAACAATCTAAGTACAGTTTCATCTCTATACCCGCCCTAAGAATGCCAAAGGAATGCAAGGGCTCCAAGAATTTTTCATCCTTAAACAACTCCTGGTGGTTCATGTCGCCCTAATGAACAAGGAACGGCCGTATCCCGTTTTCTCACGCTCGCACCTACCCGAGATCCCGGGATCCCATCTTTCATCCCTTTTTAATCCCTTTGTCATTCCGCTCGCACGGCCCTTAGGGTGCTTAGGGCTTAATTCGTGAGTAAGAGAGAGACTGTTCGAGATTTATCCGTCCTTGTCTATATATATACGGTGGGCATATGTAAGTAGTACATACCACAGCTAATTCAGTGAATAAAGGATTTTGACCTTACAAACGGTCCGGTAGTTTTGAATTTTTGATATGTTTGTCTAGGATGGTTAGTCAGTGTTTAAAATGCTAAATGCACAATCCCCCCCCCCCCCACTCCGCGCCCGCCGCCATATTGAAAAAACCCGCACTCTCTTCATATTTTTGCTCATATCTTCCTTTAGGAGCATTTTAGCTAGAAGAAAGCTTCGACAATGTTATAGAGAGTTAAATTTACTACAATTTCCATTTTTATATTTTGTTTCTAGGACAGATAGTTACGGAGATATGCACATTAAAAAAAATTTAGAAATTGCAATTTTCAACTCATCTTAGACAACATATCAAAAATTCAAAACTACCGGACCGTTTGTAAGGTCACACATAATACTTTAGTCTCTATTCACCGTATTAAGCATACGTACAAAGTATTTTTGCGGATGAACTTTCCTTAGTAACTTTGGAAACAGAGGCAATGTCGGTATCTGCCAAAACGAGCCAAGTGAAGCGCGAAGCGAAGGGCTACCTACCTTTTCTCGAAGCAATTTGTCGTTTTTTTAAACTTGGGTTTTGATCATTTTTATTTTGTTGTCGATTTCTTTTTTTGCCAGATTTCAATCAAATTTGGTGAGTTGGTAAAGTTGCTTATTTTGACCATGGTAAGTCCAAAATGTATTACATAAATGGGCCACTTCATATTTTGTTGTCGTTTTATTTATTTTTTCATTTTGTACTAAGTTCTCATTTTGTACAAAATACGAAATTTCCATACATTTTGTGTAACTCACTGGTAATTTTTTTAGGTAGGACGTAGCGTGAAATTGGCCAACTTACCATCGTGCTTGTGCTCCCTCGCTACACTCAGGATTCTAACTTAGAATCCTTTGCCTGCTCCGGGACTCGCATCAAAAATCAACTTTGCTCTCTTGTTATATATGTATGAAACCCTAATTAATCATTCAAACACAATGTATATTGTTCAATGAATAAATGACTTATGGTGCACAAATAGCTATTTATCTCAGTCACAGCATTATTTCATGGAGTGAGTTAACTGTACTGAAATTCTTTCCCGTCGGATTTCAGGTACCACATTCTATTGTTCCGTAGGTTAACCGTAGGCTGGCTAAAAATACGCAGTACCTATGTATACACTTTCATATAAATCAACGAAGAAGCTCTACCATCGCTATCTAGTCAGATATTTTATCTATAGAAGTAACTTCTACAACCTTATTTCCCGGGTTCCGTGCCACCCCCGCCTATTTATAACCAACCCTTCAGTAATAAAGACAACGGACATCATTTGTCAACCCTCCCCCGCTGACCCTGTTACCTTTCGCTGACCGCCTTACATCATCACTCTTGCTTCGCGAAATTGCCGTTTGTTTTACGGTGATACTGTGTTATAGGCGGACAGAACAGACTTAATACCGGCGGAATACTGTACTTTGGTATGCTAGCTCCCATAATTCAGAATTCCCCAGTTATACTTACAATACCCCCAGTATTATACTGATTTTTAGGTTTCCGTAGCCAAATGGCAAAAAACGGAACCCTTATAGATTCGTCATGTCTGTCTGTCTGTCTGTCCGTCCGTATGTCACAGCCATTTTTTTCCGAAACTATAAGAGCTATACTGTTGAAACTTGGTAGGTAGATGTATTCTGTGAACCGCATTAGGTAAGATTTTGATGCAAAAATAAAAAAATAATAATAAATATTGGGGGCTCACCATACTTAGAACAGAAAATCATTTTTTCATCAAAAACATACGTATCTATAGATAGGTCTTCAAAAATGATATCGAAGTTTCTAAAATATTTTTTTTCTAAACCGAATTGTTTGCGTGACAGACGCTTCCAAAGTGGAAAAAAGTTGGTCCCCCCCCCCCCCTCTAACTTCTAAAATAAGAAAATGAAAAATCTAAAAAAAACATATGATGAACGAAAATTGTTTTGAACGAGATCTAGTAAGTAGTTTTTTTTTATACCTAACTTTGCACCTAATTTATATGGGGCGCTATACATACCAGGTGCAAACTTAACCACTTAGGGATGGAAAGTGTTTGTACGGAACCCTCGGTGCGCGAGTCCGACTCGCACTGGGCCGGTTTTTTTAAATCACAAATTAGTCTAAAATAAAATAAGTTTGTTAATAGCAAATAGTGGATTTAAATGAAATGTAACATGAATTTTAGAGTAATGTATTTTTTAAAGTACTAATACCAAGTTAAATTAAAATAGCAGATTGAAGTATGTATTTATATGAATGAAATTACCTATATAACTGGCTTTTTCTAACATTGAAAAAACGAAACAATAGGCAATTATTTGACATGTCGTGCTTTTATTTTAAGACCCACTAAATTATGCCGTTTGATATTTTTATAACATTAATTTGGATTTATGTATTAAAATAATATATATATAAATACCGCTTTTACGAATATAATTACTAGGTACGATATAGCCTAGCCAAACGAGCAAAAATACCTTATACCTTATATACCAGTTTCTTTACCATTAAACCAATTTTCTGAGAATTGCATGCAATTTCAATGCAGGTCAGTAGGACGTCCCGTTCCCGTCGAGTAAACGGGGTCCGCAGGGCGCGCCTTTATAAAGAGAGCCTTAGCAGCTATGCTACCCTGGTGGATATTTCTTTTTATGGGCTACGGATAAATGTCAGGGGAGTGCCGGGCGCGCCTTGAGGCTTCGTGCGTTATGACTTTCATTTCAGCTTTACGACGCCTCGACCTAGCGTGGCGGCTGGTATGTAAAGCATTTAAGGAAAACGTTAATACTTGGTAAACGGCTAATTTGTATAAAAACAGGTCTTCAGAATGTCATATTTTATGACAAAAGCTAATTTTAATTTTACACATAAAATGATACTAAATTGTGTTAATGGATTAATGGCCGTGAAACGTAGTTACTAATTAATGTAGATAAGTTAAGTGAGTAATAATAAAATTGCAAATGTTTGCACAAAAACGGGACTGAACTCGCTCGCACTGCGGACCTTGAATTCGAACTTCGAACACGCCTCTCGTCATTGTTGTTCGCACCATCTCGCATTCCTTGGTCCTGGTAAACCTCCTGGTTGTTCATGTTTCTCTAATGAGCAAGGAACCGCAGCGTTCCCTTTTTCTCACGCTCGCACCAGCCAGCCCCGGGATGCTTTCCCCATCCCTCTCTTATTCCTGGGTCGAACTCCTCGCACCCGTTGACTGTATGGTGAGAACCTTCAACGACTTTTCTGATCGACATTTTTTTAACGGCAAGCCAGCCGGTTCTATTATAAATAGTTTACCTGCGATGATCTGATATTGCACAGGTCGCATTAAAATTTAACACCTGGGACATAAAATCACATAGAGTAACTTAACAATGCGATGCTGCCTACTGAACTGTCCTGGGTTCGGATCCCGGCAAAAGGGCAAATATTTCTGTGATGAACTCGAATATTTGTTTTCTCAAAAATGGTTGGGAATGTTGACTTTATTGCTAAACAATCCAATCAGGGTGCGAAGTGCATAGATTACGGTCAGTAATTTAAAAGCAAAAAAAACCTTGCCGGCTCGGTTTGCTAGAAAATAAATTTGTATGAAATTCCTTTATTTTCCGCGGTACAAACTTAAAGAAAAAGTTAAAACGGCCATAAGAAAAACAGCCAAAACGGAAGATCAGTACCTAGTCACCTGTTTTTTGGAAAATATTAAAATTGAATTTATTTCAGTGCACTATTTTTGAGAAAGGCACTATATTTTTCTCAGCCGGAAGGACAATTGCTGGCTTCGTATGAAATTAAATGGACTCCCAAGGTTTTCCGTTTAAAATTAATAAATACTCAGCCAGCAATTGCCTACTTTTCTCGCTCACTTCGAATGTATTTGCTGTTCTGGGTCATGGTAATTTATATATCTCATATATTAATAAGTGTGTATTAATTAATCTATATAACTATGTACATCGTCGTCTAGTGCCCTTAACTGATTCGCTCAGGTACAGTATTACTAGTCCCCAAATCGTTTGAGTAGTTCTTTATTAACATGTCTCATGATATTTATAGTAGGTACGTTTTAAAAGCTAAGATGTCATGTAAAATTATAATTACGTCGATTTTAGCGCAAACACAAAATAACTAGTCGATCAACTCGATATTCTTATTGTTTCAGCTCCAGCCTTCTGCGTGGGTCGGCGGAGCGGTGTAAATGAGCCGTCGGAAATGACCCAAAAACGCGTGCCCGTCCGACTGAGCTTTATTTGTCTCGTACTCTCGTCTAGCTGCCTAACTGCTGAGTAAAAGCTTCAATTATATGAAGTTAAATATTTTAGTCATAGACTAGCTTATTCTGTAATAGAATGTAGCTACAGCGCGTTACGCTGAATTGAAAAGTATTGGAACGGGTAAATCGTATTTACTATTTACAGTATCGGGAAAGTTCATTTTATTTCCAACGTAGAATATGAGTTGAATGCCGAATTAAGGTATCAGAAAAATTTATGAAGAGCAGTTTGTAGACACCTTCCAGCGGTCCCGGGTTCGAATCCCGGCCAGGGCAAATATTTGGGCGATGAACACGAATATTTTTGCTTGGGTCATGGTTGTTATATGTATTTAAGTATATATATATCTATATAAGTATGTATATCGTCGTCTAGTACCCATAACACAATATCTTATCAAATAAATAAATAAATATCAGTCAACCTCACACAAATCGATCCAGTCCCAATTAAGCTCAAGAAGGCTTAAGTATAGCATGTAGTTAAACATTGCCCGTAGAGAAGTTGTATTTCCCGTAATCTCAGGCCCATAACCGGTCTGTTTTATATCACTGCGTTTTTCCCTGTTTCTTTCAGAGCATGATTTTAACCATGATTCCAAGTCCATACATGTAAAAAATAATCGGCTCACTGGCATGGGAGTCAACTTAGACTTCTTGGCATTACTTCTTTAAGATTTTTGAGCTTTTTCATTTCAGTTACTGAGAATAACGAAGTCAAATGTTAAAGTTAATAAATAATTTTGTATATTACATTACATAGTATGTAGAAGTCCTCACAAAATACGTAAATATTTGCGACTTGTTCCATGTTTTCTGGAGTAGAGTACATGGGCTTCTATAATGAATTAATGACATTCGATATTTCCAGTTACTTATGACTAGAAAATGCTTGGGAATGCTTGGGTTAAATCTACGAGTTTGTACCTAATATTATACAAAAATTATGTATTTCAGCAATTCAATGCTTGGGAATGTTTACCACAATAACCATAAAGGCAGTTTGGAATGAAATAGATGAATGAGTATGAATTGTATTTTAATGTTAATATGTCCCCATAGCTCTCTACTCTAAGTCGTATCTACCGTACTGTCAGACGTCCGTCGCCCAGTTATAAACTTTATAAGTATATAAACTAAACGTATTTCTTTAAAAGTATTTTTTACGATATCACGGATATTTTATCTTCCAATTCAAAACAACATTGTTTATATCCGCTAACTGAATTCGCAGAAAATCGTAACTGATATCGCTTCTGAAAGGTTGAAGGTCGACAATATCATAGAGATGACTTAATTTATGTCGTCTCATGTTGTTGATACATTGGATTGTTATCTTGCAAAATTAAGAACTTACTCCTTCCAGGGCATATCTGGATGTTTCTAGGAATATACCTTACATTACTCATTATTATTGGTATTAGGAATTGCGCATGCCTAATTCTATTCTAATTACAATGCTATTTACATAAAGTAAATGTTCATCGCATATCTAAAGAGTACCAACCATTAATCATACGTTACGTATCTTCAGGTAATGTTAGAAATCGTATTGATTGACTCATTACTGTGTAAAAACTCGAAAACATAAGACATCACATAACATTTTAACGGTGTTAGAAAATGCCACCTCTACCCAAATTTTCATAACAGTATTAAATTCAGTAAAAAATCCTACAATTTAATAAATTTCTTAGTTTGAAAACTAAACTAAAAATATTTAAACTAGACTTACCTGCGAAGCATATCGCCACAACACACTGTGTCTTCCAGAGAAACATCTCGCGGCCCCCGGTACGAACTGGCTCACCACACTGTCATAATCTGAACTGACAGTTAATTTACGTAGATAATGTACGCACGAGAGACGGATAGTCACTATTTGTATGACGGGATATATTTAATCTAACTCAGTCCTGGAGTGGGATGGTTGGGTTTGGTGTGAAGCCTGGAGGTGGCGGGCTGGAAGTGACGCAGAGGTGGCGTTTCAGGCTGAAGGGAATGGCGCTGCTTCAGTCCCACCGCTAGGGTTGTCAACGAGGTATTATTTCTATTACTATTCAGAATATATTCCCTTAAGTATTTATAAACATTCTTAGTTTAGGTTCTTCATATATACAATGAGTTTCTATGAGAGTTTTCTTCCTTATAAATCATACTACAAATCTCAGACATATTTCAAATGTTTTATGTTTGTACACCCAGATATTTAAACTGTCTGTGCATTGTCACACGTTGTTAAAATTGTTAAGGTTGATAAGGTTAATACTTACTCTGCCGTCAATTGTTTTTTTGGGAATCATACATTTTTCGGCATATAAAGCAGCTTGGGTGAAATTAACACGTTGATCCGTTGTTATATACACCAACAGTCCCAACAGATCTATATGATAAAAACGCCATGCGACTCTTTTTCTTATACGTGAAATATTTATTAGGTGTAAATTATATACCTATAATTATAAATTGATTGGCTTGCCTGCCTACCTATTTATTTTCAGGTTAGCATGGTGCGACAGAGACGCGTGACGACATATCACGCGACGTGAAGTCTCGTCAAGTTGCGTTAGTCTACAGTCTACAGGACAAGCTATGTATGTTGCCTTTTATCTGAAACTAGTAGTTGACAACCCTAGCAGACCCAGCGCCACCACCCTTTGGCAGTGAAGCGCGAAACGGGGCCAGGGAGCGTCCCGGCCGGTAAAGAAAATTGTCTTCACTCCACTGATTGGAACAATATTTGCTTGCCCGGAATTAGTCCAGCAGTTAAATGGTTAAGTCGGCCGGGTGATGTCACTGATTTATTATCGGCTTCGATTTATCAAATAGCTTATAACGTCAAAACCGCCGAATATATTACAATCTCAATGTCCAAAGCAAATATCCAAATCCAAAGCAATAGAAAGTGCTTGTAGCTAGACCAAAAAAAAAATAAAGAATATTTTGACTTTGACTTGACTGACAAAATTGTTTAGAAAACGTGGCTTGCACTATTGGTAATTAGTTGCCGAGATCATGAAGCGTTTTATGTTAATTTAGTTCTGTTTGGTCAAAGTCGCTACTATATTGTTGAGTCTCATTAATCTATTAAAATGATAGAACTAATTGGTAGCCTAGTCATGTAATTTTTTTGGCTTTTATTTACAGATCAGTTCCTCCACTTTAGTTAATATACTGAATATTTGATAATATATCAATGAGGTTAAAATGAAGTTAGGTCAGGGCGACAGAGGCTACATGTTAACCTAGAGAGGTACTTAATAGCATAACTTAGACACTATTATTTTCAGTACCTAGTCGGTTAAAACTAGAATTCTAGACGACGGTCGTAGGTCTGCATGTCTACACATTTGTGTAGGATATGGCACTTTAAGAAGAAGGTTTAAGCTATTATATTATTTCATAAACCATTATCATACTTATCTGGCATCCCAAGGCCACTTCCACCCTAATTGGATGGCTGCAAATGTTAGCCCGAGACAATCGCGCGACATTTCCCTGGTTATGGGCTTCGTTACCTTTGCCGCCCCTTTATAGGCCGACAGCCTGCTGGGAAGCATAAAGGCTTATAGACCCATGGGTCGACGTCGCTTAAGCCGTTCTTGCGTTGAGCAAACGAAATAACGAACCAATTGATGCATTAGCGTAGTGTTTTTGGCATTCGACGAGTTGTTTGACGGTGAAAATTAAAATAAACGCTGCGTTTACCTATTAGGTAGTGATACGCATTTAATATCTACCCCGGGGTTAATGGAATATCATCAGCTAAAATATGTCCAAAGCTCGACACATGCCTCCCCCAAAGTACGCTACTATTACCGACCCGGCGTCGTCGCTCTAGTCCAGCGAACACCAGCGATTTTTTCCATGTGGAAAACTCCTGTGACTCGTAGAAGTCCAATATCGATCGACATTTTTCGAATTGGTCGAACCCCTACTTAGACATGACAAACAATGAATTTTTATTCATTTTAGATATCCGCTCCTCTTGCACTATTTTCATTGAAGTGACGTCGAGATTTCTAGCTCCACGTAGCTCCATGCTTTGCTCCAGTACTTTTTCACGAAAATATTTATCACTAACGACTTAATCACAATTAAACATTATCACGAATAGACTTTATCACGAAAACTTTATCACGAAAACTTTATCACGAAAAATCTTAATCACGATAACTTTATCACGAATGAGCTTTATCACGAAAAATCTTAATCACGAAATCTTTATCACGAAAATACTTGTTTATGAGCTAAGTAGGTAAACGTACGAAATAAACAAGAATAGAATAAACGAGAATGGAGAAAAAGCGGCGCCAGAATCATGAAGAACGACTTTAGTCGCTAGCTGGTCAGTCGGAACCCTCAACACGTTATAGATGGGCATTCACTCATGAAATAGTGATGGTGTTGATGATGGTAAATGATGATGATGGTGGTGACTGGTAGTGATGATGGTGATGATGAAGGTGACTGGTGGTGACTGGTTTTCTGGGTTTTTGGGGTTGTAGATTTTAAAAATGGAAATAAAGATGAAATTTACTCCCCCAAAAACCTAAAAAACGACACCCATGACGACTTTTTCAAAAAAGTGACATCCGCCATCTTTATTTCTAAAATGGATGCCATTTTTCAAATTTACACCCCCATGAACCTAGATGTAGACTTTCAAAAATTTACGCCCGACATCTTTAATTCCAAAATGGATGCCATTTTTGAAATCTACACCCCAAAAACCCAGAAAACTACACCCCATGACGATTTTTTCAAAAAATTACGCCCGACATCTTTAATTCCAAAATGGAGGCCATTTTTAGGGTTCCGTAGTCAACTAGGAACCCTTATAGTTTCGCCATGTCCGTCTGTCCGTCTGTCCGTCTGTCCGTCTGTCCGTCCGTCCGCGGCTTAGCTCCGTGATCATTAGTACTAGAAAGCTGAAATTTGGTATGAGTATGTGTATGTATCACGCCGACAAAACGGTAAAATAAAAACTAAAAAAAAAATTTTTTTTCGGGTACCTCTCGAACACCTAAAGTGGGGGTGATTTTTTTTTTTCGTTTCAACCCTAGTGTGTGGGGTGTCGTTGAATAGGTCTCTTGAAAATAATAGGGGTTTTCAAACATTACTTTTTGATAAAGTCAGTAGTTTTGTAAATATTCGCTCCGAAAATAAAAAAAATTGTGTCCCCCCCCTCTAACTTTTGAACCACAAGTCAAAAAAATATGGAAAAATTCATGTTAATGCGGCCTTATAAGTACTTTCAATGAAAACTATATTGAACAAAATCGGTCAAGCCGTTTTTGAGTTATCGCCAAATTTCATATTTTTTCTTTAAAAGGTCGTAAGTTGACTTCCAGAAGGTAATAAGTGATTACAGTTTCTAGGGCGTTTACGACCTTTTTATAGAGCTTAAAATCTGTCTTAACTTAAACCTCGGGCTTAAAACAGCAGTTTATTGTGAAGGATGAGCAACTACGGAACCCTACACTGAGCGTGGCCCGACATGCTCTTGGCCGGTTTTTGAAATCTTCACCCCCCAAAACCCTAGAAAACGATACCCATGACGATTATTTCAAAAAGTGACAGAGTCATTTTTTGAAATAATCTGGTGTATTGCGACATTCGTCAGCGCAGGGTAGGGGACGGCAAAAAGAACCGAAAAGCAAGGACTATTAACAAAAAAAAAAAACAACCAAGTGCGAGTCTGACACGCCTACCGAGCGTTCCGTACAAAATTTTACTCATCTCATACCATCTTAATTATTTGGGCCCGGTTACATTAAGTTTGCACCTCACTTGTATGCGGCGCCATATGTACTAGGTGCAAACTTAACTTAACCCATAAATTTATGAAACATGTAATGTCTCATTTTTGTAATGTGGGTACACCACAATTTTTATAAGTACAAAGATCAAAACTTCAAATCTGGTGGAAGATGTACCGGTTTCAATTCCCGGTCTCTTCCATGAGGTAAGTAGCTCCTTTCCAATTTTTCTTTAAGCTTTGATCTTTGTATTAATGGTTTAACCCGGCCAGTTAAGATGGAAAGTGGAAGAGTTTGTATGGAACCCTCGGTGCGCGAGTCATACTTACACTTCGTCAGTTATTGTGAATAAATATTTGTATCTGTACCACACACGTAGGTTTCCGAAAGAAAAAACATCCACTGAGCAATTAACCTTTTCGTGATATAGTCTCTTCGTGATAAAGTCTTTTCGTTATATAGTCTTACCGTGATAGTTTCCGTGATATGGTCTTTTCGTGATATACCTAGTATTTTCGTGATAAAGTCTTTAGTGATAAAGTCTTTAGTGATAAAGTTTTCGTGATTAAGTTTTCGTGATATAGTCTTTTCGTGATAAAGTCTTTAGTGATAAAGTTTTCGTGATATAGTCTTTTCGTGATAAAGTTTTTCGTGAAGGTCGTTCGTGGAAAAGTTTTTGTGTAAAAAAATCGTGATTAAGTACTGACACGTAATTAACAGCTAATTACAGAACTCTAACGATAGATAACTGATTGCACTGACCTGATTGTAGTCGTAGTCGTAGTAGCGTCCACTGTCCAATAGCAAGGCAGCGTTCAATCAAAGGCAGATTTCACGGAAACAATAACATATAGGTATTATCTTCATTACATGTGTACAAGTTATTTTTAGGGTTCCGTATCTCAATCGGCTAAAACGGTTTTATAGGATCACTTTCTTGTCTACTCGTCCCACATACGTAGATTTCACCGATTTAGGCGGCCATAAGTCGAAATATTGAAAATCACCACACAAATAAACAATTGACTTCATTATGTACCTAACATTTCAGGGCACGTACCCTCACTATTTTTAACTCATTAGCTAACAACTGCACAAATCTACAGGTAATCGAAATCAGGTCGTCACATACACTACGTACCTATCGGCGCGCGGTGCCTTCAGTTTACTTAGTGTTACAAATTGCAGCAAAAAATTTCGGCGTACTCTTGTGTAGTGGAAGCAATGGATTCCTATAATTCAGTTAAGAATCTATTAATCCATACTAATATTATAAATGCGAAAGTGTGTCTGTCTGTCTGTCTGTCTGTCTGTCTGTTACCTCTTCACGCTTAAAGCGCTGAACCAATTTAGATGAAATTTGGTATATAGATAGTTTCAGTCCTGGGGAAGGACATAAGATACTTTTCATCCCGAATAAATTTAGTGTTCCCGTGGGATGAGCGGGTAACACCGCGGGGCACAGCTAGTAGAATATAAAATGTGAAAAAATTGGTCAGTTTATTTAAACGTAACACCTTTTTTAAGCAAGTTTTTGTAAATTTTATTTTTCAGTAGCCATTTTGAATTACTTCCCAGGTCGTCCCAGGTGTTAATTATATCACAATATTTTTCGCATATATTCAAAATTATAATAACAATAACAGTTTCTGCCTAAAAGTGCCTAGCGCTAAATAAGAGCCAATAAAATATCTTACAAATGCACAGCAATTTAATTATAATAATTAGGTATGTATTTATCAGTTTTAATTAATTAATTATTATTATTATTTTATAAAATGACTGTATGTTATATTATTATTATTGTAGTGACATCATTGCGTTAATTTTTTTTAAGTTACATGTGTATGAAGAAGTTTTTTTTATTTTCTGTATTTTTTTGGATATAATAATTGATTTCAATAAAATCCGAGGTATTTTTGTTATAAACCCAAATTTAAATAACATTAGCGCTAAAATAATTTTGGCCGCCTAAATCGGTTAAATCTACGTATGTCGTCCGTCCGTCCGACCGACTGTCTGTCTGTCTGTCTGTCAAGACCCTTTGTCTTGAGAACGCGTCGAGTTGAAATTGAAACGGTCCCTTGAAGCTGTAAAAAATCAACTTACCCAACTAATTTACCTGTAGGCAGATATGGGCAAAAGTTAATCGATTAACGATTAACGATGAACTTACTTACTCGCGATTAACGATTAAAAATGACGATAAGTTAATCTAATCGTACGAGTTCCGATTAATTTAATCCCGATTGTGTGGAGTGAGTATCCGAGTATTCTAAAATCCCGTAAAAGTGGACAGTTGTTATCAAGTTAATATACTGGAATGTAATATTTGTATCGCGCTATTAGTCTTATCTAAACACTACTGAGCCGCTAATGCGGTCAGATCTGAAAGGGAATTATAACATATTATATTGAACTAATAAAGTATATAAAACGGGATAAATACTCCACATTTGGTTCTAATTGACTTGAGCAACATTATCGATCTATTGTATCTACCCACAGTATCGTAACAACACTGTCAATAAACATTACAACAAAAAAACTGTATCAGGGTAAATAAAAAGCATGTCAGGCCACGCTCAGTGTCGGGTTCCGTAGTTGCCCATCCTTGACAATAGAATATTAAATTACGAGAAAGATTTCAAGCTCTATAAAAAGGTCGTAAACGCCAAAGTAACTGTAATTACCTTACTTATTACAGTTCCTTCTGGAAGTTATCGATTATACGCGCCAGATTGAGTGAAATGTTTTAATACAGGAGCGAATATTTACAAAACTGCTGGCTAGATCAAAAAATAATGTTTGGAGGAACGACACCCCACATACTAGTGTTGAAACGAAAAAAAAATCACCCCCAATTGTGAACGGGAGGTACCTACCTACCCGAAAAAAAGTTATTTTTTTAGTTTTTATTTTACCGTTTTGTCGGTGTGATACGTATACACATACTCATATAAAATTTCCACTTTCTTGCACTAATGATCACGGAGCTAAGCCGCGGACGGACAAACAGACAGACATGGCAAAACTATAAGGGTTCCTAGTTGACTACGGAACACTAAAAAGGCCAATTTACAGTATAGAATAAAAAAAAACTACGTTATGTAACTGACAACTACTTTGATTTGCACGCCATCAGAGCCTACACATCTTAAAGAACGATGTGCTAGAAAATAACTTGACATGATACGAGCTGCAAACAAATCAGAATGGTCGCTTTAATGTCAGTATGTCTCTGTCTGGCGGGCGGGACTTGCCATTGTACTGCTCGCTTACACTAAAATGACACCACTTCACTAAATATACATACAGAATATACATTTATTCGAAAGAAGTCAAACGTAATCGCGACTCGGCGACGGCGTTGCACTGCCCCCAGATCTATAGATCCCCCAATAAGTCAACAAATTAGGTTTAGAGACTTATATATTTTGCATCCTCGAACGACGTTAGCGCTAGTCGTCAATAATTAAAGCGTAATTTCAGTTAAAACGTATCCAAATGAAAACTCCTAGTGTTTTTGAGGCTCCCATTTTTGTAGGAATTCTCATCCAGATCAGCGGCAGCCGGCGCTCGTCAGCCTCTGACCCTGTTGTCGTCGGCGTCGGCCTGGTCGGCGGCGGCGGCAGCCGGCCCGGTGAGCTAGACCCTGTTGTCGTCGGCGTCGGCCTGGTCGGCGGCGGCGGCGGCCGGCCCGGTGAGCTAGACCCTGTTGTCGTCGGCGTCGGCCTGGTCGACGGCGGCGGCAGCCGGCCCGGTGAGCTAGACCCTGTTGTCGTCTGCGTCGGCCTGGTCGGCCGCGGCGGCGCGGTAGAGCGGGTTGCGCGCGCGCACCGGCAGCGGGTGCGCCTCCGTGTTCAGCACCCACTCCTCCAGCGGCAGCAGCGCGTCGTCCGCGAACAGCAGGTACAGGTACTGCAACGTCGACACTCTCAGCATGTCGCCGGGCGACGCGCGCACGGAGATGCCACGACTTTGCGCGACAGCGGTACGTGTCTCGCTCACTCGTATGGCCGCCGCGCTCGGATCTCTCGCTCGACCGCTCGACACGCGGTTGGTCGCACAAAGTCGTAGCATCTCCGTAACGCCTTAGTCGCGTGTTGGTACAGTCCTTTTATCTCATGAGCGCGGGTGAGCCATGTTTGTGTGAGTAGAGTACATGCACATTGGCTCTGTGTGGGTGAGCCGGCACTGAGCGCTCCCGAGCTCACCCACACAGAGCCAATGTGCATGTACATCTACTCACACAAACATGGCTCACCCGCGCTCGTGAGATAAAAGTACTGTACTCGTATTACACATTATACGCAGCGTACAGCAATTTTCTATACTAATAACACAATGCTTGGTATAGAAAGACGCTGTACGCTGCGTATAACATTAATAAAACCAAGGCCTAAGCTAACTTACAAATTCTAAGAATTTCAGTCCAGTGAACACATTTCATTTAACTTGTAAGGGATTACAACCGGGAATTTCTTTGCAGCTTATTGTACATACCTAAGCCTATTGTACATACGCTTCTAGTCCTATAAGAACGGACAGAAGATAGTGACGTAAGCGGTGAATTTCACATTCTGGCTGCTTTGCAAATTGAAGCTAGGGTATGGTATTCGTTCATGGAATTCTAATGTATAAAAAAACATCAACAAGCTACAAACTAAGAACTCCAAAGCATAATATTGTATTATTCGCTAATGACACCTCGCTAATTTTTAAAATTACCCGACAGAATTTAGATTGCAACAATGTTAACGCTTCTCTATCTGATGTAGTAGATTGGTTTACTGCTTATAACCTATTTCTGAATGAAAAGAAAATGAAATGCATAAAATTTATTCTACCTAATGTAAGACAAGTATCCCAATGCATATGCAAACTTTGCCTGTTCATAAATTTAAATTAGCGATTAAAAATAAATTATGCCAAAAAGAATACTATACTATAAGTGACTATATCAATGATGTAAACCCATGGAACTAAAATTTATAAACTATATTGTATAATTAATTATTATTAACCATTTGTTGTGATCGTAAATTGTATTTATTATCTTATGTTTGACATCATAAAGTGATTGTAATAATCCTACTATGAAATAAACGAAATTTGAATTTGAATTAACATGACTATTATTCAGCGAGGGAATGTAGTCAGCATCATGGGTACCCTGTGATCTTGGGGGACATCGGTTTTAGTTAATATCGCTGGGTGCGCGATGACAGCGACAACTAGCGGTTACAATTACGGCGGGCTTTTTAATGTCAAATGGCTGACTGTCTTTACGAATAGTAAGTAAACAAACAAATAATTTCAATGAAATATCGTAATTTTCTTTCATTTTATTAGATTATGTTAATCTATAGTGTCGATGAAACGTTGACCTTCTTTATTTCCCGTCTAAAATAGCAAAATCGATGACTTTCAGATGTAATTCACACGGACCTTTTCATGGTTGTCTTCACGAGAAGTAAGTTACAAAACAAACAAATTTAACCGAAAAACGCATTTCATGCATAATGCAACCGATCATTTATTACTGTATTTTCGTAATAATACAGATTATTTTGTTTTTTCAGTTAAACATGGCCAAATTAATTATTATAACTGGATTCTGCTCAATCAAACACAACAACGCTTTCAAATCCCAAACTACAATAAAATGGGAAACAATTCGTTTTTGCTCAACATGTCCAAAATGTAAAAGAAAATAAACGCATAAACATGCTACTCCCTACAACATACAAGATATAATATTAAAAATGTTGTTCTATAGGTTATACTAACTTTTTCCGCTTGATCCATTTAATTCGTTGTTCTCGTTTCCAACTTGCTTGTGGAAATTTATTTATTTATGATTACAGTTTTTGAATTTGTGATCACTGTTTTTGCCTTTAACTACGCTGCAGGTTTCGTGCCGCATATTTATTTATTTTTAGATGCCTTAATTTCGCTAGTAAAAAGTGACAGTTGGTCTGACGAAAGTTCCTTTTTTGGCCACGGCGCGCGCTGCGATCGATTCGTGGTTCCCCCACCACCTACTTCGCACCCAGCGATTGGATATTGTTATTTTTGGAGCGGAGCGAGCGAAGTTCCCATGGATCGACTCGAATGGACTTTGTGACAATGCACAGATCACAGCGAGTTCTCAACCGATTTTAGAAATTTTTGTTTTAAAATGCAAAAATTAAATTTCGCTAGGTCGTGACGAAAAGAAAACTTCGAAAAAAAAAAATAACCCCTCCAATCTATGGTGCAAGCTTAGCCGGTGGCTGACTCTGCATCGACCTAGTTTACTTGTTTATTTACTTGAATATGAAACCTGAAACCTACTTTAAGCGTCTCTGCGAGGAAGTAGCTCTGCTGCACGTCGTCTCCCTGCGGCTTGCTGTGGTACACGTTCACGAGGCCCGTGTAGCCGCCTTCTACGCGACAGTGCTTCTCGAGTGCCTACCAAACAATTATAGTAATTACTGATCAAAAATATATTTACGACACTCTAGGCTAAGCGGAATTTAATGGGAAGAAAATCTCACTTCTGCCCAAGGCAAGACATAAAACTGTAGACAAAGCACGGTCAGTAATTAGTAAAGCCCCAGATCGGATATTTTATGACCCTGCTTTTCGGTTCGGGCCACAAACAACTGCGATGTTGTGCGACATTCACTCACTCACCGCCGAAGTTCTATCGTCGCCAAAGAGTTCAATTGAGCACTGGGAAGTACCGGAGACAACCATATAAAATGTGTTCTATTTAGAAATAACTAATTCCTACTTATCAATGTTATCAATATATTTAAATCAAGTTATGAATGTTTATTTAAAACTCTATTGTATAAATAACGACCTTTATTCAATTCGGGAACTAAATCAGACCTTACAAATTTTAGACCAATATCAATACTACCCGCATTAAGTAAAGTTTTCGAGAAACTTATTCTTAATCAACTTACCTACATCTCATTTTAATCGATATAACCTATTACATAGCAGTCAATTAGGATTCACTAAAGGTCGCTCCACTACTAATGCAGGGGTGGTGCTGATTAAACACATCTTTGATGCCTGGGAAAAGGCTCAAGATGTTGTTGGGATTAAATTGAAACACTACGGTGTAAGGAACGGTGCACTTGACCTTGTCACATCATATCTTTCAGGCAGAACGCAACGCGTAGTCATCAACGGAATGCAATCAACTGAATCAGCTGTTGCTATGGCTACCTCGGGGCTCAATTCTAGGTCCCTTTCTGTTTCTAGTGTATATTAATGATGTACCTAACCTTGTGCAAGATAAACATGACATTGTGTTATTTGCAGACGACACTTCTCTCCTTTTCAAAGTGAAATAACAAGAAAATAACTTCGTTATTATAAACGACGCGCTATCTACTATTGTGGATGTGGATGTGGTTTACTGCAAATAACTTACTTTTAATTCACATTACCGAATGTGAAACAAGTAGATTGTGCCAAGGTGATATTGAAAGGTGATGTACTAGAATTTGATGACAAAACAGTGTTTCTAGGTATTACTTTTTGGACTTAAAACTGCAATGGAATGCGCATTTAGCCACTCTTGCAGGTACGCTTAGCTCCACAGACCGCAGCTTATGCAGTGAGGCGAATCAGACAATTAAGAAACGTCGATACGGCAAGGTTTGTGTATTTCGAGTATTCGAGTAGTTCACACTCGTACTAATTACATTTTTTTTTGCCAGTGAAATTTAAACCACATAGAGTTGTGCACCAACGTCCTTAATTGCAACAATTTTTTCCGAAAAGTTAGTACGAGTGTAAACTAAGGTGTCGATAGTGTAATGTCATATGAAATTCTGTTGTGTTGTGGGGAAAGCCGTACTCTCATTTATACTAGGAGCTCGTGCATCGCTATGAGAAAAATTCAAGGAATCCAACATTCTCACCGCAGCATCTCAATATATTCTTGAGAATATTATGGATGTCCCGAAAAATCTACACGCATTCAAGCTCAACAGTGATATTCACCAGTATAATACAAGAAGGAAGAACAAGCTTGTTATGCCTGCTCATCGTCTCCGTAAAGTTAGCTCTTCGTTCGTGGGGAACTGTGTAGGTACGTTTCTATAACAAAACTAGCTGACCCGGCGAACTTCGTACCGCCTGAAAGTCGATAAATGTGGGTAGAGATAGCTACATTCAGACTACCACCACTGATAATGTACAACATTTCATATTTTTATGACTATAATTTTATTACTTTTCTGAATTCTGCATCGAAAGATGTAATGTTTGTTTTCATAGCTAAGATAAGCGATTTCAGTGTATGAAATTAAGTTTATAAGTTTATATATTTTTTCTGAGATAACTATATACTTATTTTATTATTAATTTATAAAAACTTACTCATTTTAAAATGTGGCAACACCAAAACCACAGTATACTATACAGAATGGACCCGCACACCCCCGCCCCTTATTCGAGTTACCTCACCCCGCAAGGGCACCGAGTAGGAATCGAGTTTGCTGCGTAGAAAATTTTGAAAGGGTTGTGTATATAACTGTGTATATGGGTTATAGGTGGGCATTGACTCGTGAAATAGTGATGGTGTTGGTGATGGTAATAATGATGATGGTGGAGACTGGTGGTGATGATGATGAAGGTGGCGACTGGTGGTGGTGATGATGATGAATATGGTGGTGACTGATGATGATGATGAATATGGTGGTGACTGGTGATGATGATGATGATGATTAGGTATGATGATGGTGGTGTTGATTCTGATGACGATGGTCATGGTGGTGATGATGATGACGATGATAATTGTAATGACGGTGCCGATGGTGATGGCTAATGATATAAATGACCCCAAAATCACCATCATCACCACAATCATCATCAACATCATCATTCTCGCCACTATTACCACCGACACCATCCCCACCACCATCACCATCATCACTTCCACCACATTCACCATAACCACCACCACTACCACCACCATCATCATCACCACTATCACCACCACCATCATCATCACCACTATCACCACCACCACATTCACCATCACCACCACGGACTACCACCATCACCACCGTCACCACCGTCACCACTACCGTTGTCGTGTGGTTGTGATAATTTTCAAGCTTATGTCATATTTATGTGCAATTAAAGTTGTTGCAATGGGTCTCCCTCGCGATCCCTAACATCGTTTGTCCTAAAATCACTTGCCCGAACTGTTTTGTCCTAATGGGCTAATGCCCTAACGATCAATATCCATAACAATCATTTTCCATAACGTAATGGTTGTCCTAAAACTCATTTGTCCGAAACATCAATATCCCTAACTATCAATATCCCTAATATTTTTTGCCATATTCCTCGAAATCCCTAAAATTAATTTTCGTTTTTTAAAGTCCCCGCCCCTTTTGCAACCACCGAACTGCTACCAGTAAAGTAGTCTAATGGGTTAGGTTAGGTTAGAACTGTGACCACAACAGAATCCGAGCCTAGCGATTAAAACCAAAATTAGGGCATATGAGTGTTAGGAGAAATGATAATTATGACAAATGACATTAGGATAAATGATCAATATGGCAAGTGACATTAGGAAATAAGATATTAGGGAAATCAATATTAGGGCATATGAGTGTTAGGACAAGTGATCATTATGACATAAAACGTTAGGGAATGCAAAAGTAGGTTAAAAAACGTTAGGGATTCAGATATAGATCCTGTTGCAATGCGTCTGAGGCAGCCCTGTGCGTCTTACACGCACACATTGACACTGGCATTCAAGTTCAGTTTTTAGTAGGCAGTGTCCGCCCTGCGCCAAAACTCTGATTCAATGGAACGGTTACTTTAGTCCGATTTAGTAATAAAATAAACGGAATGTCATTGAGGTTGACATGACATTATCCAAATTCAAAATTGTCGGTTTGGTTTGATTCATATTACTGATCCATTACTGATTCTGGAAACAGTAACTATTGAACTTCCATCAAGATGGTCTTCGCAGATAAATAATGGTATCTTTGGCACAACCAATTTCCCCACTGCTAGACACCAATCTCCTTTATTCTTATGTGGCACATTAAAGAAACGTTTATCGGGGGTTTTCGTCGAATCGTTCTTCCAATCGGGCACAAAAACATTACTTGGTGTATTTTGGAGGAGTATATTCCTCATCAACCCACACACGTGCGAATCTATCCATTTTTGTAAATTAATCCCAGCAAATACGTAGGTAATTAATTAAGTAACACGGTTAGATTTTCATTTGAAATCTCGTTAGTAAAATTCGGTATGCATCTGTCATCTGACAACGTCAAATAAAAAAAATATATATATTTTTTCGCTGTTTGGTCTAAAACGACAACCCTTAAATCTCTCAGCACTAAATTGTCTTAGATTGCGGTAATTTTATAGCCTAGCAAGCGTCAGTCCCGCCCAGGGATAGTGGCGCTACAAACAGCTTTCCTATGGCAATAATGTGCATACGTCATATTTGTATTATTAAACGTCAATCAAGGATTTGTAATTATCAAATTTCAAAACATTGTTTACCGGAATGCTGCTCAATCATTCGTTCTTCTTGCGAAATAAATACTGAATCCTTTTGAAAAAACTTGATTTTCATCACTGTGGATTGTTTTCTGTTTATTATGCAAAAAATACTTGAAATACGCGGAATATTTAGTCCTGTTTCCTTTTTGCTTACATCAGTGACGTTCACCAACTTTCAACGTCAGTTACCAAAAAAATATCATTGCCAGTAAAATAATTTAGTAGGTAGGTACCACTGAAAATCCGCAATATGGCGTGGGTAGTAAAACCCCTTGCAGGGCTATGTATATTAAATACAGCAGAATAAATTCTAAGATTTCTATATTAATTTCAACCTGTTAGAAATATGATATTGTCCATTATGATAGACACAATCACAATAAACACAAAATAAAAAAAGTCCAGACAACGTTTGGGTTTATTTGAAAATGGTAACTTACAATCTCGGCTACCAGCGTTTATTTATTGATCTTGAACAGACTCGTCGTGCCAATGTTACGAACGCGTCAATTCAATTTCATAATGTTGGCCGCAT
This sequence comes from Apotomis turbidana, assembly GCA_905147355.2. Classification (NCBI taxonomy): domain Eukaryota; kingdom Metazoa; phylum Arthropoda; class Insecta; order Lepidoptera; family Tortricidae; genus Apotomis; species Apotomis turbidana. The sequence continues at coordinate 21,071,687 of LR990285.1, read as the reverse complement.
TGGACCATGGCGGACTATTTAACTCGTAATTTAAAAATTGCAATTGTGGGGTCTTTTTTGTGTATCTTTTCCTTTTTTTTGGCATATTATTAAACTTTTGGCCGAGACGATCACAACAAACCCGAAATCGTGCAAATCGGTTCAGCCGTTCTCGAGTTATGTGCTGGAACTAACTCAACTTTCTGTTATTGATATAGATCTCGGCACATTAAGCTAATAGAAACTCGAAACAAACACCTCAACCGGTCAACTTCAATTAACTATAGTAACGTTTAGCTGTAATTAGCGTTTTGTTTTGTTATACCATTTTTAACACAATAAAAACACATCAACCGGTTAGCTACAAAATTCTTTAGCTGTCAGTTGCGTTTGGTTTTGTTATACCATATTTAAAAAATGAACGGGTAGACTGTTTTTTTACTGATAAATTGCTTTCAGTTGCGTTTTGTTATTCCATATCAGTTGCGTTTTGTCACGTTTATGACGTTTTATGTCACGTCCCACGGGAACGTGATAAAAAGTATCCTATGTCCTTCTCCTGGTTCTAAGCTACCTCCCCACCAATTTTCAGCCAAATCAGATCAGCCGTTCTTGAGTTATAAATAGTGTAACTAACACGACTTTCTTTTATATATATAGATACCTACCGAGGTAGTGAGTTTACCTTCCAGCAAAATTCAAGTAGCACATAAAACGTCACCTAATAAACAAGAGGTATTATAGTCTGAGGCCTACGCCGCAGAGGCGACTTTTACCTAGTAAATTAAGGACAAGTAGTGTATATGTAATGTAATGTTAAGGTAATAGAATAGGGGCTTTTTTTTTTTTTTTTTTTTTTTTTTTTATTATAGTCTGAACGACTTTTTAGATGATAGGGATGTCTTTGAGCCGGTGGTTTAGTCATGTGTCTAATACTAATAACTGACTCAGTATTCGAACACTGCACCACAAGTTTCGTATATTTTGCCCTGCCATGCCATGTTTCATTTCAAAGAAAGTTCAAACCATCGACCACTTGTTTGCCTTTTTGCCGTATTTTTCATTGTTCACGATGTTATCAAAAGGTTATCGTACGAAACCTATTCGAATGGGTTAAGATTATTTTTATAACAATGTCAAAGAGAACACAAGTTTCGGTTTCTGCTTTCGATGAAAGATGTCAGTGAAGCATCTAAAAAAAACAATACTAAGCCATAAATTCATGAGTTGGGCTAAATAGTTATCTTGACGTGTACCTGCACGGCCTCCCAGCCCCAGTCGCGGTACTTCTGGTCCTTGGTGAGGCGCCACATGATGAAGTAGCTCTCGAAGGTCTCTGGTCGCTGCTGGAACTTTTTCTCATCGTTTTTCTGCGCTCGCGCTTCTACTGCGCCTGAAAATCTAATCAACGGGTTCCATGAGGATTGTTATTTAAAATATACAGTTTAACATAACATAAACTTAAAATACTCTTAAATTCCTCGCGGATTCTAAGTTTTAACAATTCTGGACACCGATAGTCTGAGAGGATGAATCTACCCATATTATATTTCCACTGAACCAGTAATAGGTCAACTTAACCGTAGTAGACGGAGAAACCACACTCCCGTAGCGCCAAAGTGAAGCTAGCCGTTATGCAGTTTCCAAGTAATTTTTTCATAGATCTTTATTAAGAACCTTATTCAAATGGCGAGTCAAAAGGACACTTAAATCTCAGGCATGTACTTCCCATCACACCGGCTGGATTCCTACTATTACCTACCGCGTGTGACATAAATATGTACTATCGAAGACACTGATAACTGTACATTTGTAAACGAACATAAAACTTAATGCAACCTGTTAAGGTGTATGGGGTATAGTTAACTGTGTGTTCGTTTGTACCTGAATGCCTCCGGGCCGAGCTTGGTCTCGGAGCGCGCGTAGCTCTCGTGGCAGGTGTGCGTCAGCTTCTTGGCCACGTCCATGTACCGCTCCGACAGCGTGTTCTCCAGCGTCGTCGACGCCAGCCCGAACATGCCACCTGGAAATACAATGACGTTCTTGTTATCAGAAATGCTTGGGAAATGTACCTCTGACTTTAAGCGAATGTTGGATGGTCCACAAAATAAATTGTCGCTTGCGGTATTTTCGGACCGATACGACCTTCAAACCAACAAGAAAAGAGCGCTGAAAGGTCGGAAATGCACTTGTGTTGAAGGTGTCTATGGGCAACGGTCGCTTTCCGGCAGGCGATCCGTTTACTCGTTTGCCATGTTGTATGACATAAAAAAATGTTTTAAACAAACAATGATCCAAAACTGTTTTACCTTTCGGGAGTACAGTGCGTGAGCCGCCTGAATGCGATTTTCTTTTTATGTCTATCTCGCTCGCTCTCACGAGATCCAGATAAGAACCTCTCATTTTTCAGCCAAAGCTGAATCGCAATCTGAGAGCTCACGGCCTGTATATCGGGTAAGCTTATTCAGGTCCATTTTAACCACATATCACCTGTGGAACTACGACTGATTAGGTGGCAATCCATTGTCATTTTAGTCGCACTTCAAATCATTCAGTGACTGTGAGATCTACTCACTACACATATATAGAACGAATCCGAAATGCCAGACTTTATCCATCTCGTGCTCCAATATCAGACTTCATTTTGTGAACTTGATCTCCATAGAATAAAGCGAAATAGCTTAGGTACACAAAGTGTGTACAAACCAGCAAAGCACGACAAATGATCCATTTTCGCCTCCAAAATCCTTCCGTCCTTCATTTCAACAAGGTAGTGCAGGCCTGATGGCGAGACTCGCAGCATGTTATCTAGAGCCGCGGGCATGGCCTCGTCGAACATGATGCGCGCCTGCTCGTCCGTCTGTCCCGACACCAGCCACGCCTTCAGCAGGTACTCGTAGAAGGAGTCGCCGAGGGCGCCGAGGGACATGTGTCCTGGAAATAGGTAATATGCCCTTGTTAAAACAAATTGAGTGACACGCTTTATATTTAGTCATAGCGCTAGGTTGCAATCACCGTTCGAAATTCAAATATTTAATCAAATTTTTTTGGGTATCCTGGATCAGCGTCGGATCTGCGTAATATATGTTCAATTTCAATTTACTAATATTAGGTACTAAAAATGGATGAAAAGACTCGAAGAAAAATAAATTATAAGAAGAATATTCCTTACTCTTCCCCCATTGGCCGGTGCGTCGGTTGATGTAGTTAGGGTAAAGGCCACCGGGCTTCTCGATGTTATTCAGTACCTCACGGATACGTTCCACCTTTTTCCTGTACACTAAACATAAAAATCTAAATTTAATAAAGGTTTATTTATACATACGGGTGCCAGTAAAGCCATTAACGACAAGTACGCGGTAGGCCTCCTTCTTGATATGAGCAAGGCCTACGATAGAGTCTCCTATAAAACCCTTCTTGATAAACTATACACCACGGGAGTCAGAGGCCTAGCATATGAATGGTTCAAATCCTATCTTAGTAACCGCATACAATGTGTCGAGATTGAACACACTGACTTTAGAACAGGCAATATACGGCATGTCAGATCAGATAGAGTCGCCGTTACCGGCTCTATTCCGCAGGGCAGCGTTTTAGGATGCTGTCTCTTTCTCATTTACATAAATGATCTCCCTAACATTCTAGATAACCACTGTGTGCTTTTTGCAGACGACATATCCGTATTGCTCCCATGTGCAAATAATTTAGAAGTTGACAATAAACTAAACTCTACACTTAATAAAATCATTAATTGGCTAGATCTGAATAACCTAAAATTCAATTTGAATAAAACAAAACTTATCCAATTCAAACCCTACCAGAAACCAGCTTTAAACATATCATATAGCTATAACAACTCTAAATTGGAACTAGTAAGCTCTGCAACCCTGTTGGGCATAGACTTGGACACTAATATAAATTGGAAATCGCATGTCCAAAAAGTGTCCAAGAAACTGTCTTCATTTATTTACGCCCTACGTCATCTTAAACGAGTGACAGACCTACAGACCGCACTCGTTGCGTATTACGCATATGCATACTCTAGAATGGCATATGGTTTAGTACTATGGGGAAACTGCACAGATATAGATAAAATTTTCATCCTCCAAAAGAAGTGTGTTAGAATTTTAGAAAATATTGACGAAATGGAATCCTGTCGCCCACATTTTATAAAACTAGAAATGCTCACCCTTCCTTCCATATATATTCATGAAGCATGTAAGTTTGTCAGGAAACATATGAACCTCCACTCGCCCCAAACAGAAATTAAACGTAATGACCGAAACTTACATAAACTTAAACTACCGTTCTCAAAACTGAAATTAGTAACTTCTAGCCCTCATCATATGCTCATAAAAATATATAACCATTTACCAAATACAATAAAAGACATAGATAGACCTAAGTTGTTTACAAAAGAATTCAAAAAATATCTTATTAGTAAATGTTATTATAGTTTAAACGAGTTCTTTAGTACTAAATAAAAAAAATAATTCATTGTTGACCCTAAATAGATACATAATTAGGTAAATTAAGTACTCTAAGTGTAAGTGTGCAATAGAGAACACTCCTATTAGTGTAATACTAGTGTATAATAAATTGTTCCTTGTGTAGTTTTAAGACTTTAAGTATTAAGGGCTAGTGAGCCCTCCCAAATTGCTGTGCCCTTGCAGGGCGTCACATGTATACCTAGTCTATAATCCATCTATTGTCTGTAATGTGATATGCAATAAAAATTGAATTTGAATTTGATAAAGTATTGCGAATTGCAACACTCAAAGCTTAGACTAACATAGTATACCAAATACAGGTACAAATATTTAGGTAGATTTGCACTGCAATAGTCAATGACAAATTGTACGATAAACATGTGATTTGATTGTTTACACGAGTTGCATTTGCATCAATGTTCCCGGGAAAATCACATAAGTAGTCTAACTTCTTTGGCTTGTGAGCGAAAGTCCGGGAGGGTACTTACTTAATCTTTCTTTCAATACAGTGCCTTAGTTTTTTTTCCTTTATACTCATTAGTAATATATGTCTACAACTTACACTATAAGGAAAATCCAATAGTGTTTTTATTTCTAAAGAATTCATTGGGGCTTTCCATTAGATAAAAAAAAAAACCGTTGTAAACCGTTCGATCCGGTGAAGAGGTCAGTAGCAGTAACAACAGATAGACATTTATAAACAAAGTTTACCTATAAGATATTTGTTCAAAACAACAAATGTTATCTTCACGTTTACGTAATCACAAAAGTGACAATATGCGTCACTTCTGTAGCTATCGCAAATTACAAGTTAAAACGGCGATAGTTATTTTTACCTAATACCATAAACTGATAAGATAAAAATGTGATTCCTAAATAGGAAAGATAATGTTGATAGGTTTTACTATCACGCTGAACTTCATTTATATCTGGAAAATAATCTAATCAAGTCGTATGGCTACTGCACTTGTCAAATACCATGTATCTGATTCATCTTTCCATTTAACGGCCTTTTCAAACTGTAGGCATGCTAGGATTGTAATCACTTATTTTATTACAGGAAATCCCTAGTGTTTTTCAATCACAACCACGATTATTTTATACAAAAAACAACCGATTGCACTACAACACTTCAACTCGTGATTAACTCGTGTAAGTTTGGATGAGAAAAAACATTCTGTTAGATAATTTATTGAAACAGGTACAATACTTTATGATTTGTAATTCTGCAACATCCGTCCAACTACGTATTTACAAGTATCGGATTGTGTTGATTTGATATAACATTAAATCATGTACAAGACACAAGATATCACAGGATGAAACAATAAGTGTTAATCAGCCAAGTACCTACAATATCAACATTTTCATATAATTTCTTGGAAGATAATTGATAAACGTGCGGTACAGTAAACTCGGCGTACTATGAACTTGTTTAAAAGTTTGGTTCTCGTTAGTTAACAAACTGCATATGCATAGTTCTCCTATTATAGTAGGAATCATTTGTTGAGGCCGAATTCACATTACTTTGTTCTAACAAACAAAGGGACCAAAAGGGTATTGCATAAAGCTGCGACTATAAACTGCTACTTTGAAAGGAAAGGTGTCATAAGTGCAGTTTTTGGCCGCAGTCCAATGCACACTGCTCTTTGGGTCCCATTGTTTGTTAGAACAAACCGCAGTGAATTTGGCTTTAAAAAAGGATTCCTACTATACTGTCCAGTCTTTATAAAACTGATGGTTAATAAATAATTAAATGGTTTAAATAAAAATTGTGGTGTACCCACATTAAAAACATGAGACATTACATGTTTCATAAATTCATACTTAATAATTGTTCAATCTAAGATGCTTACCATCTTTCCCTGTAATATCGCTGAGGTAGTTGAATTCCAGGTGGAGAGTCCCGATCTCCGAGAGAATGCTGTCCGGCCCCGCCCAGCCGTACTGCAGGCTCGCCTGAAATTCACGCCACAATCAATATCACTACTACGTGTATAATCTATTATCGGAAGCCGTTGATGACTGACACTGACAGTTTCACTTTTAAACATGGTCCTTCGAGTTAACCGGATGTAGGGTAACCAGTGGAAGTGGACCGCTGATCGAGGTACAGGCAGGGGGCAGGACTATCGTCCGTAGGCGTAACGGTAGAGGCCCTGGAAGGAGGCTCAGTAACCTGCATTAATTGCATCCAGCCCAGCACACTGGAAGGGGGCCTATCAACCATCGGGGACGATCAAATCGACCTGAAGCCAGGAGCTCTCAACCGGCGCCATGGAAGAATATCTCGACAGGAAGGAACCCACAACCGAGAACTCTCCAAAGAAAAATAGTTTCCCACGGGAAACCTTTGCCCAATTTCGGTTAAGTCCCAAAATGAAATACAATTTCGGATTCCTATATGGATTTATAAAAATTCTCACATTTATTTGTTTGAACTTGTCAAAATCTCACAATGAATTCTATGGACTTTATATGTTTTTATGATTTTAATATATGAGTTTTAACCTTTTGGGACTGACGGTTTATTTTATTTACACCTCGTCTTTTTGTCGGTGACTTATACCATGCTATTTGTTTTTCATCATGTAAATCAAAGATTTACATGCTAGAAACCCGTGCGGTAAATCGTAAATTACGCCCTAGGGTGGTAAGTATATTTTTTTTTATTTCAAAATTTTGACGTTTAGTAATATGATTTAGAGCAAAAAGTTTTTATTAAAAAGTTAGCATCTTTCTAATTTAATGTTTTAAATGCTTGTTTAAAGAGAAGATATAATTATTATTATGAAAGTACAGTGTAAACTCCATGTAACGTCACTCGATTTAACGACAAACTCCCTAAAGCGTCGAAATCACTCGGCTTTGGTTGGTTTAGCTTGTCTTCCATACAATGATACACTCTATATAGCATTACACTCACTCTCAATAACGACAAGAATGAAATAATAAAAAGGACTTTTTTAGTCGCCAAAATTAGTAAAAATTGCGCAGCTGTGTACGTTCTTTTGTCCCTTTATTATCCTAGTCCGTAATAAACTGGACTGTCGGCGTCATACATACCGAACTTTCTAAGAAATCCGTTCTTTTGTTTACACATTGGGATTGCTTGCACGTGTAGAGTTGTAGACTTTTGTTAGTAGGAGTCATGGATTATCTATACGTTATCATAGTTTTTAGTTGATCGCAAACTTTCAAACCGTAAACATGGCAAGTAAGAGAAAATCACTGTGTATTGACGAAAAAGTTCTACTGATACGCGCAATAGAGGCGGGAGAGAAGATAAGTGATGTTGGCAGACGCTTTGGATTTAGTCGCTCTACCGTGTCCACAATATGAAAAAATAAAGAAAAAATTACCTAAATACGAAGATTTGGATCAAGCTGTGCTATCATGGTTTCACCGACAGCGCCAGAATAATATGCCTATCTCGGGGCCGATCGTGAAAGCTAAGGCGGAGAAGTTTGCTGAAGAACTTGGTTTACTTTCTTTCAAAGCATCAGAAGGATGGCTCGGAAAATTCAAGCAACGTCACCATATCAACTATGGTAAAATTAGTGGAGAAGCACGAAGTGTCGATACGAATGTTACTCACGACTGGATTAATAGAGTGTGGCCAAAATTGACAGAAAAATACGCCCCAAGTGAAATTTTTAATGCTGATGAAGCAGGAATTTTCTATAAGTTGACCCCAGATAAAACTCTAGAATTTAAAGGTGAAAAGTGTATTGGAGGAAAGCTCTCCAAGGAGCGTATTACAGTGCTTGTGGCTACTAATATGGATGGCACAGAAAAAAAAAGCTGATGGTAATAGGCAAATCGAAAAATCCTCGGTGTTTTAAGAACATTAAAAAATTACCAGTGACGTATAAAGCTAATAAATCAGCTTGGATGACTAGTCAACTTTTTGAAGAAGAAGTGCGTAAGTGGGATGCAGAATTAAAGGGACAAAAAAATTTACTTCTTGTTGACAACTGCTCTGCCCACCCTCATATATCAAACCTTCAAAACATAGAGTTGGCATTTCTTCCTCCAAATACGACTAGTGTCTTGCAGCCAATGGATCAAAGCGTGATTAAAAGCCTCAAGGGTCACTGAAGAAAGAAATTATTGATGGAGCTAGTCGAATCTGAGGGTAACACTTCTATTAATATGCTGCATGCAGTAATTTTTTTATCCAAAGCCTGGGAAGAAGTGACGCCCACAACTATACAGCTCTCTTTTCGACATGCTGGACTTTTTACAAATTTTATGACAGATGAGGTGGAAACGGAGCCGGAGTTTGATAGCGACGACGACCTTCCATTAACTGAATGGATTCAACAGTTCAACATGGCAGGGAAATTCACAGAGAATCTTCAGACCTACATCGAAGTAGACGACTGCCTACTTACAACGGCTTCACTCACAGACACGGAAATTTTGGATTCGGTGAGAAAAATTGAGGATGAAGAACAAGGAGACGAAGAAGATGCGACGGATGAGCCTGAATCTCCGCCAAGCATTAAAGAAGCTCTGGAAGCAGCAAAATTATTGGAAAAGTACTTTCTTTATCATCAAGATGAGGGAATATCGCAAGATATGAATAAAATAAGTAAAAGAATACAGCAAAATTACTGGTGCAGCAAAAAACGTCAGACGAAGATAACAGACTTTACGCAATAGCGTTCAAATAAGAATTGTTTTTTATGTACATAATAACTAACACTAGTCTAAAATTAACTTTTTATTTTTCTAATACAGATTTTTCTTCTCTCCATTTAACGACAACTCTCTATAACGTCAAAATATACGCGGTCCCTTGAGTGCCGTTATATAGAGTTTACACTATAAACACGTATACCCATGATATTAATTAATATATTAACTCATTTAATTTGTTTTATTGTATTTTTAATAATAATTTTTGCGTTTTTGCCGGTCATTATACCATATCCAAACGCATTATTAACATTATCTGTGGATAGTCTACCTACAGGAACGGCCTCTGATTGGTCGGCGGTCTGACATGCCAACATGGCGGCAGAAATCAGAAAAAAATATGTAGGTACTCTACATGTTTTGTGTTACTGTGATAGTGACTTGTTTTAATTTATGGTGAATTTATTGTTAATCTTTTCGTCGTTGTATTTCTGTTAAATTAATTGAATTGACTGTGTAATTGATGCTATCAAATCAAATAAAAGAAACTCTAGGGAAAGGATTCCGCTCGAAATTATTATCAACGCGGCAACAGACAAAACCTAAAAAAATGCGAAGTCTAAAGGTGGTTTTCCACCGGCGAGGCGAGGTGGGGCGTGGCGGGGCGAGAATTGAAATTAGTATGGCAAATTTTCAATCTCCGCCTCGCGTATCTTCGGTGGAAATAGTAAGGATTGACCAGGATGTGCAGGACTTGAATTGAAATATTTGTTTATGTAAAAATGAACCTTATGACTTTTAATATAGGGTAGAGATTAAATCTGATTTTTACACCGGCGAAGCGAGAAGAGGATAGGCGAGGCGAGGAGAGACGAAACGGGGCGGGAATCTTAATTTGTATTGCATTTTTTCAATCCCCTCTCAGCGCATCTTCGGTCGGTGGAAATAATAGGAATTGACGAAGATGTGCGGGACATGAATTAAAATATTTGTTGGTGTAAAAATGAGCCGTCTTGCTTTCGTCAAATTATAAATTAATTAACAGAAAAACCGCTTCACGCGATCGATAGGCGTTTTGTTGTTCGTTACCGCTGCCGTTTGTCTTGTTTTTTTTTGGGTCCTTACGTCCATCCGTACTATTTCACAGACACTCTTATAGTAGAAGATCCCGATATAGAACGACCTTCACCGAGATGTTTATTTGATGAAATGTATTTTATATTTAATTTGATATGTCAATAAATATATTACATATGGGTTGCCTAACAAATCTTAGTCCAGGGGATGTTTAATTAATAATTAATTTTTTTTTTTAAACATTTGATTATTAGATAAATTCTATACCAATCGAAAGTATGAAGCCCATAGAATATGCAATCGTTAGGTTGCCTATTCTTTTCCCGTCACAACTATCAGGTAGCCAGGTTTAAACAGGTAAATCTATACTAGCATTTTGCAACGGTCTGATTATTGAATTGAAATTAAATAACATTAAAGATTATTTTATTATGAACACGGTGGTATAGGGTTGCCTGCGAAAAATCAGTCCAGAATTCCGGTTGTCGAATTTTGAAAAGTAAAATAATGCTGCGAGTGAATGTGTGCGACTGAGAGGTCCCAACCAAAACCATCCCATACGATAGAAGAGGACACAGCATAGCAGCTGTTTGAAGTCCGCCCATTTAAAAAAAGAGAGTGCGCATGCTATTTGTGCTTGAAAATGAAAAGGATAGTGATATCCGAGACTCGCGAACCACGTGACTGACACAAGCCTACGTCATCATGGTGTTCAGAGATTCTCATACTTTAAAATGTGGGAGAATTTTAACCAACGGTGAAAAGTATTTAAACGGCATTAAAACCAGTAGGATTCATTGGGGATCATACACCTTTAAAGATAGAAGACATTGTCGAAAGAACTGAAACGGAGAGTGATGACGAAGAAGATTCAGAAGTTGGAGATCATAGTTATATGTCCGATGACTCGGAACCTGAATAATTAAAAAAAAATGTTTTTTTAATTGTTTATAATAAACAGTATTTTTTTAATTGTTGTTTTTTATTTTGTCTGATAATAATAAAGATAAAATTTGCAAGATTAGTATTATATACCTATGTATTACTATAACCTTAATTTTTACTAAAGATGTATATATACTTTAGTGTCACATAAAAAATATACACACATAAATAATGAGTTTCTTTCGGAGTTTCTTCTCAACAGTGGTCTCCTCTTGTGAAATGTCGATAGACTCAGACATGTAAAAGTGCCCTTCTGGCCTACTTGCAAAATAAAGTTCATTATTTTATTAATTAATTGATTAAAAAAAAAGTTCAATAACTATTTCTCTATTTTAATAATAAACTACTCCAAAATGATGTAGAGTATATAGGAGTCTATCGCTATCCTTTTCATTTTCAAGCACAAATAGCATGCGCACTCTCTTTTTTTAAATGGGCGGACTTCAAACAGCTGCTATGCTGTGTCCTCTTCTATCGTATGGGATGGTTTTGGTTGGGACCTCTCAGTCGCACACATTCACTCGCGGCAATATTTTACTTTTCAAAATTCGACAACCGGAATTCCGGACTGATTTTTCGCAGGCAACCCTATACCACCGTGTTCATAATAAAATAATCTTTGATGTTATTTAATTTCAATTCAATAATCAGACCGTTGCAAAATGCTAGTATAGATTTACCTGTTTAAACCTGGCTACCTGATAGTTGTGACGGGAAAAGAATAGGCAACCTAACGTTTGCATATTCTATAGGCTTCATACTTTCGATTGGTATAGAATTTATCTAATAATCAAATGTAAAAAAAAAAAAAAAATATTAATTAAACATACCCTGGGCTAAAATTTGGTGGGCAACCCATATGCAATATATTTATTGACATATTAAATTAAATATAAAATACATTTCATCAAATAAACATCTCGGTGAAGGTCGTTCTATATGGGATCTTAGACTATTAGTACTAATAATAAGCTGTAATTTGGCAGGTGTATAGTAGTGTATTAGTCACGGAAAAAATGTGGTAGAATATAATTTATAAACAAACAAACGGTGAGTTTCTTGAAAGCACTATGAGATTATGTCTTGTTGCATTATCTTCATCCGATTCTTCTTCCATTAGCATATTTAATAATACTAATTAAACCAGTGTAAAAGTAATATTAAACCAGTGTAAACAGTGATAAGGAAATAAATACCGTATAGAAACACAGTGAAATTTCAAATTTAAACATTTACTGGCGTTAGTAATTTATATAGGTATGAATCGCTTTAGCGTCTATCTATAGCGTGATATATATTTCGAGACGTTTTGTATCATTTTTGCTTTATTGAAATGTGCATATCTTTATAGACATGATAAAAGTCAATGTTATCTTTGCACTCTGTCTATTAATATGCAGATTCCATGAATAGTTTTGAAATTTTGGAGACTTGCAGAGATACGAAACTTAACATTTTTTATTTTAAGACAAGTTGGCACACATTGAGATTTCAAATCGTTATCGGGAAATTTGGCACTTATCTTCTTAATTTACTTCATTTGTTGAAATAAAACAATGTAAACGGATTATATCGCGTATATTAATTATTTGAGCCTCCCTGACGTTTCAGTACATTTACAGATACCGTTGTCAAAGGTTGACTGAGAAAAACACATTTTTTCTCTGTCAAAGTTACATTTGTGCAAACTAACCATTTTGTAAATATTAATTTAAAATAAAGGTGTTCGTACATGCCAGATGGGCCTAATGTGTAAAGACACATGTGTGAACTACAGCATGTCAAGCGTGCGCTTTGGGCCAATGGGCTCAAGATACCACGCCTCAACCAGAAACCCCGTGTGAAGACTCCTACAGTCGAGCGTAAACCTGCGGTCCTGCCATATGTGAAAGGGGTCACGGATAGGATTGGAAACATCTTGAAACGGGCTTCCATTAAAACATATTTCAAGCCGATGAAGAAGATGTCTCAATACCTGAGGCCCGTGAAGTGTAGCATCCCTCTGCAGAGTGCTGGTGTTTACAAGCTGGACTGCGAGTGTGGTCTGTCATACATTGGCCAAACGAAACAAAGTATAGCTACACGGGTTAAGGAGCATGTAGCCGATGTCAAGCACCGTCGTTGCAACAGGTCTGCAGTCTGCGAGCATGTCATGGACAAACCAAACCATTCAATTAAGTTTGATAACACTTCAATCCTTGCCAGAGAGAAACGATATTTTCCCAGAATGTTGCGCGAGGCTATTGAAATCAAAAAATATCCCAATTTCAATAGAGAAGATGGTTTGTCATTACCACCGGCTTGGGATCCTGTTGTACATCTTATCAAGGATCAAGCAAGACACAAGACTGGAAACCTTGGGCCTCGAACGGTGTAAAACAAATTAGTGTTAAAAGTAGTATATGTAGAGTTTTTGTTTAAAAGTATTTTATAGTAATAAATAAGGCAATCTGGGAGTTTTCTTTGGCGGTTCTTTCTCCTCAGTAAGCCTTTAGTGAACCGCTGGTAGATATTTTAAATAAATAATAAATGCCCTTCTGGAACATGTGTAACTGTCTTTACACATTAGGCCCATCTGGCATGTACGAACACCTTTATTTTGAATTAATATTTACAAAATGGGTAGTTTGCACAAATGTAACTTTGACAGAGAAAAATTGTGTTTTTCTCAGTCAACCTTTGACAACGGTATCTGTAAAGGTAGTGAAACGTCAGGGAGGCTCAAATAATTAATATACGCGATATAATCCGTTTAAATTGTTTTATTTAAATGTGTGACAGTCGCGGAAACCGAAGAAAATATTACTTCACTTGGTTTGGCTTCTTTTCAGATGTATGATTTAGTAAGCTTAAACTAACTGAACGCTGTAAGCTTACGGACTAGCAAGATTTCTTTGAAGCAGTTCAACCTTAAAGTTGTATTAACTCTTATTATTATGCATGATAACAGGTTCACCTATGACTATGCCCTCTATACAACCTACATCTCATAATGCATCCGGCCGATTTCGGCCACAGCGATTGAACGCTGGGTAATGAGAGCGTCGCTCATGAGCTCTCAGGTGGCTGACGAAGTCAAGTTTCGCAACAAACGTGCGGCCATATTGGCTGCAAGTAAGCACTCCACCGACAAAATTGTACTGGGTGACCGCTGGTGGTCGGGCCTTAAGCTCCTCGCGCTTAGCGTTCAGCTCACTCCTTCTTTTTTCTTCGAAGGCTTGCACGTTTTCCGCCACTGTATGCCTTCGCCACATATATCTACAACAACAACAACAACATACCTTAGTTGAGGGGTTGATGTGTGTGTACGGCAGGCCGGTAGGGGTCTCAAAGGCCGGTAGGAGGGCGTCAGCAACCTCTGTGGCCTTGTCTTTGAAGACGCTGTCTCCTGTCAGTGCGTAGCACGACAGCAGTCCGCCGATGAAGCGGATCGTGGTTTCGAACACAGATAGTTCGGAATCCTGGAGACAACATCAAGAAGGAGAGAAAATGTGAACACGAATTATACTCGTACTGCTAGGTAATTGGTTAAAAGTAAGTTCATAAACTAACATATTGCCAATTTAGGTACACAAAACCAAATGAAATAAAATAAATCTTACTTGTAACGGTGCTTTGTACGAGTGTAACGTTCCAAAAATGTTGAAGTATGGTGCGAAAGCTTTTGGTAATAAAAATACTTACGATTTGTCCGAAATGTAAATGCTCTGCGACCCAGTCGCGTCCCTCGCGGAACTCATCCCGCAGCCCCATGAGGTAGAGCGTGTCGAGCCCGTCGACGATGGTGGCGCCCAGGTCCCCGTTGCCGAACACGCCGTAGTGGTAAGCCAGCTTCGACATCGGCTTCAGCTCGTTCTTGCCCCACGCGTACAGCTTGTAGTTGTTCCACGCGTGCCGCATCATCTGCCAAAAACATGTTGATGTTAAAAAAAGGCAATCTTCAAGACCAAGAACAAGTCCCCTTTTAACAGACAGCCGATTAGCCGCCGCCGTCTCGGATATAAACAAATATTTTCATGAGGCGCCTGCCACATTTCACATCTCAAAAGCCGCGTTCATTTTTAAAAGAGTGCTCGCAAAGTCTCGTTGGGCAAGTTTTAATCTCGCCGGCTCCGTGCGACGACGGAACTAATGAAAGGATATCGAACTTTCGTCGAGGCCATTAATTATTATTAGGTCTCTGGAAGTTTGCGAGAAAGTCGCCAATGACTTGGAAAAACTGGAGACTTTACAGTTTAAAACGTCTCAGAGATGGGAATTCATTCGTAGAACGAGTCGAGTAAAATTTGTATGTACTTATGCCTACCTACGTTTGGATTGGATGTACGAAGAATGAGCATTGAGCACCCAACTAACTACTTTAACAAGGCTTGATTATAATCTTTAGTTACGCGCATTGGAGTTGAACAGAGCATGACTGTACAAATAAATATGGCAAAGTTTTGACTTAATAGACAGCCCAGTAGACAATGACTATTAGGGTTCATGGAAATGGGATTCGACAAGACATAAACATAATACAGTAAATGGGAGAAAGAAAAGTACGTATAACTTTAAGTCAACCGTGTTGTATAACAACTGAATAAAAAACCGGCCAAGAGCATGTCGGGCCACGCCGCAGACCATGGCCTGGCTCAGTGTAGGATTCCGTAGTTGTCCATCCTTCACAATAGACTGATGGCTTTAAAACAGCGGTTTTAAGCCCGAGGTTTAAATTATGAGAAAGATTTCAAGCTCTATAAAAAGGTCGTAAACGCCAAAGTTAGGTACTGTAATTACTTATTACCTTCTGGAAGTTATCGATAATACGCGCCAGATTGAGCGGAATGTTTTAATGCAGTATGGCACTTATCTAATATGTGTAACGTTCGAAGCATAAGGATACCGCGCGGCACTTACGTAATTTTAAAGAAAATTATGAAATTTTGCGATAGCTCAAAAACGGCTTGACCAATTTTATTCAATATAGTTTTCATTGAAAGGCCTCATTTTGATGAATTTTTCCACAATTTTTTGACCCGTGGTTGAAAAGGACACTATTTTTTGGATTTCCGGAGCGAATATTTACAAAACTGCTGACTATCAAAAAATAATGTTTGACGACCCCTATTATTTTTAAAAGACCTATTTAACGAGAACCCACAACCTAGTGTTGGAACGAAAAAAAACTTCCCCACTTTAGGTACCCGGGCGTGATACATACACATACCTACTCATACCAAATTTCAGCTTTTTAATACTAATAATGATCACGGAGCTAAGCCGCGGACGGACGGACAGACGGACAGACGGACATGCGGACATGGCGAAACTATAAGGGTTCCTTAGTTGACTACGGAACCCTAAAAAGTCGGTACAGGTTCATGTATATTTTGAAAGGGCTTCTTGTAGTTAGGATATTCGTTCGCTGAGGATAACACATAAATAAGGAGCCTATCACACGCTACATACCTATGTCACAGCGCAGGCTGCATAGCAAAATGCAATGCCTATTAGAGCTAGCTTTTATTACGTATCCCCACTATTATTTAATTCGTTAACACCTAGCACAATTGAATAGATGTAAAATAAGTAGTAGCAAGGAAGATTGGTAGTAGGTACACATTATCTGCATTACTGGAATTTGAAATATCAGCGGACGTTCTTTGCAAGGTAATTTACAGAAAATGTTGGCTTTTAAGTAGCAGCGTTTGTATATTTATTATTGAATTTCATAAAGAAAACCCGAAATTAAAAATTATAAGAAAAATCTGATATTTTTCAAACAGTTTTCACAAATAGAAAATTTTAAGCACCTCTACGACATATAATTTTCTGTGCAGCGGATCCGTAATGTTATTGTTATCGGGGCCCCTCGGACTTTCTGTGGTAGGTTGTACTTGTAAGTCGTCTTCGCCCGGCAGGCGAGCGGCGCGGGCGTTTCGACCCGCCGGGTGCACTACGGGTCCAACTGGCCCGGCACTTCCGAGGTTCGATACACGCACCAGCAGAATCATGGCGCAGATAAACGACACGCCAAGCGTGGCTATACGCCACAATAAACGCATTATTAACTATATAAACATGCACTATTTAATAAAATCCCAGCACACGGTATTTTACACTTTTGCAGATCGATCGAACCGAAAATAAAAAAGATATTATTTATTAATAACTACTACAAGTCAGACGAATGACTAAACTATTAAGTATATTTTCCGATTGTTTAGTACGAGTAAGTATGCCAGTATTAAGTAAGTAAATATCAATAAATAACGATTGTTGAGCCGGCGTCACTTCGCTCGTAGCCGCGGCGCCGAACCGCGAACTAACGTGCTGTTGGAAAATGGTTATTGTTATAACTTCTTCTTCTATCAACTGCCACGCGGAGATAACCAACAACTGACGCATAAGCCGAGTACACACGGGAGTTGGAATGTATGTATTTCAGATTTATATTTATTTACTTAAGCTATGTGGAAACTTGCGGTAAAGTTACAAGCAAATAATTTTGATTGCAAAAGGAAATAATATACTACGTTGAAGTATTTTTATAAAAAATGCGTCAAGTAATTGTGAACAATAATGTGAGTAAAATACACAGGTCAATGCTGTTTTTGTTGCCGACGCGAGGAACCAATGACTCCTTCATAAAGAATTATGTTTAATATCGTCGGAGATAGTGCGATGCCGCGTAAATAACAGCTGTCGATAAACTTCTCATTTCAATAAAATACTTAGCATTTGTTTGAATATTGATTCGTGTCTACACTTGTTACTTACGCGGTATTGCACTATCTCCGACGATATGCCTGATCTTCTATGAAAACATGTCGTTTCTATGTAAAACATTTAGTTATCTGACGTTAAAGCCCTAGAACTTCTTTATTTTTGTGTACTTTGTGAAATCGAATCATGTTGTTGGAAAAAATAACTAATTATTACACATTAAAGTACAAATCATTCTCTTTTTCTTTACCGTTTTTTTGATGCTCTATCGTGTTAAGTTAGGTACTGAAAAAATAAAGTTTGAAATTTTATTCGCTTTTTTGCATACAAATACTGAATGATATTTTTACGTAGGTTTTTTCAGATCAAGACAACTGTTGGTACTTACTTAGGAAACGAAAAAAGAAATTTATTTTGTTGATGTATGTTATGCTTATTGTAATCAACTGACACGTAGAGATCAGGTATACATATATTCAACTATGGTAGAGATAACCAATAACTGACAAGCAAACCGAAAATACATATTAGGATAGCAAATTAAAAAAAAAAAATCTTGAAAAAAATAAAAGTATAATTATATCTTTAAGAAGTCGATACTGATTTTATAAATTATACTTTTAGTTATTGAAAAGTCACCTGTAGACAAACTGTCATAACAGTTTCACAGGGCTTTAGATTATATGTAATGTTTGTTGTAAAATTCAAATAAATAAATAATAATAATAAATAAATTACATTTTATCTTCTTCTTATGAGAAAAGAGTTTTTGACAAAAAAATAAGACACTCTTTTATTGCCGACTATCTTCTGACATAAACGTTAATTGCTCATCAAGACCAATCAAATGAGCCCAAATGGGTTTATGTAGTGCGTTCATCAGATCAGCTCCAACTTCCAAGATACCAAATTATTGTCTTGACACGTGAACTACATATACATGTGAAGTTTAATTTCGGTGCGACCATTAGAAGTAGGTTAAAATATACCTCCAATATTTGTTTTTAGGGTTCCGTACCCAAAGGGTAAAAACGGGACCCTATTCCTATTACTGAGACTTCGCTGTCCGTCCGTCTGTCACCAGGCTGTATCTCAACAACGGTGATAGCTAAGACAGTTGAAATTTTCACAGATGATGTATTTCTATTGCCGCTATAACAACAAATACTAAAAATAAAATAAAATAAATATTTAAGGGCGGCTCCCGTACAACAAACTTGTTATAGATTATATATATGTATAGGTACGGAACCCTTCATGCGCGAGTCGGGCTCGCACTTGCCCAATTTTATTTTTTTGTTCCAAAAATTAGCAAACTTGGTTACAAGTGAAGCTATAATAAAAGCGTATTTTAAAAACGTTACGACGTTTTTAACCGACTTCAAAAAAAGGAGGGGGTTCTCAGTTCATTGTGTTTTTCTTTTTAATGTTTGTTACCTCAGAACTCCGTCATTTATGAGTCTATTTGGAAAATTCTTTTTAGGTTCATGAATAGACATCTCAAGGTTGGTCCCATAAAATTTTGGTGAAGATCGGATGACGAGATCCATGAGGAATCGAAGGAATTCCTGAAATTTTATAGGCACTCATAAAATGTTTCATATATTATCTAAAACTATTTTAGTATTTGCATATGGTCGTCATCATCTTCCAATGGTGAGCTGATGATGGAAGGTACCACTCCTTAATGGTTAGGAGTTAGGAGATAATTCAAACGAGATGCATGCCTTCAAGACCTCCCTGATCACCCCGCCATAAGTATTTTATATGAATCACTAAAAAGCGAAAAAAAAAATTAAAAAAAAAAAGAACCGACTTCAGTAAAACTAAAAAGCCAAAAATAACCCGTTCAAGTACAGATTACATTTGACTCACCCTTCGAAGTCGGTGCCAAACCTCGCGTAAACTATAATATATAAATATAAGAACTGAGTGGTTTGGGATCGACTTCAAAGGGTGAGTAAAATGTAATCTGTACTTGAACGGGTTATTTTTGGCTTTTTAGTTTTACTGAAGTCGGTTCTTTTTTTTGTAAATTTATTTATATTTATAGGGATGAGCTCTTCAAAAACGCCAGTGTGTTGCTTGACCAAAGATCTCCATTTAGACAGGTTGGCGGCCTGCATCTCCCACTTTAGTGGCTCAATGTCGCAGTTCTTCATGTGGCGCTTAAGCACATCCTTAGTCCTGAGGAGTTACTCGCCTTGCTTTCGCTTGCCTTCCTCCAACCCAGAGTAAAAGATGTGCATAGCCACCCGACCCTTCGCCATCCTCGAAACGTGACCGCTCCAGCGCAACTGCCGTCGCATGAGGTAGACTTCAATTCCACCCACGTTTGCTCTCCGTAAAACTTCGGTGTTCCGCACTCGGTCGGTCCAGGTGATCTTTAAGATCTTTCGGAGGCTTTTAAGGTGGAATCGGTCTAGTGTGTATTCAAATAGAATAGTTGTATACATTTATTATTTATTTATTTATATATTATTATTCAAATAACTTACACAGCATTACAGTAATCATTCCCAGGCACTGTGAACTACAAAACTACATATAAACAAGACATACACTACTTACGATAGATTTAGGGGTTAATAGGCGGCATAACGGCTTGGCTCCGTTGCGTCATCTGATCTGATCTGGCGTAGGATTCGGCAGATTGCCCCGGAACCGCCGAAACACGTATACATTTGTATGTACTAATAATTTGTATACGAGTGCTTTTATTATTTCTGTAGGCATAATAGTCATATAATACTACTCTCCTTCTAAACGCATTCGGGTATTAAACTCTTGATAGACATCTACATGTCTCTAATCAAACTTTATACTAGTGTACCACATCACTTGGAAGGATGTCATGAATATTTATGCTCTATACTCTGCAACGTGATATACTATAACAAAGTAGGTATTAAATACACTTCTGTGCAGGTGCTGTTCATTGACTGTAAGCAGTATTCATGAAAATACAAAAGAGTAAGTACACCAAAAAAGCCCATTTCAATATCCGCCAAATCAAGTTTGGATGTGAACGCCGCTTAATACACAACATTTAATCGTATTAACCCAATAGTTTGGTATAATAGCCGCCATTAAGATATTTCGCAAGAAAAAAGATAACCCTTAACCTAAACCCCAGTAAACTTCTGTCGCAATCAATTTATATCAATCTTAACCTAACATTTAAAATAGGCAGGAATATTATATACCTAATTGTAGGTAATATTCTGCTATGATAAAAAATCAATAGTCATTATTACAATTAAAATATTGCATCAAAATTATAAGTGCGCTGTCTTCGTGGAGTTGAATTTAGGTGTAGGGATTCCTTGGAGGACGTTATTAAATTAGTTAGCAAATTTTGTTCCTTGCTTGAGTTTTTCAGTAATAAGTAAAGCAAGCCCTGTTTTTCGCATGGACTATGGCATCTAAATCTTTTCCTATTTTATATAGAATCAAAGTACCGTCTGTCCATCATAACAAAAGCAATAATGCTAAACACAAAAGAAATGGGGAAATAATTCTTAGCTCATGACAAGCTAGAAAAGGTTACCTACATACCTACAATTTTATCAACTGTATTTAAAAAATCTGGACTATAAATATAATTACCAAAGGTTAGTGGTAAGTTAAGGCTCAGTTTGTAGAGACCTGCCTACTGAGCCGGCGGTCCCGGGTTTGAATCCCAGCCAGGGCAAATATTTGTGTGATGAACTCGAATATTTATGCTTGGGTCACGGGGTCACTTGGGTTAGCGTACAAAAGTCGGTTATCCAACAGATTTACTGCTCTCTCCGGGCAGGCTCGGCGGACTATTAGCCCTGCTGCTTGATTGATTTACGATGCAGCCATATTAGGCTTCCGGCTTCACAACTTACGGAAAAAAAAAGATTTTCAGCCATTCTGATGAACAGTCTTGCTGCGGCCGGAACCCAATCTCCGCCGTGGCAATTAAGTGCCGTCGGGTCCCACTGCGGGCCCCGCGTAAATCCAGCAGCCGAGTTACTGCCAGCTGCCGACTCGGACTTGTTACACTTGTTGACGATACGGGGGACTTATGGCAGTACTTGTTCGGCTAATAAATGAACCATGAATATCATGATACATATACCTACCTAATTAATGATTGGGACTCAATTGTGTTGTCTTTAAGAGAGCGCTGACAATAGGATAATTCATACTATACATTAATTAGGTAATCATTAGTTAACTCAACTTTATCGATATTAACTTATTTAAAATCACATTGCAGATTACGAGCAAGAACAAAGTAGTAGATTCCTTATCACTCCTGTCAGCCATTCGGAAAAGGTGTGTCATTATTAAATGTAATAAATAACAACGGAACTTCAGGCAACATTACATACATAACTTTTCCGAAAGACCAAGACATTACAAATATAACTTCTTCTATCTTATGATCTTACTTTTTATGATCACATTGCATCGTATTCATCCGATATTTATATTTATGTAAATTCAACAAACAACGTAAGGTAAACTTTTGAGAAATTAGGCGGTTATCACACTGGCGCCGCATCCCGCTGCGAAGTGCAGACGGCGATAGAAAATCGTCCGCTCGGAGGAGATGCGGAGTCAGTGTGTTGTATCATGCGGTTTTATATAAGTACAAATCACTTTCTAAAGTACCAAATAAAAAAAACCGCAGTTCGCAGCGGGATGTGGTGGCAGTGTGATAGCCGCCTAATAATTAGGTAAATTAATCATAGAAAGTAGGCTTAGTTCCTTTAGTCGTTCCTGTAGCTATGGTGTCCTTTAGCGGTGCTTATGGCATGAGTATGATCATGAACGAGGCCGTACATAACATTTCGAGCAAAGAGGGAATATCTTGCGCAAAGGGCCGATTATGTGCTCTAGATTTTATGATCCGAAATAAGATACAAACGTCATCTGCATATCCCACTTATACAATATCTGTTATTCTCTTAACAGAGTCAGATTGCCGGGTAAAAATAAATTAATTCCATTCGACTAAAACAAGAGTACCTAGTTAGGTTCTGAAAATTTATATTTATGGACTTCTTTAAAAATTCTTGATTATATGAAAGCTTAAATAGTAGATTTTTGTAAGAATATGATAGAATCCAGAGTTTGGGCATTACCTAAGGATCCTTATTCGTTCAAAAATGCTGATTGTTTTAGACATTTTTCACTGATACTACCTAGAACAGGGCTGTTGTGATTTATTGGTATAGGTACTAGCTGTAAACCCGGCTTCACTCGGGTAAAATGTAAGCAATCGCAATATACACTTCACAATTATGTTTTTTTAATCTATTATATATTTGACAACAGATTCCCAAAAAAATGCCGTAATCTCAGGCCCATAACCTGTCAGTTTTATATTACTTCGCGTTTGTAGGTTGATTTTGATCATGATAACAAGTGCATATGTATAAAAAAAAACGGCTCACAGACATTGGGAGTCAACTTAGACTTCTAGGCATTACTTCTTTTTCAATTCATTTTGAAATGAAAAAGCTGAAGTTAATGAATAATTTGTATATTAAATTAGTAGGTAAATATGTACGTAAATATGTAAATGTTTGCCACTTGTTCCACATTGATCATTGTCATATATTGATCGAATGTCCAGTTATGCTTGGGTTAAATCTAGGAGTTTGTAATATTGTAAAAAAATATGATATCAGCCATTCAATGCTTGGGAATGTTAACCACATTAACCATAAAGGCAGTTTGGAATGAAATAGATGAATGAGTATGTATATAATGTTAATATCGGCTTCATATTGGCTCTAAGTCCTACCGTGCTATCCGATGCCATGAACTAAAACAAACTAAAGTAATTTTTACGGCTATTTACTATTCCACGGATGCTTTTATCTGCCAATTTAAAACAACAATTTTTATCAAATGTTTATATGCGCTAACTGAGTTCGCAGAAAATCGTAACTGATATCGCTTCTGAAAGGTTTAAGGTCGACAATATCCTAGCGATGATTTAATTTATGTCGTCTCATGTAATCATTGTGTAGCTACGCATCAACTCCCTAAAATTGTATTGTCATTATTATAATTTTTTATTTATTTATTTATTAGGAACTACAATTTCCTTAAATCTAGATACATTGTCTCACAAAACCAGTAGCTGGTTTGACTGTGGGATCTTTGTGGAATCTCTAGTTTAGGTACAAGGTATGTATTACGGTTACATTACGGTAGCAGTGTGAAAAAGTGTATTTTTAACATTATTTTGAACTTGTTTTTGTTTGGCTCTCGTCGTATTTCCTCCGGTAAACTATTGATTAAGTACGGGATGCGTTTTTTTAGGGTTCTATCCCCAAAGTAATTGTTTACCCTTGGTACCAATAGTTTACCGGAAGTCAAAGACTTGGTGTTATGGATATGTTGTACAGGTTGGATTATGGATGCTTCTGAGCTATACTCTTGGCGGCTATGGTTATTTATACATTGTATTGTTTTCTTGCAAAATAAAGAACTTACACCTTCATAGTATAGGTACCTTCTAGGGCACATCTGGACGTTTCTAGGAATATACCTACCTAACATTACTCAATATTATTGGTACGAATAGACAATATTGGGCATATCTAATTCTGTTTTAATTACGATACTATTTACATAAAGTAAAATAGTACCTCCTTAGTATCATTAATCATACATTATGTATTTTCAGGTAATTTTAGAAAACAAATTGATTGACTGATTAGGTATACTGTGTAAAGACTGGACAATATAAGATATCACATGACGTTTTAACTGCGTCAGAAAAATTCAGGACAAAAAAACATAACAGCATTAAATACAGAACTAAAAACTTTAAAACTAGACTTACCTCTGCGAAGCGTATCTTCACAACGTACTGTGTCTTACAGAGAAACATATCGCGGTCCCCGGTACGAACTGGCTCACCACACTGTCATAATCTGAACAAAATAGGTACCTAGTTAATTTACGTAGAGAACGTACACACGAGTGACCAATAGTCACTTTGTATGACAGGTTATATTTAATCTGACTCAGTTCTGGAGTGGGATGGTTGGGTTTGGTGTGAAGCCTGGAGGTGGCGGGTTGGAAGTGACGCAGAGGTACCGTTTCAGGCTGAAGGGAATGGCGCTGCTTCAGTCCCACCGGGTAGGGTTGTCAACGAGATATTATTTCTATTGGAATTCGAAATACATTCCTTTAAGTTTTTATATTAGTTTAGGTTCTTCATATATACAATGAGTTTCGACGAGAGTTTTCTTCCTTATAAAACATCTAATCTCACACATATTTCAAATTTTATGTT
The DNA here is from genome assembly GCA_905147355.2 of Apotomis turbidana. Lineage (NCBI taxonomy): Eukaryota > Metazoa > Arthropoda > Insecta > Lepidoptera > Tortricidae > Apotomis > Apotomis turbidana. Next base: position 21,046,553 of record LR990285.1, on the reverse strand, counting down.
TCTAAACCCACATATTTATGCTGTCTGTGCATTGTCACTCGTTCAAATTTGCCAATTGAAAAGGTTATAATACTTCCCCTACTACCGTAAATTTTTATTTTGGGGAGCATGCACATTTCGGCATAAAAACCGGCCAAGAGCATGTCGGGCCACGCTCAGTGTAGGGTTCCGTAGTTGCCCATCCTTTCTGAATCGGGCTCATAATTTTCTTTAAAATGACGTAAGAGCCGCGCGGTGTCCTTATACTTCGAACGTTACACATATTAGTTAAGTGCCATACAGCATTAAAACATTCCGCTCAATCTGGCGCGTATAATCGATAACTTCCAGAAGGTAATTCCAGAAGATAACCACTGTTTTAAGCCCGAGGTTTGAATTACGAGAAAGATTTCGAGCTCTATATAAACAGGTCGGTTATTAGTTTTTTTTATTTTCAACGACAGCCCAAACACTAGGGTTAGAACGAAAAAAAAAACACCCTTACTTTAGGTGTACGAGAGGTACCCGAATTTTTATTTTACCGTTTTATCAGCGTGATACATACACATACCTACTCATATCAAATTTCAGTTTTCTAGTACTAATGATCACGGAGCTAAGCCGCGGACGGACACACGTACAGACGGACATGGCGAAACTATAAGGGTTCCTAGTTGACTACGAAACCCTAAAAAGCAGCTTGGGTAAAATTATTACATTGATCCCAACAGTAATTTAAGCTTGTCTATACAACCTAGTAGGTATGTTGTCATAATTACCTTTTACCTCTATTTGAAACAAGTTGACAACCCTATGGGTCCAGCGCCATCACCCTTTGGCAGTGGTGCCCGAAACGGGGCCAGGGAGCGTCCCGGCCGGTAAAGAAAATTAGAAAGTTAGTACGATTGTGCTTTAAGTAATATAATTAACAGCTTATTACTGAATCCAACCTTAGATAACTGATTGCACTGACTCTAATTATAGCCGACATCCAGTACAGTAGTAGCGTCCCCTGTCCACTAGGCAGGTAGTGTTCAGTCAAAGGCAGACTTCATGGACATTTGTACAAGAGTATTTTTTTTCTAATTCGAAACCCTCTTCCGAAAACGACGTTCATCTTCGATTGTCCTTGGTTTTTATACTTACATGATAGACGACTAGTAGAGTTGTTAGTCCCTGTTTTCTAACATAATTGTGCGCATCGGGTTACAAGCATGAAATTTCTACCCCAGATAGTGTTTCCCGGTGATTATTTTCAGATGTGAAAGAAAAAGAGCAGTACTTGGTCCTATTCACCCCACTCTCCCGCCACGCAGGGGACGAATCTGACTTCCCTCCACATCTGAAAATAATCAGCGCGGAACGTTCTATGTGTGGTAGAAATTTCATGCTTGTAACCCGATGCGCACAATCTTGCGGCTTAGCACCTCTACTAAACTGGCACTCTTACACAAATTGACCTTTAATAAAATATAATATAGATAGATGACCCAGAAACAAATGTTCATCACACAAATATTTGGCCATACCGGGATTCGAACCCAGGATCGTCGGCTCAGTAGGCAGCTGCACTCAAACTGCCCCAACTGCGTCTTTAAAAAAATGACTTTTCTAAAACAAGAATAAATCGATCTTTTACACTATTGGATGAAAATATTGAAAAGATGGACAATAAAACGATATGTTTGTAAACATGTTTTATTAATAACTGAAAATGTACAATATTATTTTAAATACTACAACTTCGTACATAAATTACATTATAACAGGCAGTATATTCATTCAGTACAGAACTGAGCGCACAAACGAACTTACACTTCGTATTGCAGTACTCGTAATTGTCTATCCTAAAAATACCATTATTTCAATGCACTCTTTCCGTTTAAGAGAATTAATAATAAATTTGAACAATTCATACTCATATTAAATAGACCAGCACCGTTAACACAACTGTGACATGCGACTCTCTCTCGCGCGAGATACACTATCTATCTCTTTTATTGCAGTACTGTGAGAGAGTGACGTGTGATGCTATGTCGCACAGCAAGAGTCGCGAACCATAGTTGTGCTAGACGGGCAAGGTATTTCAAGGAACGAAAAATAGCTACCTCGTTTGGATTCATTCAATATTGGCCCAACTAAGTTATCAATAGATACCAGTTCCTATATTGGTTTTGTACTATATTGGTGTTTTATTACTCCAGCTGATTTTTAACAGTTTGTTTTTAACGCATTCAAAAGATCCAGCAATTGCATAATTGTTTTTAGGATAGACAAAAAATGCATGTGAATTTATTGCAATACGCAGTACCGAACTTGGTTATCAAAGTCATCGTGAATTTATAAATAATATTATTGTACCAAATTGAAAATAAAATGTAACGGCTGTATCGGATCAGTTATTCGACAACTGGCAGCAGATACACGGCAATTGAATGTTCTATTAAATAAATAAAATTATACACCTACATTCGCATACTCACATTTAAGTTAAAAAATAACAGTATACCTAAACACCAAAATTCTATAGCTAAGGATTTCACCGTCTATGACTATTATATACATATTGTACACATATTTATCTACTTGTCTGTATCTCTGTGAGTACATAAGACCTTACACACGATTATCAAATATCTTGTATCGTTAATTGCGTCTAAATATTATATCAGCACATAAACATAGTTTAAGAAAAGAAAATAAACAATGATAGTTAAACATTTGCTATGCTCTGTTAACAGGTGCAGTAAAATTTATTATTAATACGGTAAGCTTATCTCAAACGGTGCAGGTAATATGCAAAGATATTCTGTCAACAGACGGCTGTCTGATTGTGTTTCTCACTCAACGTTTGACAACGGCAACTGGAAAGTTACCGAAACGTCAGGGAGGCTCAAATAATGAATATATACGCGATAATAATAATTAGTAAAAATTGATTTATTTAAATCTATCGTTTTGTGTCTTGTATATGTATGGCCTACATTTGTAGAAATAAATATATGTTATGGTATCTGCTCCGTTTGAGATTCTCTAAGCTTTACTTAAGTCAAAATACAGTAAAAATATCATAACCAGTATATTAAACCAGTATAGAGGATTGGAGTAAAGGCGCAATATAATTTAATATCATTCATATACGCAATGCGAATACCACTCCTTACTGCTAGAATTGGGTTTCTTAAACGCAGTGTGTAAATATATTGGTTACAATATTTAAATGCATGAGCATAACAATGACAGTATCGTCGCATTAAGATATTAGGACACAAATGAAAATATTTAAAACAGATTTAGATATTTTAAAAAGTAATTACACTTTTTATTCGAAAGACTGACAATTATAAGTAATTTAAGGACTTTAAATACAGATATAAGTAGGTACGTAAAACGTATTAAGAAAATTGTTTACGACTAAATCGAGTCATCGACTTGTCGATAGACCTGGACGCAACGGCTAGGGTCCAACCAAGCCTCTCTTAGGCCGAAGGGTGCCTACATATATTAATTCATCTACAAATATTTTAATTAAATGTAATTTACAGATATGTTTGGTATATAATATCGAATTATTATGAAAAAATAAACAATCTCTCCAAGTTCCAAAGCACGAGATCCGACACGTAATCATAAACAAACACAATAAATACAATAAGTCAAACAAAAATAAATAAATTGAAATACCTTACATTACGTTTTATTATTAAGTATGTATTAAAATGGAATTACATAGTTTATTTTTATACTACTGCTATATTAAGACCGATATTATTTTATATCATACAATTTTATTATTACCGTATAACAGATTATACAAAGTATTTAAAAATCACAAATGTTAGTGTTTGTGCTTCGAGTCGTAAATAATGCCCGGTAGAAATTAGCACGGTGCAAATACTAGATACCAATTTTTTTTCAACTTGATACGCGCGTCCGAATAGATCCAAACTTTGCGGAAATGTGGAGTATCCGAGTATTCTGAATTGCCGTAAAAGTGGACAGTTGTTATCAGGTTAAAATACTGGAATGTAATATTTGTATCGTGCTATTGGTCTTATCTAAACACTACTGAGCCGCTAATGCGGTCAGATCTTAAACGGAATTATTACATATATTGAACTAATAAAGTATATAAAACGGGATAAATACTTCACATTTGGTTCTAATTGACTTGAGCAACATTATCAATCTATTGTACCCACAGTATCGTAACAACATTGTCAATAAACATTACAACAACAAAAAAATTCGAAGATCATCAGATTCGAAAATCGTCAAGCGATAATTTAGTAATTAAAAAGTCAAATTTATCCAAATAATTGTCGTATTTAATTTTATCATTCAAGGAAAAACCGCACGGTGTTCATTGAAAACGTTCCCTTCATTTTCTTCACACTGTACTATTCAGACAAAAATGAAGACATGTTGCGATACTGTGAAAGTATGACAATATATTTTTCCGCGTACACTTACAGTGGATTTTGCTGTCAATACAGTCAGCTTCAGAAACGTAATGTAACCCGCCTTTAAGACATATGTGATTACTTTTTACTCCAGCGAAAGCTTATACTCAGATGTACATATTTTACTTTTACCCATTTTACCGTGTTGTGACCAAGAGCCATTGTGTACCAACACAATTTTGTGCCAGCTCATATATAAGAGAACGTGCAAACACACACACTCATGCAGTGCGTAAATGCTTCTTGTTGTAACTGCCACCTCACGACTGCCGGAGCAGGGTTAGCAGGTTTCATATTAGTATAATAATGAGGCTGAGTATTAAGGAGCGCTTCCACTGATGGGTGAAGGACGGACAGACCGTGTTTGACCAATCACAGTGCTCGAAATCGCGCGTCAAGAGAAACGCACCCTAAGCTTGGTTAAACACATTTATTTTAAATATACAGAAAATTGTTGCTAATGTCTTAGTATAATTTTATAATCTAATTCAATAGGGTATAAGATGAAAAATTCAAAATCATTACTATAGGACGTAAAGTGTATGTTAATGTATGTGATATAGTGGTTATTACATATAATATTCGGAGAACCTTAACGAATAAATGAAATGAAGTGAAAGGAATATCCAGGCCCAAAAATTAGAAGAAAAGAAATATATTTACATCACCCTAGGCTGTAAGTGGCACTTTCTGCCCGCTACGCGGGGAGATAATGTCACTTCCTGATCGAGGAAAGCCGTAGAACTTTAGACAAACCGCGGACGGTAATTCGTAAAGCCCCAGATCGCATATTTATACAGACACCAGCGATCTGGGACATTCACGAATTCACTGCCGTAGGTTAAACAAGTTTTTAATTAAATTCGGTATATTAATAAAGAAGTAGAAAATAACAGGAAGTTATCAAATGAAATAATAGCAAAGTAAGAAAATAAAACACCATTTTATTTTGTGTTATTTTCTACTTCAAGTTTGTTAGAAAAGAAAATCATTTAGACGATTGATGTTAGTCCAATTCTCCAATAATACTAAAGCGCAATTTTAGGCTGCCTGCCCACCGCAGCGGAGCAGGGAAAATGAACCAACCAGGCTGGTCTTTGTGAAGCGCAAAATAAGAGCAATTAAATCTGAAGAATGTCATTGGTCCCTTTTACACAGTACCGCAACAGTGGACAGGCCACCTTATACGACATGCTACACACACAATCAGTTTTCAATTTCACTGAATGTGAATTAATATTATGAATTTATGAAGTATATCACGTTATTGAAATCGATATAAAATAATAGGCAACGAGAATGAAGTTCATAGGTAAATTATCTTGCCTATGCTTGCTAGCTTATGCTGCCATCTCAGCGATAGACAATACGCTATTCGATGACAGCTCAAATCAGCTACTCATTATGAAATGTCAATAACGATTTGTTAGTATGAAGTTTTTATGAAGACACTGGCTTGTGCCGTCATAAAAATCAGTAGTCAAAACACGTCTTCGTTGCAGTTTTTGTTCAATTAAATATACTATAATATCCCAAAGGTTAGTGGTAGTTTATTTGGTTCCGTGTATTTTTGGGTGTGTGTTTAGTGGTTTTAATTATTCAATTTATTTTCATAGTCAAACACCGTATTGATAAAATATCTGTCACTTTCTACCACGTATATAATAATAATAATAATAATATCCTTTATTGTGCACCACATGAAAAAGATTAATACAAAGAAATAAAGCAAAGTTAAATAGGGTAACAACAGGCGGTCTTATCGCTAAAGAGCGATCTCTTCCAGACAACCTTTGGGTAGCAGAAAAATATATATATGTATATAGTTCGAGAATGACGGAAATATCGCGCGCGAAACGACTCGCCGGTCACTATATTCGGTGTCATAATAAACCGATTCAATTGTATTATTAAGGATAAATCTCTAATATATTAAGCATTTATTAATTCAACATATATTTAAAATTAGGTCAAACACAAAAGCAATCTATATCAATTCAATTGCTCGCTGGCTAGCAATTTCTTTTTTAAATGTCATCATTCAATTTCACAATCTACCTGTCAGTCTATTGTACCACCTAATTTAGGCAATAACAAAATGTTTAATACCTATGTAGGTTTTAACTTACAATAGGTATGGATGACTTGATTGAGTTGGTAATGATACGATGGTCCAATTATTGAACTGGTCCAATTAACGGAACATAAAACTTATACCTCTTATCACATACGTCGAATATCATATTATATAACAAAGATCAGATATCTGTCCATATAAGAAAACATTAATTGATGTACAGTCGAGAAAATTAAACCTCGTACCTTTTTATGAGTTTCAGTATCATTTATTGTACACACACAGCAACATATATGTGATTGGTATGGTAACATATCGGCAGAGATCTACGCAATTCATATTATGTAAGTTCGTACCTGGCCACATATCACTAATTTTGTACCATACGATTATTATAATCGACTTATTCCCTTAGCCGGCCAATTAACAGTTCAATATTTTGACAGCAATGTGGTTATTGCTGTTTCTCTATCTTCCTTGTTCTCTCTCACTACCCATAATAAAGTAGGACGAAGCTATAGTTGGTGCAGTGCCGTCAAAATATTGTATTAAATTGTGATATAAGTACGACCATAAGTAGGACAGCGTTAGTACTGGACAATCAAAGCAATTGAACTAAAAGCTGACATAAAAGTAGATTTTGAATTCCAGGCCGATGGCGCCCGTGAAATAACGTACCAACCAACGTAACGTTTGTTCAATAATTTATCGAATAGGAAAATAAAATAAAAAGGTTTTTATCATCTAAATACTAGTGAGGCTCAATTGGCAATTATATAACGGATGATCTGACTTTGAATTATTATCATACGGTTATTTGGTTAGACTTGTTATTGAATAAAAAAAGGCCAATTTACAGTCTAGAATAATAAAATCTACGTTATATAACTGACAACTACTTTGATTTGCACGCCATAAGGGCCTTAACATCTTAAAGATGGATGTGCTAGAAAATAACTTGACATGACGGTCCATATAGCGGTGGACAAATCAGTATGGTCGGTTTAATGCCAGTATGTCTCTGTCTGGCGGGCGGGACTTGCCATTTTACAGCTCGCTTACACTAAAGTGACACTACTTCACTAACACAGAAAATTCATACTATGAATTTATTTGAAAGAAGTCAAACGTATTCGCGACTCGGCGAGGGCGTCGCACTGTCCGCAGACTTAACCTATGTTAATGTGTAAAAATGAGCGAGCCCATTGATACCGCTCCTATATTAATCCTGTAAAGAAATACCATTCATCTGTGTCTTCTAAAGCAACTAAGTCAAGAATTTAGGTTAGAGATTGTTCGATTTTGCATCCTCGAATGACGTTAAGCTCTGGTTTCCTAGGATAGCGGTGCCGTCACTTACTTCGTACTAGTATGAAGTATGGAGACTCCCGCTGTATGACGGCACCGCTATCCTAGGAAACCAGAGCTTTAGCGCTCTAGTGATCAGTAAAGTGTCATTTCAGCTAAAACGTGCATTAATGAAAACTCCCATCTGTAGGACTTGTCACCCAGATCCGTCCCCGGTGAGCTAGACCCTGTTGTCGTCGGCGTCGGCCTGGTCGGCGGCGGCGGCGGCCGGCCCGGTGAGCTAGACCCTGTTGTCGTCGGCGTCGGCCTGGTCGGCGGCGGCGGCGGCCGGCCCGGTGAGCTAGACCCTGTTGTCGTCGGCGTCGGCCTGGTCGGCGGCGGCGGCGGCCGGCCCCGTGAGCTAGACCCTGTTGTCGTCGGCGTCGGCCTGGTCGGCGGCGGCGGCGGCCGGCCCCGTGAGCTAGACCCTGTTGTCGTCGGCGTCGGCCTGGTCGGCGGCGGCGGCGGCCGGCCCCGTGAGCTAGACCCTGTTGTCGTCGGCGTCGGCCTGGTCGGCGGCGGCGGCGGCCGGCCCCGTGAGCTAGACCCTGTTGTCGTCGGCGTCGGCCTGGTCGGCGGCGGCGGCGGCCGGCCCCGTGAGCTAGACCCTGTTGTCGTCGGCGTCGGCCTGGTCGGCGGCGGCGGCGGCCGGCCCGGTGAGCTAGACCCTGTTGTCGTCGGCGTCGGCCTGGTCGGCGGCGGCGGCGGCCGGCCCGGTGAGCTAGACCCTGTTGTCGTCGGCGTCGGCCTGGTCGGCCGCGGCGGCGCGGTAGAGCGGGTTGCGCGCGCGCACCGGCAGCGGGTGCGCCTCCGTGTTCAGCACCCACTCCTCCAGCGGCAGCAGCGCGTCGTCCGCGAACAGCAGGTACAGGTACTGTAACGTCGACACTCTCAGCATGTCGCCGCCCGCCGGGCGACGCGCGCACGGAGATGCCACGACTTTGCGCGACAGCGGTACGTGTCCCGCTCACTAGTACGGCCGCTGCGCTCGGATCTCTCGCTCGATCGCTTATCGCGCCGCTTTTTACGCAGTCGTGGCATCTTCGTAACGCCTCGGTTGCGTGGTGGTATTCGACGCTATACGCAGCATACATCAAATTTTCATATAATAAAGCCCGGGTGGAGACCGAGGCCTTGGTGTAAGCAGCGTGCAGCATTTTTCCATACTAATAACACAATGCTTAATATGTACGCTGCGTATAGTGTGTAATAGGAGACCCAGGCCTAACACAATGCTTGGTACAGAAAGATGCTGTAAGCTGCGTAGGGGGAAGTCCCCTAACGCCGGACGGCACCTAACGCCGGACACTCGAACTATCTCGGCAACTGGAAGCTCGGCAACGGCAACTCGGCAAGTGGAAGGGGCGCGGAGGACCCCCGCGCCCCTTCCACTTGTCCTTGATTCGCTCGCGTTCCTAGTTGCCGAGATAGTTCGAGTGTCCGGCGTTAGGGGACTTCCCCCTATAGCATTTTACCATCATCAGATTACCATCATCCCCGATAGGACAGTAAGCTAGGGGATATCCCAGCCATAGTGATTACACTAGCAGGAGGGTCCGGTTTAGCTTACTGTATATACCTAAGCATTGACGAAGCCTACGATCAAGTAAGGGAACCCCAAAAGATGCTAATGTCCTAATAGTAATGGTGAGAAATACTGACTATGGTAATACATTTCACATTACAGCCGTTCGCAAATTTAATGTACTCAAAAATAAATAACTACGAAATGCGGATGAAAACCTGGAGTAGGTACATTTAAAAGTACGGTGGCGGAAAAACTAGAGTATAGTATTAGTTCATGAAATTCTAAAGCACAATCTCTGTATAGGACATCAACAAGCTGCAATCTAAGAACTTTCTTCTCTAAGTGTCGACGTTATCAGCCCTATAATAGCATATTTCGAATATGTGATAATGATAAACCTACTTTAAGCGTCTCGGCGAGGAAGAAGCTCTGCTGCACGTCGTCTCCCTGCGGCTTGCTGTGGTACACGTTCACGAGGCCCGTGTAGCCGCCTTCTACGCGACAGTGCTTCTCGAGTGCCTACCAAACAATTACATAGTAATTACTGATCAAAAATATATTTACGACACCCCTCTTTTATGTCATAGGGGGCAAACGAGTAAACGGATCGCCTGATGGAAACCGATTACCGTCGCCCATAGTCACCTGCAACACCAGAGGAGTCACATGTGCGTTTGCCGGCCTTCCTGACGAGTCACAAGTGCGTTTCGATTTACCGGGAAGAAAATCTCGCTTCTGCCCAAGGCCAGACGTAAAACTTTAGACAAAGCACGGTCGGTAATTAGTTAAGCCGTAGATGGCATACTTATGACTGACTTTCGGTTCGGGCCACGTGCGATCTGGGATATTCACTCATTCACCGGCCTAGGTATGTAATGTACTATTGTCGCCAAAGAGTTCAATTGAACACTGGGAATCAGTGGAAACAACTATTATAAAGTGTGATCTATTTAGAAATTACTAATTCCTACTTATCAATATATTTAAATCACGTTATGAATGTTTATTTAAACCTCTATCGTATAAATAATAATGCCTCTGCAGTTGTGTTATCTAAACACCTCTTCACGTTATCACTATGAATGCATTATGTTATTTATGGGCAGATATCCAGTTCACGTGCCGTTTATTGTCATGTGATATCTTTAAATATCGACGATGATACAAATACTTACACAGATTACTTCAATGGGTACATGGTAACTATGAGAAAAACAAAAAAATACATACATGCCTACGACACGACACTATTATCTGACTCAGTGTTCGAACACAGCACCACTACTTTCGTATGCTTTGCCGCCATGCCATGCTCATTTCAAAGAATGTTCAAACCATTGACCACTTTTTTGTGTGAATTTATCGTATGAAACCCATTCGGAGGTTAAGAATATGTCAAGTTTACCGTTCAGAAAAGTTACGGTTTCTGCTTTCGATGAAATGATGTCAGTGAAGCATCTACAAACAAGACTAATCCATAAGTTGGGCTAAGTAGTGATCTTGACGTGTACCTGCACGGCCTCCCAGCCCCAGTCGCGGTACTTCTGGTCCTTGGTGAGGCGCCACATGATGAAGTAGCTCTCGAAAGTCTCCGGTCGCAGCAGGAACACTTTCTCATTGCTTTTCTGCGCTCGCGCTTCTACTGCGCCTGAAAATCTAAATCAACGAGTTTCCATTAGGATTGTTATTCAAAATATACAGTTTAACAGAACATAACAGATTCTGAGTTCTAAGAATTCTGGCCACCGATAGTCGGAGAGGATGGATCTACCCCATATTATATTTCCACTTAACCAGTAATAGGTCAACATAAGCGTAGTAGACGGAGCAACAACACTAGTGGCGCCAAAGTCTATTTTGCAGTTTGTAAGTTAATTTTTCTTAGATCCCGAATAAGAACCTTTTTTAAATGGCGAATCAAAGGGACACTTTAATCTCAGCAGATACTTTCCATCACGCTAGCCCGAATCCTACTGCCGCGTGTGCATGACATACGAAAGGAAGGTCTAGCCGGGTGAGTAGGTATAGATGCCCGACCGTAGGGAGGCCGTATAGTGATACGAAACCGGCAAGCCCTTTTGTCGGTTAAAACATGTATAGTGCTTTTCTCAAACATATGCAATGAAATAAAAAATACACCACTTAAAAAAACAGCTGTTCATGAACACAGATGCTATGTTTAAAAAAAATACATCCCGGTTTAGGCCTTCAATTTTGTACGATATTTCCTTTACAGTTCTCTCGTTGTTCTGCTATAACGCACGTTATACATTTCATTATATGTTTGAGAAAAATAATGTACCTGAACGCCTCCGGGCCGAGCTTGGTCTCGGAGCGCGCGTAGCTCTCGTGGCAGGTGTGCGTCAGCTTCTTGGCCACGTCCATGTACCGCTCCGACAGCGTGTTCTCCAGCGTCGTCGACGCCAGCCCGAACATGCCACCTGGAAATACAAGGACGGGCTTACTATCAGACTTGCTTAGGAAATGTACCTATGACGACAACACTTGGAGGAATTACTTAAGTGAATGTTTGCTGATTAAAAAAACAACTTGTTCCAAAAAGGGAATACTGTGAATACTGTGCGTGAGCCATCAGAATGCAATTCGCTTTTTATACCTGTCTCGCTTGCTCTCAAGCGATCCAGATAAGAACCTCTCAGTTTTCACCCAAAGCTGAACCGCAATCTGAGAGCTCACGGCCTGTATATCGGGTAAGCTTATTCAGGTCCGTTTTAACCGCATATCTCCTTTGGAACTACGACTAATTAGGTGGCAATCCATTGTCATTTTAGTCGCGCTTCAAATCATTCGACTGTAAGATCTACTCAATGAATAAAGTACACATAGAACGACCCCGAAATGCCGGACAAATGTATCCATCTTGTGCTCCAATATCAGACTTCATTTCGCAAAGTTGATCTCTATAGAATAAAGCGAAATCACTTACACAAAGTGTGTACAAACCAGCAAAGCACGACAAATGATCCATTTTCTCCTCCAAAATCCGTCCGTACTTCATCTCAGCGAGGTAGTGCAGGCCTGATGGCGAGACTCGCAGCATCTTATCTAGAGCCGCGGGCATGGCCTCGTCGAACATGATGCGCGCCTGCTCGTCCGTCTGTCCCGACACCAGCCACGCCTTCAGCAGGTACTCGTAGAAGGAGTCGCCGAGGGCGCCGAGGGACATGTGTCCTGGAAATAGGTTATATGCTCTTGTTAGAACGAATTAGTGATGTACCGTTTCCGAGAATTTACGGAAACTTTCCTCATTTTGTATGGGAAATGTTCTCGAGAACATTCTCTCTCTCCATACAAATCGTTAAACGATCTCGAGAACGGCTCATCTCTAGACCGAATTGAGTGAACGGTTAATTATTTGGTCATAGCGCTAAGGGCAAGGGGATATACATAAACACTTGACGATTCCATTTGAAATTCAAATATTTCATTTAAAAAAATTGGGTATTCCGGATCAGCGTCGGATCTACGTAATGTATGTTCCGTTTCAATTTACTAATAGGTACTAAAAATAAGGGAAAATATTCGAAGAAAAACAATTAGAATAATATTCCTTACTCTGTCCCCATTGGCCGGTGCGTGGGTTGATGAAGTTAGGGTAAAGGCCACCAGGTTTCTCGATGTTATTCAGTACCTCACGGATACGTTCCACCTTTTTTCTGTAAACTAAAAATAAAAATCTAAATTTAGTAAAGGTTAATACATACGTGTGTACCTAAGTATTGAGAATTGCGCCCATATCAACACTCAAAGCTTAGACTAACATAGTATACCAAACAGAGCTACAAATATTAAGGTAGGTTTGCACTGCAATAGCCAATGACAAGTACCATAAACATGTAATTTGATTGCTTCCACGAGTTGCATTTGCATCGCTGTTCCCGGGAAAACCACATAGTTTAACTTCTTTGGCTTATGAGGGAAAGTCCGGGAGGGTACTTACTTAATCTTTCTTTCAATACAGTTTCTTCATTAGATTTTTTTTCCTTCTTACTCTTTAGAATAGTATTTTAGTATTCTATCTCTACAACTTGCACTATAAGGAAAACCAATAGTGTTTTTACAAGCTTTTATTTAACTTGCATTGTATGTATGTTTAAAGTATGTTTGTTCGGGTGGAATCTTGCAACTCAATTTTGAAGCAGATATCGTCAACCGATTGAGCTGAAAATTTGCATACTTACTCAACTTCGATGACAATACAATAATATGGTACCATGGGGCTGATCTGATGATGGAGCCGGAAGGTGGCCATAGGAACTCTATAATAGAAAAAGCAATCCTACCGAGCTTGGGCTCTTTAGAATCGTCTCAGTGAGCATTTGATTGATATCCAAAGAAAAGTACAGTCGGCTATAAAAGCTTGTCTTCTTCTTCTTCTTCATGTGCCATCTCCATCCCGGAGGTCGGCGACCATTTGTCTGTATGTCGATCTATCTGTAGTCATGCGAATTAGTTTTTCCGTGCTTTCAGCCTTCAACCAGTCTCTTATATTTAAAAGCTTGTCACTAAAATGATTTTTTTGACAGAAACTTATTATTTCTAAAGAATTGATTATTCCGTTAGATAAAAAATCCGTTGTAAACCGTTCGATCATAAGGGGAAGAGGTCAGTATCAATAACAACAGATATACAACATTTATAAACAAAGTAACTTTGCCTGTAAAATATTTCTTCAAAACAACAAATTTTATTTTCCCGTTTACGTAATCATAAAAGTACACACTGTCCTTCTGTTGACATCACAAATTAAAAGTTAAAAATGCGACAGTTATTTTTACCTAATACCATAAACTGATAAGATAAAAATGTGATTCCTAAATAGGAAAGATAATGTTGATAGGTTTTACTATCACGTTGAACTCCTATCTAGAAAATAATCTAATCAAATCGCATGGCTACTGCACTTGTCAAATACCAGGTATCTGATTCATCTTTCCATTTAACGGTCTTTCCAAACTGTAGGCATGCTAGGATTGTAATCAGTTATTTTATTATAGGAAATCCCTAGTGTTTTTCAATCACAACCACGATTATTTTATACAGAAAACAACCGATTGCATTCCGTGTAAGTATAACAATATGTACCTAAACTTACGTGAGTCAAACGTTTGAACTCGTGATTAACTCTTGTAAGTTTAGATGAGAAAAAACATTCTGTTAGATAATTTATTGAAACAGGTACAATACTTTATGATTTGTAATTCTGCAACATCCGTCCAACTACGTATTTACAAGTATCGGATTGTGTTGATTTAATATAACATAAATCATGTAAGACACAAGATATCACAGGATGAAACAATAAGTGTTAATCAGTCAAGTACAAAAAATATTGTCATAAAATTTCTTGGAAGATAATTGATAAACTGGCGGTACGCGGTACAGTAAACCAATGACAATGGAAAAATGGATTTGGAATGCCTCAAGGCATTAAGTCCGCCATTTGTACTTTTACTTCTGTATTTTGTGCAATAAAGGTTAAATAAATAAATACATAAATAAATAAATAAACTCGGCATAGTTATCAACTTGTTTAAAAGTTTGCTTCTCGTTAGTTAACAAACTGTATATGCATATAGTTCTGCTGTTAATTTTTCCTGTCATAGTAGGAATCATTTTTTGAGGCCGAATTTACATTACTTTGTTCTAACAAACAAAGGGAACCAATGGGTGTTGTGTATAACTGTGGCTATAAACTGCTACTTTGAAAGGAAAGGTATCATAAGGGCAGTTTGTGGCCGCAGTCCAATGCACAGTACTCATTGGGTCCCATCGTTTGTTAGAACAAAGCGCAGTGAATTTAGCTTTAAAAAAAAAGGATTCCTACTATGATTCCAGTCTTTATAAAACCGATGGTTGATAAATAATTGTTCTATCTACGACGCTTACCATCTTTCCCTGTAATATCGCTGAGGTAGTTGAATTCCAGGTGGAGAGTCCCGATCTCCGAGAGAATGCTGTTCGGCCCCGCCCAGTGGTACTGCCGGCTCGCCTGAAATTCACGCCACAATCAATATCACTACGTGTATAATCTATTATCGGAAGTCCTTGATGATGATGACTGACACGCTATAATTTTGACTATTGGCGTTGGTAATTTAAATAGGTATGAATCGCTTTTAGCGTCTATCTAATATGATATTTGTTTCGCGAGCAGTTTTTTAGGTCAGTGTATGATTTTTTGCTTTATTGCAATGCGTATCTTTATCTTTAAGACATGATAAAAGTCAACGTTATCTTTTCACTTAGCAGATCCCATGAATAGACTTGAAATTTTGGAAACTTGCAGAGATGCGAAACCTAAACTTATTTTATTTTAAGACAAGTTGGCACACATTAAGATTTTATATCCTTATCGGCAAAGTTGGCAACCCTTGTACTTCATTTGGTTTGGCTTCTTTTCAGATGTATGTTTTAGTAAGCTTTGTGAAAGAATTACTTTCCTATATCGCGTTTATCATAGATTTGAGATACACCACCAACACCATACCGAATCATGTCAACTAGACAAGAAAACATGAAACATGAAAGTGGTTGTCGAGAAGGAGATATCTCGTCATTGCTTATTCTGTTGATAAGATACGCTAAGTTGTTTTATTAAAATTGAGTGCGTCTCGCCAATAAACGTTACAGTTTTGCGAGAAATTACTTAAATTTGTATTTTATGTATGTTTTTTGTTGGTAAATGAATTAAAAAAAAAATAGATAATTATTTGATATGACAAATCAGAAAAATTTTAAACCGGAAAAACAAGAATAGACTTACAGTTTCCATAAATTGCAAGTCAAATAACAAATGCAAGTTTTGTCGTAAGTATTCGTCACCTATTTTAATGTCAAAGGTAAACGAGTCGCTATTTTTAGTTGTAATAGGCAAAGTGCTCCGACGAATCGGGTCATTCTTGACGCATACCGTAGTGTTAATAAATTGGTGTAAATGTTATTCGCATTATGCTAACGGCGCGGATTCGGGGTAACGACCCGGCACACGATACTTTACATCGTAAAAACCTTTACAAAACCATCGCGTTTATTATCAAGATATCGACGTAAACGTAACTCGCATGTCTGTCGAAAAGTTAAACGTGCCTTTGTAATTCCATCAGCATTTTTAGACATTGAATTTATTTTAGATATAGACCGCTGAGACATTTTTAGTTGAAACGTGAGAATATTGATATGGATTATATACGGAACGTAAATAAACGTATTACTGATATGTTTAGTAATTTGATTTTAATGTAAATTCCAATTCATTATTAAACGCACAACTATTTATTGCGTAAACCTAAAGAATGGCATATTTCCTGTCCAAGCGATAGGTATTTGACCCTGATTGGCCTGATTGAAATTGACGAGTTGGTGTCGATTTACCAGTTTCCGTAACTTTTTATGTAGGAGTGCTGTTCACATCTATTTGAATTAACTTAATGCTGTAAGCTCACGGACTAGCAAGATTTCTTTGAAGCAGTTCACCTTAAAAGTTGTATTAACTCCTGTCAATGCTTAGCATGATAACAGCTCACCTATGACTATGCCCTCTAGTCTATACAATCTACCTTATATACCTACAACAACAACATACCTTAGTTGAGGGGTTGATGAGTGCGTACGGCAGGCCGGTGGGGGTCTCAAAGGCCGGTAGGAGGGCGTCAGCAACCTCCGTGGCCTTGTCTTTGAAGACGCTGTCTCCTGTCAGTGCGTAGCACGACAGCAGCCCGCCGATGAAGCGGATCGTCGTTTCGAACACAGATAGCTCGGAATCCTGTAGACAAAACAGAAGTTATATTTACAAATGTGTGGGAAGAAAAGTGCGGGTCTAAAGTTGGATCTTACTTGAGGTGCACCCTCATCTTTCTATTTTGACATAATATATAATGGTTCACGTGAGTTGCTCCGCGTTGCTACATTGCTTCTAGAATTTTTAGTCATATACAAAGCAGCAAAATATGTACAGTAGTTAAGTAAGTAGTATTTGTTGCAACAAATGTCTTCACACTTATATAAAAGAGTTTCATATGTCGATGTGTCTCCGACAATACGTACACAAATAAAAACGTGGGTCAAAAATTTACAATTAGAGGTAAATTCAACGTAGAAAATTATCGTCAAAAATTACTATATGTAGGGGAGAGGCGTACAAAATGACATACTAGTTATAAAATCAGTCAGCAAATCTTTATTTATTGGCAATATTTAACACTTAGGGTACCTGTGTATTCTTTAGTTCATTAACTAGTTAAAATTATAGAGATCAATCAATTTAAAACAAAAACAATAGAATTACAAAAAAAAAGAAAAAAGTTGAACAAAATCCGTTTTGTCCGCCCTAGGCGGGTAAAATGACACACGTGGTGTGGACAAAATGGCATACCAAATTTGTACCGAAAATCAGTCGGTTACCTACTTGCAGAGTTCACACGTAAAACGCTTTGTCTTTTTCGAAACATCTGCACATGATGCATGAGCCCATTTTTTACAACTCAAACACTTCAGCCAGACCTCTTTTGGCTTAGACCTGGAGTAGAGGTCGTTACAATAAATGCAAGGACAGTCTTCATCATCATCACCGGCTTCAGCTGTAAGAAAGATAAATTATTTTCACTGTCAGAACTAAGATTCAAAGCTTTTGTAACCTTTCTGGTCTTCTTATTCAAATGACATAGTATGCCATTTTACCCGAACAAGGTGTATGCCATTTTGTCCACTTCATAACCTCCAACATTATAAAAAAATAACAAAAAATGTAAATAGAGTTTTAAGGTTTCAATACATTCTCGACGTTCTTTAGTAATAATATAATAAATTAATACTAATAGAAACAAAAGAACGTAAAAAAATACTTATTTTTACCAAGACACAAAATCTATCTGCGTAAAACTTGTGACTGCCAAAATTATACAAACATCCGCCCGCACCACACGGCCCACCGGACGCGACTAGCGTCTTCACAGGTTACGACCTGTTTCTAAGTGGCTCTCTAGCGGCCATTGCGAGAACTAGTATGTTTGTGGTTTCGGAGAAACAGAAGTGTGCCATTTTACCCGCCTATGCCATTTTGTACGCCTCTCCCCTAAGTGAATTCAAACACTTCAACAAAATTTTCAATCATATTTTTTTAATGAGCCCAGAGCCCGATATCAAATAAACCCATCATGGTAGTGAGCTAATGTCCATTACGAAGGACACGTCAGTATTGTTTGTCAGCTATTTAGTGATGATTGATGCCGGTGAATGAGTGCTGAATACAGGCACGGAGTAAATTATGCACCGCGGCACTTTTGTTACCTTTGTAGTTCTAGTTTCCCACGAAGAATATGACATAAGTATGTATATGTATGTATATCTTTAGAATCATTCTCTATGGTAGTTTCAGTTCCTGAATGACAGGTGCGGTTATTAACCTATAGCCTCTAGTTTTGTCCTCAGATCTCTGTTAAAAAAAAACCGATAAAACAGACGGCTGGGTTCATTACACATTCAGTGCGTTAATGTGCTTATCATTTGCTAATGAATTAATGAGTAATTAAAAGGCCCATGGGCGCTTTATCGCGATAAAGGTAGTTTAGAGAAAATAACACAATCTTCGAATATGATTTAAGATTTATAATCACCGTTGTTCATATGAATTATGAAAGCTCCATTTCAGGCAACAATTATGAATATCAATTTGCACTCAATTGTAGCAGCTACATCTAATCTGAAATCGAAGCTCAATTACTTACTTACTGCATTTAAATGGATACCTACTGGAGCGCGATATCGCGATAAAATTTGTTTGGGGAAGTTAGCACAGGAAGTGTGTGATTCAAGAACGATATTCTATTGACCATAATTAATAATTATGAGTATGAATGCTTCATTACAGGAAGAAACAAATCTATGGACATTAATTTGCACTAACTTGTACACTTAGGAGTATTACATTAAAAGAAGCGTTTGGCAATTTCCCAACATTGAATATGATTATAGATCGATAAACAACACAAGCAATATGAATGATATGTTGCAGGCAACTATGTATATTAGTTTGCTCTAACTTGTAGCAGCAACATGTAATCTACACATGAAGCTTAGTACACTTAAGAGCAATTAAAAGGCACTTGGGCGCGTTGTCGCGATCGCGCGATACGCGGTGACAGCGCTGATTATCCGGTTCATTAAACAGTCGTTAGGAGCTAGTTATTCGTGAGACCGTTCAGCTAAACTGCCGTTTTGTTCGGGAAACATGCATTACTGAAGATTAGAAAGAGCTTTAGTCCAGTAAATGGAGCGGTTCCATCTAATAATAATCACTCAGGAATAAAATTATTTGAATTTTAGAAAAGTGGCAGAAGCGTCGCATTCAATTACATTATTAGACTAAATGGAAGTGTTGTCAAATAAAATGTAAGTTAATCTTTTTCAATGCATCGCTAATATCGTTTCTCTGTCTCACTTATCCGGTTATCAGTTTTCCTGAGTTGTCTACTACGGAATTGGTTAGTATGCTACTGCAGGTTTTGGCTTAGCCCAATATTCAGCTTTTACTAAGCAAAAAAGCGACCAAATATGTGTGTACCTAACTAACATCATGTACATATTGGCTTCAGTTTAGCTTTCACTCCACGTTCGAAAACAGTCAAAAAAATAAATATATGTTTTTTTGTGCCAATGGCTGCCCAATTGCATGGCCTTTATGAACGAATTCATTCGTAAATAGGCCATGCTTTTCTCTTTGCACTTATCGAGAAGACCCAAGCATTGGGCAGTGGGCACGCAAATAAAACGGCGCGCGCAACAAGTGGAACACATTCGCTCAACACAGTAACATCATTTTAATTAGCGGTCCAAACTGACGTAGAGTTATGTAGTTTAATTCGCCTATTTAGGGCAGCGAAGCCACACAGCAAACAGATGTCTGTTTCAAGCGGTTTCAAAACCGAAGCGAAACTTTTAACTAGTTCACCGCTGGAACGAAACTAGAACAATGTGATAATTGTTTTCATTCCGGTGTTGCTCTGGATGCTGCATGTATCTATTAATGTTGGATGAGCCCGGAATGGATTGCTCACGTGTTTTTAATTGCGAAATACAGATGTACTGACGAGCTCTGGATGGATGTGTGAATGTTGTTGATGTTTGAGTTGTGGATTTGATGGTTCGATCTTGCTTTTTCATTGAGATTAGCTGAAATAGTGGTTCGTGACAGTGCAATGTGAAACGAATGATACTCGTAATGGTAATTGGTTCAAAGTATGGAGTTCACACACTACCACATTGCCAATTTAGGTTATACGCGTACACATCAAACATGTACACAAATGAATGAAATAAAATAACTTGCAACCGTACCTTGTACGAGTGTAACACGTTCAAGGAATGTTGAAGTATGATGCGAAAGCTTTTAGATAATAAAATTACTTACGATTTCTCCGATACGCAAATGCTCTGCGACCCAGTCGCGTCCCTCGCGGAACTCATCCCGCAGCCCCATGAGGTAGAGCGTGTCGAGCCCGTCGACGATGGTGGCGCCCAGGTCCCCGTTGCCGAACACGCTCGACAGGTGAGCCCGCTTCGACATCGGCTTCAGCTCGTTCTTGCCCCACGCGTACAGCTTGTAGTTGTTCCACGCGTGCCGCATCATCTGCCAAAAACGTGTTTATGTTAAAATAAGGCTATCTTCAAGACCAAACAAGTCCCCTTTTAACAGACAGCCGATTAGCCGCCGCCCTCTCGGATATAAACAAATATTTTCATAAGGCGCCTGCCACATTTCACATCTCAAAGGCCGGAACGGCGTTTTAAAAAAAGTGCTCGCAAAGCCTCGTCGGGCAAGTTTTAATCTCGCCAGCTTCGTGCGGCGACGGAACTAATGAAAGGATATCGGACTTTCGTCGAGGCCATTAATTATTATTAGGTCTCTGGAACTTTGCGAGAAAGTCGCCAATGACTTGGAAAAACTGAAGACTTTACCAATTACAGTTTAAAACGTCTCAGAGATGGGAATTCATTCGTAGACTGAGTCGAGTAAGATTTGTATGTAATATGCCTACCTACATGTGGATGTACGAAGAATGAGCACCCAACTAACTACTTTAACAAGGCTTAATTATAATCTTTAGTTACGCGCATTAGAATTGAACAGAGCATGACTGTACAAATAAATATGGCAAAGTGTTGACTTAACGGATAATCCAGTAGACAATGACTATTAGTCACAGTGAGGGTTCATGGAAATGGGATCTGCCAAGACATAAACATAATACAGTAAATGGGAGAAAGAAAATACGTATAACTTTAAGTCAACCGTGGTGTATTATAACAACTGAATAAATAGTCGGTACAGGTACAATGAGCTGTAGAATTGCATGGCCCATTTATGAATGTAAATGTGAATTCATTCATAAATGGGCCATGCAATTCTGCAGCCCATAGTACATGTATATTTTGAAAGGGCTTCTTGTAATTAAGATAACACATAAATAAGGAGCCTATCACCATTCACCAATATCACACGCTACATATATCACAGCGCAGGCTGCACAGGAAAATGCAATGCCTAGAACTAGCTTGTAGTACGTATCCCCACTATTATTTAATTCGTTAGCACCTGGCACAATTGAATAGACGTAAAATAAGTAGTACACATTATCTGCGTTACTGGAATTTGAAATAGCAGTGGACGTTCTTTGCAAGGTAATTTTCAGAAAATGCTCGCTTTTAGCAGCGCTTGTAGGTATAGTATATTTATAATTGAATTTCATATAGAAAACTCGAAATGAAAAATTATAAGAGAAATCTGATATTTATCAAACAGTTTTTCAAATAGAAATTTTTTAAGCACCTCTACGACATATAACCGTCTGTGCAGCGGATCCGTAATGTTTATGTTATCGGGGCTTCTCGGATTTTCTGTGGTAGGTTGTACTTGTAAGTCGTCTTCGCCCGGCAGGCGAGCGGCGCGGGCGTTTCGACCTGCCGGGTGCACTACGGGTCCAACTGGCCCGGCACTTCCGAGGTTCGACACACGCACCAGCAGAATTATGGCACAGATAAACGACACGCCAAGCGTGGCCATACGCCACAATAAACGCATTATTAACTATATAAACACGCACTATTTAATAAAAACAATCACAGCTCACGGAATTTTACACTTATCCAGATAGGTCGAAAAAAATATGTTTATCAATAACTACTACAAGTCCCGACGAATGACTAAGCTATTAAGTATATTTTCCGGTTGTTAAGTAGGTATGAGTAAGTATGCCAGTATTGGGTAAGCAAATATAAATAAGTAACGATTGTTGCGCCGGCGTCGCCTCGCTCGTAGCCGCGGCGCCGAACTAACGTGCTGTCGGAAAATGTTATCAACTGCCACGCGGAGATAACCAACAACCGACGCATAAGCCGAGTACACACGGGAGTGGGAATCTATGGATTTTCAGTTTATTAACTTTGTTTTACTTACACTCTGTGGTAAATTTGCGGTAAAGTTACAAACAAATAATTTTGATTGCAAAAGGAAATAAGTAATACACTATACTTACGTTGAAGTATTTTAATTAAAAATTGTGAACAATATGTACCTTAGTAAACACACAGGCCAACTTGACTGATGACTACATGACTTTTTTAATAAGAATTACTTATATTGAATTTGCCTGATCAATGATCATCTATGAAACCATGTCGTTTCTACGTAAGAATTTGAGTAATATAAAGTTAAAAGCCCTAGAATTATAATATTTTCGTGTACTTTGTGAAATCGCATGTTGCTATTGGAAAAAAATAACCAATTAATACACATAAAAGTATAAATCATTATCTCTTCATTACCGTTTTTATTGATGCTCTATGCTAGAGTCTATGGTGTTCGGTCACAGAAAAAATTAAGTTTAAATTTTGTTAGCTTTTTCCATACATTTTCGCATACAAATACCGTATTATATTTTACGTAGGCTTTTTCCAGATCTAGATTTAGATCCAGGATCCATAAGTACTTAACAAGACACAAGTTCGTACATAGGCAAGGCAACAAAAAATAAATTTATTTTGTTGACGTTTGTTAATGGTCATTATTTATTATTGTATGACCATTTAGAAGTAGGTTAAAATTTACTTCCTACATTTGATTTTTTTTTTTTGCTACAAACTAACTTGGTTACAAGTGAAGTTAATAAATTCGTGTTTAAAAATGTTAAGGTAGTTTGAAATAGGACACATATCCCAGATAAATGTACCTATTAGAAACGTCCAGTTTAGCCCCTTTAGTTAACATCAATTAAATGACACTGTATGCATTGTCTGCAGACTGACTGTCGCTGATTTAACGACACATCAAATCTATAGGATAATAGTTTGTTTCTAATCTCAAAATCCAGTAGGTAATAATCCAAAACAAAATCACTGTTAGCATTTTTGTCTGTTATGAAGACAACCCGAAATCAACACATTGTGATGCACAATTTTTTTTTTCATTTTTATATAATTTTTTTACATTATAGGCAAACCTGCTACATACTCGCGGCAAGCCAGCATCCTAACATCAATCTAAACACTAATTATGCGTTATCTACATACATCTGTAATGCAATCGCACATTTCCTTCGCGTGTCGAATTCAATTGTACACTCACGTTAATAGAGTGTGCGTACAGTACACACAATTACTAGGTACCATTGTCAGCCGAATATTAGGTATACACTAGATACCTACCAACAGTTAAGTGTACCTTTTTCTAACTGTCATTACTACAGACAGTTATTACTAGCTACTCAATATCATAATATAACATTAAGATAAGTAAATACAGGTTAAAGAGCTAGTGCAGTCATCTACTAAACGACTTGCATGCCTTATTAGTGATTTGATTAGCCTCTAGTTTATAAGTTGTAACTATTAAGTAATACACAGTTCAAGAATTACGATGATTAGTTTTCTTGTGAAATTGCATAGTCTCTTAAATGTTTACCTTATTGTAAATTGCAGAATTATAGTAGCCAAATAGAAAATACTACATTTGAAGGTCAGAAGTATGAATATGGAATACAATCTGGCTGATAACTTACAAAACGTACAATTTCTACGCCTCTAGACTAGTAAATGAAACTTGATCTGTACATACGAAAATGGTCTTGGTTTTCAAGCGTTACAAGCTCTAGCAGGGAAATTTGACGGCGCTAGCTGCCCACGGAGCGGTCCTGGGTTCAAATGCCGGCAAGATATTTGGGTTATGGATGTTCTATGTATTTAAATATATCTAGAAAAGTATACATATCGTCGTCTGCTGCCCATAAAACAAGTCGACTATTAGAGCTTACTGTGGGACTAGATCGATTAGTATGAGGTTGTCCGTTATTTATTACTGTTAGGTACTAAATATAGCTACGTTTGATATAGACATTACTGTTACATCCAAAACGATTCTTCAAGATATTGTAGATTTTGTCGTTTCGGTAACTTGTGCATCGCTATGTCTAGCGACAACACTTAAGTACGTGCTAGCACTACATAGTACGTGCTAGCATGTATGTACTTAAGTGTTGTACTTGAGAATTGAGATAGCGCCGGAGACACCCCGAGCTCGCTCGAACCCTTTAATCTAAATCTCGAATCTGACGGTCAACTACCTTGTTCGCTACAGCGTTCTGTCGTCTAGTCTAGACAAACTATGTTACAGAAAGAGCATTATTACTTATATTAGAATTGATCACATGATCTAAATTAGATTCCAATTAGAAGAAAATTACAGTACGGCAGGTATACTATCGCTTAATGGAAAGAAAATTCATCTGATTTAGCTGCACTGGCGAGTTGATTGTAAGCGAGGCGAGCGCGCAGCGATATTGCCGCGAACGCCCAACGAGTTCGCCGCAAGCGTGCAGCGAGTTCGCTGAGGTGCACAAATCGCCAACTAGTATGCTAAGGCTCTAAAAATAAATCTAAAGCGGTGCTAGTTTCGCCCTTCCCTTCGCCTCTGTACGCGATGCTGTATGGTTTGCACGTTGTTGATTGTATTCCTAACATTTCTTAAAAATTGGTTAAGTTTTCTAGAACGAAACCTCTATTTGTATAGAAAAATGAGCAGTGGTATTTCCTTTTAAAACAAACTCATCATGTTGAAAAACAATACATGATGTTAAATAATACCGACAATTCACGCTATCTTTTTTCATTTGTAAATAAATAAACAAGGCGAAAAGAAAATTATTTTATGTGTACGATGAAGTCACAGAGTATGTAGAAACATAGTTCAAAAAAGGCACTATCAATGACATAGGTACCACCTACGTTTTCAGCGAGCTTTCCTATCGGGTTTATCTGTCCACAACATGCGCCCTGTCTGTCTGTTACAATAAGTACTTTGTGAGAGGGTAAAGACTTCATAATGTGTAGGTATTCAGCGCTTACAACGAATCCCATTCAAATAGAATTGTTGTATACATTTATTATTTATTTATTTATTTATTATTTAAATAAGTTACACAGCATTATAGTAATAAAACTAAGGCACTGCCAAGAAGATGTAGAGCACGTCTTGGTGGGCAACAACAAGATCGGCCGTGTTACACTCTACATATACCTAGGCCAGGTTCTGAGTCTGAACAGGAACAGACTGAGCATGGCAATAAATATGGTATATACAACTAGGTAGGGCTGCCTTTAAAAAACTGTCCGAAGTGTTAAAAAGCGATATCCCCATGAGCCTAAAAAGGAAGGTCTACGAACAGCGTGAACTGTACTATGGAACAGAAACATGGAACTTCACCCGCAAAACCGTGCATCAACTCCAAGTTGTTCAGAGAGCGATGGAGAGAGCGATGCTGGGGATAATAGTCAGAGACCGCATTCCAAATACAGAGATCAGACGGAGAACCCAAGTAACCGACATCGCTAGGAAAGCCGCTACTCCAAAATGGAGATGGGCGCGGCATGTATGTAGGCGAGAAGATCGACGCTGGTCTCCTAAGCTACTGGAGTGGCAACCACGAATGGGAAAAAGAAGCGTGGGCAGACCCCCGCCAGATGGAGAGACGACATAGTTACGGTCGCAGGAAGGAAGTGGATTCACGTGGCCTGGAGTCGCAGCGAATGGAAAATGCACGAGGAGGCCCTGATCCAGCAGTGGATAGATACGGGCTGATGATAATGATGACTGTGAACTACAAAACTACATACAAGCAAGACATGAACTAGTTAGGTTTAGGCGACATAACGACGTGTCTCCGTTGCGTCGTCTTATCTGGAGAATAATGATGACTGTGAACTACAAAACTACACACAAGAAAGACATGAACTAGTTAGGTTTAGGCGACATAACGACGTGGCTCCGTCGCGTCGTCTTATCTGGCGTAGGCTTCGTAAGTCTGCACTTGAGATGGTGTGCTGCAGCGGCCGCGGCACGCGCATAGATACTTAAGAATAATGATGGCTGTGAACTATAAAACTACATACAAGCAAGACATAAACTAGTTAGGTTTAGGCGACATAACGGCTTGGCTCCGTTGCGTCGTCTTATCTGGCGTAGGATTCGTAAGTCTGCACTTGAGATGGTGTGCTGCAGCGGCCGCGGCACGCGCATAGATACGTAAGAATTTGTATGTGAGTGCCTTTATAATGTCTGTAGGCATAATAGACGTATAATAATACTCTCCTTCTGACGCATTCGGGTATTAAACATGAAATGCTCACAGCTCAATGAAAATCTTGACAGAACTACATGTCTCAAATCAAACTTTAGACTAGTGCACCACATCACTTGGAAGGATTTCATGAATATTTATGCTCTATACTCTACGTTCTATACCATACTGTAACAAAGTAGGGATTAAAGTTAGTCATAAATATACATTATACGTGCAGGTACTGTTCATGTGACTGAAAACAGTATTAATGAAAATACAAAAAAAGAATAAGTACAGCAAAAAAGCCCATTTCTATGTCCGCCAAATCAAGTTTGGATGTGAACGCCGCTTATTACACAACTTTAATCTTATTAACCCAATAGTTTGGTAAAATAGCTGTCATTAAGATATTTCGCAAGAAAAAAGATAACCCTTAACCTAAATCCAGTAAACTTTTGTAGCAATCAATTTATATCAATCGTAACCTAAGTAGATCATTTAAAATAGGCAGGAATATTATATACCTAAGTTGGCTTTGATAAAGAAATCAAGTCATTATTACAATAAAAATATTATAAGTGTGGTATCATCGTTGAGTTCGTGGAGTTGGATTTTGTTGTAAACCTCCAAGGAGTCCCTTGGAGGTTTTTATTAAATTATTTACCAAATTTTGTTCCTTGTTTGAGTTTTCAGGTTTCATAATTCGTGTGCGTGTGGATTGAGTGAGCACCCTTCAAAAGTGAAAAAAAAAAAATGTGCTGATCATTTAGTAAAAGTTCTAAAACAATTGTAAAACTAATTGATTAATTTGTAAAACGATAAATAAAAAGAATACATTCATTAACGTATGCTCACTCAGTTCTCACAAACAAGCAACGAAATCTGTGAATGTGTTTATTTAACATAATATTATAATATTTATATCCTAATTTTTAGTAAAACTTATGCTTAAGGTAGGTAATAATTTGTAGATCACCTGGAGACTCTCCCTTTAGATTGCATTTTAAGAAGTGGAGTGTGATCTAAAATGTGGACTGTATCTTAGATTGTATTTTAAAATGAAATTTGAATATCTTTAAAAGCAGACAACGAATATGGCATTTTAGATGGTGGATATTTAGTAAAAAAAATTACTAAAAGTTGAACTACTTTGTAGTTTCCTAGATACTACAAATCTTAAGATATTTACATTTTTAACTTACGAATAATGTGTGGACTGAGTGAGCACTTACAAACATGTATTATCCAAAAATCTGCCACGTTAGCGGTTTGTTTTGTATTTTACAAATTCTCATATGAGTTTTACTAAACTATATACATATATAGAAGTTTCAATCTGCGGTATTTTCATCAGAAATCGGGTTTTCGAAAGTGTGCGGATTGAGTGAGCATACGAAATTATTTGTAAAACTTTAAATACGTAACCAGGTGATCTACAAAATATTACCTACCTTAAGCATAAGATTTACTAAAAATTAGGATATAAATATTACATGTTAAATAAACACATACACAGATTTCGTTGGTTGTTTGTGAGAACTGAGTGAGCATACGTTAATGAATGTATTCTTTTTATTTATCGTTTTACAAATTCATCAATTAGTTTTACAATTGTTTTAGAACTTTTACTAAATGATCAGCACATTTTTTTCATTTTTGAAGGGTGCTCACTCAATCCACACGCACACTCATAATTCAGCCATGATAATTAGTAGGTACATAAAGTATATACAGAAGTAAAACAAGCCCTGTTTTTCGCACAAACTATGGCGTCTAAATCTTTTTCCTATTTTATTTGGACTTGAAGTACCTACCTACCCTCTGTCCATAATAAGAAAAGGAATAACTACACATACAAAAACCGGCCAAGAGCATGTCGGGCCACGCTCAGTGTAGGGTTCCGTAGTTGCTCATCCTTCACAATAAACTGCTGTTTTATGCCCGAGTTTTAAGTTAAGAAAGATTTTAAGCCTTATAAAAAGGTCGTAAACGCCCTAGAAACTGTAATCACTTATTACCTTATGGATGTCAACTTACGTCCTTTAAAAGAAAAAATATGAAATTTGGCGATAACTCAAAAACGGCTCGACCGATTTTGTTCAATATAGTTTTCATTGAAAGTACTTATAAGGCCTCATTTACATGAATTTTTCCGTTTTTTTTTGACCCGTGGTTGAAAAGTTAGAGGGGTGGGGGGACACTATTTTTTTTTGTTTTCGGAGCGAATATTTACAAAACTGCTGACTTTATCAAAAAATAATGTTAGGAGACCCCTTTTATTTTTACAAGACCTATTCAACGACACCCCACACACTAGTGTTGAAAAGAAACAAAAAATCACCCCCATTTTACTTTACTTCGAGAGGAACCCGAAAAAAGATTTTTATTTTTAATTTTTATTTTACCGTTCTGTCGGCGTTATACATACACATATTCATACCAAATTTCAGCTTTCTAGTACTAATGATCACGGAGCTAAGCCGCGGACGGACGGACGGACGGACAGATGGACATGGCGAAACTATAAGGGTTCCTAATTGACTACGGAACCCTAAAAATGGGGAAATAATTCTTAGCTACATGACAAGCTAGAAAAGGTTACTTTCTGTCTTTTCTTACAGTGTATTTTTGTGGGCTATAAATATAATGACTAAAAGTTTAGTGTCGAGTTAAGGCTTTCATAACATATTTATTTTAGTGAGAGTTGTTGTAAAAAAAAGTTATATATATCGCATTTATTACTAAGCGTCAAGGCGAATATCCAGCAGATTTACTGCCATTCTAAGGAACAGTCTTACTTCGGTTTTGTACACTGGCCAAGGAACCGCAGCCTGAAAGACTGCCGGAACCCAATCTCCGCCGTGGCAATTAAGTGCCGTCGTTGGGTCCCACTGCGCCCCCGCGTAAATCCAGCAGCCGAGTTACTGCCAGCTGCGGACTTGGACTTGTTACACTTGTTGACGACGCGGGGGACTTATGGCAGGTACTTCTTCAGCAAATAAGCCAATCTACTTAATGGTTCGTACTCGAGATAACGCTGATGATATTACAGTTCATATTCATACTATAAATTAATTAAGCGATCATTAGTTGAGTTAGTTTATTCATATTATTTTATTTAAAATTAGTTGTATTTCAGATTACGAGCAAGAACAAAATTAAGATTCCTTATTACTCCTGTCAGTCATGCGAAAAAGGTATTTTACTATTAAAAGTAATAAATAACAACGAAACTTCAGGCAACATTATATACTTACATAAATTTTCCGAAATACCAAGACGACATTATAAAGATGACTTCTTCTAACTTATAACCTTACTTTTTAGTATCACATTGCATCGTATTCATCCGATATTCATATTTATTTACTTATTCAACAAAAGATTTGCATAATTAATAAAACAACAGAAAATATTGCGTAAACTTTTGAGAAATTAGGCGGCTAACACACTGGCGCCGCATCCCGCTGCGAAGTGCAGACGGCGATAGAAAATCATCCGCACCGAGATGCTGTATTGTACCATGCCATTTTATATCAAGACTACAGTACTTGTTACGGACAGCTTTGCAGAGCGCTTAGTCTTAAGAGAAATAATAAATAAATATTTTAATAACTTAGATATAAGACCATTGCCCGTAGAAGCGGCTGAAATTAATTAATTTCCCTGTGTAAATTATTTTCATGTTAGAGCTCCCGTCAAGTCTTAGTAAAAGACCACGGCAAAACAAAGATGACTCATCGTGGTAATTTCCACTCGCAGCGCGAGACAAAGGAGTCATGTTTGTTTACGTTTGATGTAAAAATTGAGGAAAAATATAGATTAATTTGAAACTTTGTAAGACTGTAGATCTCAGTAAATAAAGTAATTTTGTAGAACATTGTCCCGGCCGCAACCGTCCGAGAGCACGACAAATCAAAGACTAAACGTGGCTCACAGCGCACAGCGCGTTAAGAGTGACCGCGCGAGTGTATATCTCGGACGGTGCGAGCGAGACGGCCTCTTGCCGGGGACAAAGAATCTTTAGGTATTTTCACGCCTCACAGTCAGACGGGAGCTCCCACAGCGTAAACACGCAAATATATTGTAGATTCAAACAGCGTCAATCTATAGAATAAGTTATTTATAAGCTGAATCATGTGTAACTCTTGTAATTTGATGTATAAAGACAGGGCGGGCGTCCCCCTGAGTTTGAACCGTTTTGTATAAAAGGACGGCCAATTTTGTATGTAAACACAGTGCAACTTTAGTCTACGTAGAGTACCACTCCGTAGTACAGTTCAGCGTTGATCATCGATCCGCCATAGTTCACTTCACTTCCAGTTCTTGTTCTCTTGCATTAACCATCTTGTAACAGTGTAGCGTAGTACCATCGGTCCGCGAGTTAGTTTGTTAGTATAGCGTAGTACCATCGGTCCGCGATTTAGTGTGTAAATTCATAGACAGAGACTATAATTAATTAAGTGTAAATTTAAGTGTTATTCCGATCCTTGTTGTTTTGTTTGTTTGTTAATTTGTGTAAATATATATCGTCTGATTTAGTTTGCGTTTTCGTTTCGTCCGTTATTACCTTAGCCTACAGTCCACTTCGCTCCATAACTCATCCCTGAGTTTCGGAGTGCCATTGTAGACGATAGCCGTCGGACGCGGTTGTCCTCTACATTGTTTGGTCCTTCGAGTAGCCGGATCGGAATTAGTTTAGGTTCGTGTGTGTAGTTGGAAAAGTGCGGTTTTCCAAACGTTCAAGATGGTTTTAACGCGAGGGAATAAGAGTGACGAGAGTGCGCGCTCGCAGCGTGAGCGCACCCAAGCTGCAGTCGACCTACAACGGTTCGCGGTGACAAATGTTGCAGTCACGCACTCACCGCCCGCTGCCCAGGCCCGGCCGGGCCATTCGGGACTGCAGTTCCAAACCGACTCACCAGAGTCCCCCGCTGAAGAAGCTCCAACTTCGCCACCAACCGACACATCGGCGTGGCGCAGCGAACTGGAGAAGCGACTGTCGAAGAGCGCCGAGCGCTTCGACCAATCACAGCGCACCGCGCCGGCCGCGCACGCCGGCCAATCACAGCACTCCGCGCCGGCCGACCAATCAGAGGCCCGCGCGCAGCGGCGCGACTTCAACGTGACTTTCACCGATAAAGCCCACGCGCCGCGCAAGCCTGCATCATTGCCCAGAGAGCTGCTGACCGACTCCTGAAGTCCCCTACGACACCGGCCGCCGCTGGGAGCAGCCGCTCGCGGCGGCAAGAAGCAGACGACTCAAGCCGTGCCACTGCTGAGCCCTGCTCGCGGTGGCAAGAAAAAGACGGCCCACTCACCCCGCCGCTCGAGCACCATTACAGCTCGCGGCGGAGAAGAGGAAAATTCAAGCCGCACCACCGCTGAGCCCCGCTCGCGGTGGTAAGAAAAAGACGGCCCACTCTCACCGCCGCTCGAGCACCATTACAGCTCGCGGCGGAGAAGAGGACTTTGTCAAGCCGCGCCACCGCTGAGCTCCGCTCGCGGTGGCAAGAAAAAGATGGCCCACTCACACCGCCGCTCGAGCGCCATTACAGCTCGCGGCGGAGAAGAGGACCATATCAAGCCGCGCCACCGCTGAGCTCCGCTCGCGGTGGCAAGAAAAAGACGGCCCAGCATCACCGCCGCTCGAGCACCCTTACAGCTCGTGGCGGAGAAGCATTAACCCATCCCATCCCCAAAATGATGGACCGAAGACCGGGTGCGTTGTTGCGCGCCCGCGACCCCGATACCGCATTCAAGGGCCTCATCGCCCGCCGCAATGCCCGCAAGTCTCCGGCGAAGCCATGACGGCTAGCCGGGGCTCTTAGCAACATCGACGAGAAGCCTGCATCACTTCACTCACGCGCGTCGAACGCGACGGACGTGCTCCGCCGCGAGGCGGAGCTCGCCGCTATGGAGCGGCTCAAGCAACTTCGCTGCGAGGAAATTCGACTGGAACGCGAGCTCGTCGAGAAGAGGCTCGCGGTCGAAATGGAGCGCATCGATGAACAATCCCGAGCCGGCGGTTCTCAAGCTGACTCTCATCGTCGAGTCGACGATTGGCTGACAGGCGTACAAGATGCTGACGCGGACGATGCGAAGCATGCTCGAGCACGGACGCCGCAACGCGAGACACGCGGGCGGCAACAGCACGAGCCACAGACGCCACATAGCCAGCGGGAGCGATCGACGAGCAGAGGACGAGCTATCGACCGCCTGACGGACACCATCGAGACCATGATGCGGCCACCTCCACGTCAAGTCTACGAGTTGCCGCCATTCTCCGGGGAGCCGAGCGAGTGGCTCACATTTTACAACGGCTACACCGAGAGCACTGCGCGCTACAAATTCTCACCATTCGAGAACGTCGCGCGCCTGCGCCACAGCCTGAAGGGAGAGGCGAGGCAATGCGTACAACACATGCTTGCCTCGTCGACCCGCCCCGAGCTCATCATACGAGTACTGAAGAAAAACTTCGGGCGGACTGACCTTCTCATCGACCGAGCCATTGAAGAGCTGAAGAAGATGCCGCCATTGGGACCGAGCGCCATCGATCTCAACAACTTCGCAATCAAAGTTATGAACATCGTCTCGACGCTGGTGGATCTCGATCGCCGTAGCTACGGCGCCAACCCGCTGCTGATTCGAGAAGTGACGGAGCGCCTAAGCCCGCACTTACGCAGCCGATGGTGCTCCTACGCCAAGGAGCGCCTTTCTTCCGCCGAGAGCGAACTCATGCTCATGGCGGAATTCCTGCTGGAGGAGAGCGATGCGGAAATGGAATTTTCCCACGCCAAGGCGCCGCCACGAAGACCGACGCCCGCCGCCGAGCTACGGGGATCGCAGCGCGTCCCAGACAACCGAGCAACAAGCAGCGGCGCCGGAAGAGGAGACGTACGACGCCCTCATGAAGATCGTGCGCACATATATGCGACGAAGCACGCCGACGGCTGCTTATACTGCGGCGGCGCTCACTCTACTACTGACTGCCGCAAGCTACGCGAGATCACAATCGGAGCCCGATGGGATTGGGTCCGAAACAACAAGCTCTGCGTCACGTGCCTGGACCGCCGGCATCGCCGCGACCAGTGCCGCGCCCGCGGCTGTAACGTCCCCGGGTGCACTTACCCACATCACCGTTTGCTACACGCCGATGCAAGCCCAACACCGAGCAAAGCGCCAGACAGGGCGCAACCAGCACCGCCACGCACTTGGACGCCGAACGCGCCGTACACGATGATCGCCACAGCGCCGTGTACCACCGAGCCGTTCGCCTACCGCCAGTACGTGCCAGCACCCCACACGGCTGAGCAATTCGCCGCGACACCGAACGCACCGCAGTATACGTTGAACGCCCCAGCGCCGTATACGCCGATGCAACACGCCGTCCCGTACGCGCCCTATCCGTACGCGCCGGCCCCCTTCGCGACTGAGCAAGTCGTCGCGACGCCGAGTGCTACGCCAGCCGCTCTGCCACAACCAATCTCTGCGCAACACACAGCAGCGCCGCGACGGCGCCCCGCTACGCGCACAACAGACGATGCACCCGAGACGACGGCGTGCATTTCCGAATTCACCTCCAACACGGCAGAGTTCGGACACACCACTTCAGTGCTACTGAAAATCATCCCGATCATCATTGGCGGACCACGCGGCGAGACGCAAGCCTACGCTCTGATGGACCAGGGCTCAACAATCTCGCTCATGGAAGAGAGCCTTGCTGACGAGATCGGCGCCGACGGCGCCACCACGCGCCTACACATACAAGGCGTGGGATCCATGGCCGCCAGTGAGAAGAGCCGTCGAGTGCACGCCCACGTGCGCAGCCAAACAGGCGGCCCGGCACATCCAATCGAGCTACGCACCGTCGATGACCTGGGCCTACGCGCACAACGGGCGGAGAGAAGCGATGTCACGCAGTTCCCGCATCTCACCGACATGGGCGCAGCCTGCTACAGCCAAGCCCGCCCACGCATCCTCATCGGTGCTGACCATTGGCACCTGATGCTGCCTTACGCACTCCGCGTGGGCAGACAGAACGAGCCCGCCGCCCAACTCTCTCCCTTGGGTTGGGTGATCTTTGGGACGGCGCCACAGCAGCACTCAATCAGACAGCATGCAGTGCTGCACTGCCACGCCGTAGACAACCCGACGCCTCTACGTGAGCCCCAGCCCGTGACGGCGTCACTTATGTCACTGCGGAACGCGCCGACCGAAGACAAGCGATGGCAGCCTACAGCAGAGGAAGACGATCCCTGCACCCAACCCACTTCGGCGGCGTCGCCCCGAACACAGTACGTGCCGACGGGGAGAGATGACGACGACGCTCGCCGCCTACGCCGAGACGACGGCCACGCCATACACCGACGCGGTGTAACCTCGCACACAGCGAACCCACAAAGAAGCCTGCAAGAGACGCCAGCGGCGTCACTCCAACCACGTGCTTCATCAGTGGCGTCGCCTGCCGCGACGCCGCGCAAACAACGCCGACAGCGTTGTCCCCGTTTCGACGCCAATAGTCGACGGGGGGAGGAAGGCGTCGTAACGCGCACGACGACGCCACACGCGCAGACACCACGTCAACGCGCAAAGAAGAGGAAGCGGCCAAGCAGACTACGCCGACGGCGTCACCCCGAACACAACTACGACCAGGAGCAATGGAGATGGGTGCCTACAAGGAAAAATCCCGCCGACGACGCTACGAGGGCCGACAACGCGCGTCGCCTGGACATAGGCGCCCGATGGTACGCCGGACCCGAATTCCTGTGGCAGCCTGAAGCGGAGTGGCCACAGGAGACGCCGACACAACGACAGAGGGTGATGACGCACGCAGCGACGCCTGCCGCCACACCCGATGCGACGCCGCCTTCGTCGCCTGCCGCTCCTCCGGCCACGACGCCACCCGCGTCGCCTGCCGCCGCGGCGCCTACCGCTCCTCCGGCCACGACGCCACCCGCGTCGCCTGCCGTGACGCTCACCGCGTCGCCCACCGCTCCTCCGGCCACTCCTCCGGCCGCGACGCCACCCGCGTCGCCTGCCGCTCCTCCGGCCACGACGCCACCCGCGTCGCCAGCCGCCACTGCCGCCGCTACTCCGGCTGCGACGCCACCCGCGACGCTCACCGCGTCGCCCGCCGCTCCTCCGGCCACGACGCCACCCGCGTCGCCAGCCGCTACTGCCGCCGCTACTCCGGCCGCGACGCCACCCGTGTCGCCTGCCGCCGCGGCGCCTGCCGCCACAACCACCGCGACGCCTCACGCGTCGCCTGCCGCGGCGCCCGCCGCGGCTGTGTCGAGCTACAGCCACCACGCAGCGCACACACTCAGCGCTGCCAGGCGTTGCCCCCGCTTCAGCGCTGTCACACAACGGGGGGAGAAGAGCGTCGCGTCACACGCGACTACGCCGCGCGCAAACATAGCGCGCCACTTGACGCCAACGTCGCGGCGCGCTGCCACAGCGCGCGCCCAGACAACATCACGCGCCGAGACGGCGCACCCAACCGAGGCGCCAAGAAGAGGAGCCGTCGACACTGCTCGCCGACGCCGAGGCGATGTCAACGCCCGGCCACTCACATACGTCTCCGTGGACCCGAGGAACGAGACAACACATCCGGGTCCCGACGGCGAGGTGCAGAACGCGGACGTGCGCACCAAGGGCGGCGTGTTTCGACGCCCGAATGGAAGCTGTCCTCCCCATGCAACCCGAGTCTACGCGGCAGCTCGACGGGGGGAGATTGTTACGGACAGCTTTGCAGAGCGCTTAGTCTTAAGAGAAATAATAAATAAATATTTTAATAACTTAGATATAAGACCATTGCCCGTAGAAGCGGCTGAAATTAATTAATTTCCCTGTGTAAATTATTTTCATGTTAGAGCTCCCGTCAAGTCTTAGTAAAAGACCACGGCAAAACAAAGATGACTCATCGTGGTAATTTCCACTCGCAGCGCGAGCCAAAGGAGTCATGTTTGTTTATGTTTGATGTAAAAATTGAGGAAAAATATAGATTAATTTGAAACTTTGTAAGACTGTAGATCTCAGTAAATAAAGTAATTTTGTAGAACATTGTCCCGGCCGCAACCGTCCGAGAGCACGACAAATCAAAGACTAAACGTGGCTCACAGCGCACAGCGCGTTAAGAGTGACCGCGCGAGTGTATATCTCGGACGGTGCGAGCGAGACGGCCTCTTGCCGGGGACAAAGAATCTTTAGGTATTTTCACGCCTCACAGTCAGACGGGAGCTCCCACAGCGTAAACACGCAAATATATTGTAGATTCAAACAGCGTCAATCTATAGAATAAGTTATTTATAAGCTGAATCATGTGTAACTCTTGTAATTTGATGTATAAAGACAGGGCGGGCGTCCCCCTGAGTTTGAACCGTTTTGTATAAAAGGACGGCCAATTTTGTATGTAAACACAGTGCAACTTTAGTCTACGTAGAGTACCACTCCGTAGTACAGTTCAGCGTTGATCATCGATCCGCCATAGTTCACTTCACTTCCAGTTCTTGTTCTCTTGCATTAACCATCTTGTAACAGTGTAGCGTAGTACCATCGGTCCGCGAGTTAGTTTGTTAGTATAGCGTAGTACCATCGGTCCGCGATTTAGTGTGTACATTCATAGACAGAGACTATAATTAATTAAGTGTAAATTTAAGTGTTATTCCGATCCTTGTTGTTTTGTTTGTTTGTTAATTTGTGTAAATATATATCGTCTGATTTAGTTTGCGTTTTCGTTTCGTCCGTTATTACCTTAGCCTACAGTCCACTTCGCTCCATAACTCATCCCTGAGTTTCGGAGTGCCATTGTAGACGATAGCCGTCGGACGCGGTTGTCCTCTACAGTACTCGTACGAAATAAAATACCACAGCGGGATATATATGGCGGCAGTGTGATAACCGCCTAATAATTAAATGAATTATAGAAAGTACGCTAAGTTCCGTAAGTCATTCTTGTAGCTATATGGTTGCTACTGATATGATCGGCGCTAATGATATGATTATGAACGAGGCGGTACATAACGTTTTGAGCTAAGACGGAATATCATGCGAATCATGTGCTCCAGATTTTATGATCCGAAAATAAGATACAAAGGTCATCTGCAGATCCCACTTATCAATACCTATCTTATTAATCTTATTATTCTCTTTTCGTTCGTTCGTCGGATTGCCGGGTAAAAATTGTAAATTAATTCCAATCGACTATTTTTTTTTTATTCACATACTGACCGGCGATTCACCTCAGTACCCGATGGTAAGTGACTACGGGATCGAGGATGTAGCTCGCCAGTTCAGTAATAGCCTATATTCACTCTATTTAAAGTAAAGTTTAAGTATATATTTATCTATATAAGTAGTTACGTATATCGTCGTCTAGTTTTTTTTTACTTAGAGACTTAGAGACTGTATACATCTCTAATAAACTTAGTGTACTGTTACAATGACGCTCAGAGACCTTATACATCTTTGAGGAATGAAATTTAACTATTATCATATATTTATTATTTTTATTTTTTTATTTTGTAAATTGTGACGTCTAGAGACCATATACATCTCTAAGAAATTTAGTTTAATTATTTATTTTTTCTTTTGTATAGTTAGTTTCTTATTCAGTCCTTAACTTTTCTAAGGATTTAAATTGAATTATTTCATTAATTAATTATACCAATCTATATTGCGTGTCGTGACACCAAGAGACCTTCTACATCTCTGAAAAAATCACTTTATTTTATATAATTTTTAGTGTAAACATTTATTTGGAGAAACTTGTACATCTCCTCTAACATATATGTATCAATTACCTAGTTATAATACAATTGTATTAGTTTTTAAGTATAATTTACAAAAAAATGACTTACTGTTGAGTTTCTTTCGGCTTTCTTCTCAACAGCGGTCTCCTCTTGCGAAATGCCGGTAGACTCACAATCTGACTTGTAAAAGTGCCCTTGTGGCCTACTTACTGAATAAATTATTTCATATTTCATATTTCAGTACCCATAACACAAGCCTTCTTGAGCTTAATTTGGGACTAGATCGATTTGTGTGAGGTTGTCCGATTTTTTTATTTTTATTTTAACGTTCTGAAAAATTTATATTAATGAAATTCTTTGAGAATTCTTGGTTATCTGAAAGCTTAAATAGTCGTTTTTTCAAGAACATGATAGTTTTAAGTAAGCTTACGATCTCAAACGAGGCGGTACATAATGTAGCTAGCGCAGAGGCTCGAAGTCAAGTGCTCCAGATTTTATGTCCGACACTAAGATCCGTAACGGTCATCTGCAGATGCCACTTATCACAATATCTATTATTCCTTGACCAAGCTGGATTTCCGGAATAAAATGTAATTAAGAAAAGAGGCGGAAAAGAGGATTGTTTTTTGTTTGCAAGCTTAAATCTTCCGAGTGGTTGCATTCATGTCAAAATGGATATCTGATGAAATTAGGACAGTATCCTTTGGACATTAAGGCACTCACGTTATTTGTGCGTAAAGTGTTAAAGTTAAATAAACAAATATCAATAAATACCCTAAACGTTAGTTTAGTAACTTATAACAAAGATTAAACAAACGTTAAGAATTGCTCTTGCTAAAGAGGCATATTTTGAAAATCGTTCCACATTCGCACCACTACTACAAGTGTGGTATTGTAGACTAGCAAAATCGAGACCTTATTATAATAGGTAGTAGCCTTAGTTAAAGGCGAATAGACGCAATCTCGGAAGCGATAATTAAACGCCTTCCCGCACGTTGGGGCAATACGGGCGCGTAAAGCCGCGCTCCTCAATTTACTGCCGCAGTGGCCATTTTACTGCTATATTCACTACAAGTACATTGCAACAATTTCGAAACTAAACGGCAGTTTCTCTATATGCGTCGAGTTAGATCTTCTGCTTTGAATACTACGTTAATGAACAATCTCGCAATCTATGTTCTCGGAGAATTATTGAATTGAGCTTTAATTTAAAGTTTAAGATCTGCCAAGTAATCAGATGAAATTACTGGCTTTAGCCATTATATGTTCACATCAGCGTCTGTAAATTCACATTTCCCTAGGGATACGTACATATATATAAACTAAATGGGCACACGTCTCTTTTCCTTTTTCTGGGTAAAAATTTTGGACACTGCAAAATTTATATTGTACATATCTATATTCGTACTCTCAAGAAAGATACAGTTAAAAAGATTGTGCGGAAGCTACCGGATCTCACTAGAAGTAATGGTCATGGCTTCCCACCTAGTGCGTAAATCCTAAATACGACTGATGTTTTCTTCGCTGACATATTATCTGCTTTGTTGTGTTTGAAGAAGAATAAGTAGAATAATCAAAATTGTCATAGATAAACTTTTCTATTTTTAGATACAATCCAATGCTGCCCAAAGGGATTGTATAACAAAAACCTAAACCAACTCGAAGTCACCTAGCCTCGGAAGATTAAATGGCGTCAATTTCCCAATTCCCGCCTACAGCAAAAGTTGTAGTTCTTTATTGTCATTACTGCTCATGTTATGCAATGGTATAAATAAGATGACCTGCTAAATTTCTTAGCTCAATCCTTTTGAAAGTTCCTTATATACGATACGGGCCACGGGCAAACCCCTGCCGAAAACGGTTGCAGTTATAAAGCCACCCCGGCAATCCCGGCAGAGGTAATTAAATGGCGTCGGTTTCCCGTCTAGAGAGTAAAGCCGAGTGGTACAGATTTACTGTTACTGCCGCGCGGCCATCCGCACATCCTTGCTGACTTATCGTGGGGCTCGGCAAACGGCCTGTCCGCCCGCGCGACGACCACGCTCCTTCGGCACATTGTTTATCAAGTGCTGATAACGCTCTCCTAGAGTTATGTGGATTTCTGAAGCGTGAAGAAGCATCTCTCGGGCCAGAATGGCAGTGTCAACTGACTTGGCACCGTTGGTTTCTCGTCAGTTGCCATTGCGACTTGGGCTCCCCTTTTTGCTTACCATCAGGCGAAGTGGAGCCACTATGTTGTGCCGTTATAAAAAAAAAAAAAAAAATCTTGATGCCTAATACATCTTCACGTTATGGTAAAGTATCTGCTAAGTTTCGGGCTAGAGAAATAGCCTACTTGCAATGTTGAATTTCTATCTCAGTCTCGTTACTGCATCACGACAGTTATTGTTATTCGACTGATTTATTATACATTTTATTTGTTACATAACTTTGCGTTTATGAATAACTATTGGCGAGTATCATAACCTCAAACGCGTGATTGTTGATGATCTATTGTGTAAATTATGTGTAAATTGCAAAAATATGAACGCTGGCGCCTACTACTTACATATGAGCTTTCCAATAATTCGTCCTAAAACTATTACCTTTTTATTGATTTCTCCGCTAATGTGTTTAATGTCATTTGATGCAGAATGCCGCTTACTATAACACATCTATGATTCTGTGAATTTCGCCATAAATAACTTGAGTAAGTTTAATCGTTGTTCCACTGTAATCCGTAGAATGAGTCAAGTGTCCCGTTGGGTAGACAACTTTTACGACGTAAAAGACGACGTAAATAGTACTGCTAAGAAAAGAACATATAATTTATTTACCGTTAAGGTAAGTAAGGCACACTGGCACTTAGGTACCTTCTAAATGCACCGTAATTATTCCTTTATGTGTTGAACTAGTTAAGATCTCTTTCACAACCCGGACACCAAAATTAACGTCTAAAAACTGCGACCCAACCACTTCATCATCATGTCTTCAGATATGATTTATTACATTGTCTTGCTTATTACAAGCTTTCAACTTTCATATCTATACACGCTATGCCTTATTTTTTTTCTCGTACGCAATAAGCATTTTATACCGCTAATAAAACTTCACTTTTAAGGAGCCTATCCATCTGATTTATCGACAACACCAGCTGCGAGCGTACAAGGAACCAACCGTAAAAAACCTCGTAACAAACCCGTACAAAGTACCTGCCTTAATTCGATATCGTTGTCGGCGGGAATTGATAAACGATCGCGAATCGCCCCGGAGCCTGGGATTCGGGAAGTTTCCTTGTTCCTGAATTTATCATGTAACCTTTTTCGCGAGGTGTCGAACGCGGAGCACTCGCGCGCACCTGGCCCCTCCCACGCACCCGCATGCCCGCAGGTCACATTTTCCTTTCCTACGTGCCGCGTACTTTATTACGTCCTTGTGTATTTGTATATGTAACGTCAAAGGAGGTGATCAGTATAGGCATATTGCTGGAATGTAATACTGAAACCGAAAGTTGAAATAAATAGCCGATTGATTTAAAAAGTACTTAACCCGTTGCCGCATTTGACGACGCGTTTGGCTCGGTTTATAGACACCTGCCTATTGAGCCGGCGGTCCCGGGTTTGAATCCCCCGGCCAGGGCAAATATTTGTGTGATGAACTCGAATATTTGTGCTTGGGTCATGGTTGTTCTATGTATTTAAGTATATATTTATCTATATAAGTACGTATATCGTCGTCTAGTACCCCTAACACAAGTCTTCTTGAGCTTAATTTGGGACTAGATCGATTTGTGTGAGGTTTTCCGATTTTTATTTATTTAATACATATATGAAAATATGTTTTCGAATTTGATAATCAACTATGCCTAGGGTTGACTTTAAAATAATCCGCTCAGGCAAGAACGAATATAAATCCAAATTTTCAAAATTAAGAGAAAACCTGTGGATGAATATCGGTTATTGGGTTATTTTATTTATAGTTTAATGTTCGCAAATATGAGTGAATTTGTTTTGTGCTCTTTCTTAAATTCTAGGACCGCTTTGACGTAACTTATCCCTCAGCTGTAAGGCCTTCTTTATGCACTTTCACTCATTATGGCGCAAATGAGGTTTGAAGTTTGAACTCGTAACTATACGCGGCTCCGAGGGGGTGTCCACAGGTAGAGGGTTATGCTTACGCGTAGGTACACTGGTAGGACTTTAAATTAAACAAATAGTCATTATGTATAATTAGTTTAATCTAGGTGGAAATTACAGCGATTGTGGTAATTGCAAGCTCGTGCCACGAAAGTGAAACTGTAATTAGTTGTTCAAGTTAAACAAAAGGCGCTCTTAACAAGTTAACTGCAGAACGCGAGGAAATTGCGAGCCGAT
This sequence comes from Apotomis turbidana, assembly GCA_905147355.2. Lineage (NCBI taxonomy): Eukaryota > Metazoa > Arthropoda > Insecta > Lepidoptera > Tortricidae > Apotomis > Apotomis turbidana. The sequence continues at coordinate 21,003,424 of LR990285.1, read as the reverse complement.
GCCACCGGCCTGCATAATTAATTGCTTTGCGAACAGGCGGAATAAAATGAAACAAAAATCCCAGAAATAATGATTACTCTATAACACCCTAACACCCTATCCTGGAATTCCTTCTGCTAGATATCCATAATTTATTGAAGGGTTTTAAAGTAACTCATCCAATAGAACCAATTACGTTTGGCATGTTTTATGACAACACTATTTCTGAGAAAATTAAGACTGCCGATCATTTTGACAAACACTACTTATATTATTAATTTATGACTATCAATTTCAATGGCAGTCAGTAGACATTCCACTGTCCCTTTCTCATAAAAGCCTACTTTTAGTTGGTGCATTTTGATCACGATATTTCACTGAAATAACATTGATATCTCATCTAATACACTCCCATTCAACAGATTCATCTCGAACGAATTGAGTATTAGGACAGTGTAGTTAATCCAAACTGCAACAACTGCGGTTGTGGTCCAGCCTTGAAAGAAAAAGGTTCTTCGTGTGGTGGACGACATTACAAAAGTCTGCTATATCATCATGAGGTACCTATGTATGTTCATAAATATTTCATTACAAGCTATACATAAATGAAATACCAGTATTGATACGTAATAATATATTGTTCAGTGGCACGACAGATGAAAGCCCGGGGCGGCTCCGCGGGCACGGCGTCTTGATTGCATTGGACACAACACTGAAAATCAATTTCTTTTATTCATGTTACTTTATTATTGAACCAGTCCGTAACGCAAACGTTGTTAAATATCCGACCAAAAAAAAGGACCAATATTTAATCGCCGGCATTTTACTAAAAGTTACTAAGCGATATTATTTTTTCGACTTACACAGACATTTATACAGCGAATGAAATGTCTTTTATGTTTGTGATTTTATGAGCGACGCAACTTTCTTTCGGAATAAGATGTATCGAACGATTTCGGGTCATTTAATAAAGAACATCGTAACAAAAGGGATGCGCAAATCATAATTTATAACTCGACACAAAAATCAAAGACTAGACAGCTTTCCCCATTTAGGCAGGAAAGGCGCGGCGGGCTGTCACGCCGTCCGTCCGTCGATGTGATATTGATAAATGTTGCCCATTGCCCTCTATCAAATTTAATATTTTTCCGATTCTGTCCAGTGCGTACCTAGGCATAAAAAGCGATTTGCATTATAACCTACATAACATTGTATAAATTCGCATTCGAGTAAAGTTTCAAGCCCGGGCGCTTACACATTTGCATTAATTAATTGCTTCTGCCTCGTCACCTTTTTTAATATTTCTGGTTTAGCGGTGATTTATATCGTGCCCGTCACGGTTAGCCGGACGATCCCGCGGGTCGGTGTACACGAAACTCGCTCGAGGGTCCACATTATTGGATATCGCTTACAAGGGACGTATTTGTCCGCTAGACAGGCGCCGATCGTTTCATCCCCGTGAAAGGAAGTTAAGTCACAAAGGAGGCCCACTTGCGAGTTCACTTCGCAAAAGGAGATCGACAAAAACTGTCGTCTTCCGGTGAGTAAATAGCGGCAGTCCATTAGAGCGGAGTCGGGTCGAGGGTAACGTGTTCCGAACAAATCGAATCAGCGGGGGCGAGGCCCATTATGCAGATTTTCCATTAGTGAAAAACTCAAACAGAGCCGTCGTGCAGCTTGGCGTCGCTTCAGTGCTCAGACGCTGCGCTTCTTGACTTCATGAGATTATAATTCTTACGTGACTGTGACGCTTTTACAGAGTTATAATAAACGTTATCCCATTAGCGTGTAATTTTTTTATTCGAAGAGAAAAGTGATAGCACGCTTTGACGCCGACTAAATACTTATTGCGGTTTTTAATGAAAGTTAACAGGGATATGACGACGCGTTTGGCTCGGTTTGTAGACACCTGCCTACTGAGTCGGCGGTCCCGGGTTCGAATCCCGGCCGGGGCAAATATTTGTGCAAAATATTTGTTCTTGGGTCATGGATGTTATCTATATATGTATTTATATATTATGTATATCGTCGTCTAGTACCCATAGTACAAGCTTTGCTTAGTTTGGGACTAGGTCGATTTGTGTATGATTGTCCCTTAATATTTATTTATTTATTTATTTATTTATATCAAAAAACTAAAGTAGTAATATTGTTTCCGTCAATGTTGCTTGACAGCACATGGCGCTTTGCGGCACTTATTATGAGTATAAGTACGGTTTTTCTCCCCTAACTTCTTTATTATTTCTAAATAGGCAATCGCTATGCCGCTTAATCTAAACATCCCCTCTTAATCTGCAGAAAAAACCTGCGGAATCGTCGCTTTATAAATCGATGTCCTCCCTCTCGGCTCGTTTTTTGGTCTTTATCTTCGTAAATTTTAATTTTACGGATTGCTAGTTCGCTGTTCGTACCGTCAACGTCACTGTAATCAAGATTAACGTCGACTATCTCGTGTAGCTGTGTTGTGGCTCCATCGATCAATGACAGAGCGTCAATTTGACGCCGCGGCCTCGCGGAGGGCCGGACCCGGTAAACACAGGGCCCTGCAGGATCACCTGAATTTCAAACAGAAACTAAAATGGATGGGCTTTTAATTTACTTAATCGTCGATTTTTTTTTGACAAATATTTTGTATGGATGTTTTAGCCACAAATATGTGGGAGCAATTAGAACCGTTGGCATTTATTGCGAAATATTAAATAAGGATTTAGCTTTTGCCTTTTGTCTTTTCTTCAAAATGGACCGCGTAAGATATCTATGTACTCTGCTCTGACCGAGTCCCTAGATTATCCTTACCCGAAACGAAACTCGTAAGTGTGTTTGTGGGTTTGTCTTTACTACGCGTTTGGGGCAACTGAATGACAAGTTCTTTTTTGTAGAGGTAGAATATCATCCAGGAGTAACATTGAGATTAATTATTTCATATCTTGGAAAATGGGCTGTCCTTAATGGCTTAAATAAAAAAACTCTATCTTGGGCGAAGCTGTCGAAAATCCCTTGTTTTAGATAAACTAGAAAATATGAAGCAGTAAATAAGCATCTAAGTAAGTTTATGATGACATTAAAGCAAAGTTTATGCAGTGTTAGAGTACCCACAGGAAAACTAAAACTACGTAGTCGAAACAACTTTTCATGTCACAAAATTGTGGCGATAAAGGACATTTGTGACATAATTGGAATGTTTTCACGTGCCTTCATACATCATTCATACTTACATACAAAACTCCATAAATCAAACGAAATTATTGACATGGAGGATCGTCATTACAGCTGTAATTTTAAGCAGGTCACGCAAACATAAACCAAACACAACACCTGAAATAGTTATTTATGATACAAGTGTGTAAGGTAATTTCAGGCGAGTGTCATTTTTAATCACGAGTGAGAAGCGATATGCATCGTCCGAAAAAAAATAGAAGATACTATAATACTTACAATTACTTTTTTGCATTGGAAAGAAAGTATTTTGCTTTTGATTAATCCGGGAAGAGGCTGATGTTTACATTTTTTACTTCTTAAATAACATTTTCCGGGTTTAAATTTATTGATTTGTCATCATCACTTGAATTCGACATTATCTTAGCAGATTAGTACAGACAACTTCCAAATAAATAGACATGAGAAGAAATGACGGGGTTATTTGTAGATGCGCGCTCGACATATGCTATGCTTTTCAAGCATTTTTTGCATTGTAAAAATATATAATACTTCGGTATAATTCAGGTACCTAAATTGGCCCCCGATTATTCGGGTATTGGTAACATATCGGTATCGATGTTTGAAAAATTTCTCTTGCATATTATATTATGTGTATATAAAATCTAGATAACATGCGTTAGAAATGCATTTTTTAGCCGTAGGTAGGTCTCAGCGGTATAGTAAAATTCATCTTATTAGTACGCACCAAAAAATCTATGTTTATCTTAATATTAACTAAGAAAAACGTCTGGATTATCCATACTAATATTATAAATGCGAAAGTGTGTCTGTCTGTCTGTCTGTCTGTCTGTCTGTCTGTTACCTCTTCACGCTTAAACCGCTGAACCGATTTAGTTGAAATTTGGTATGGAGATAGTTTGAGACCCGGGAAAGGACATAGGATACTTTTCATCCCAAATAAATTTAGTGTTCCCGTGGGATGAGCGGGTAACACCGTGGGGCACAGCTAGTAATTTATAAACCATTGCTAATGAGAAGGTTACTTTTCGGAAGATATATTGAAAAAAAAATAAACCTTAGTTATACTAAGTGACGCAACTATCGAAGCTATCGGTTTATGAGTGCCCTTTGTATCGATCGCCATGTTTTTGATCCGCATTGTGCGGGCCCATCGACGCGTACACCCGACTTTATAAATGGATGTGGTTGCATGTCGGCGATGAAATGCCCATTCAGCCAACAAACATACAGAGGTATACAGAAGGTCCACCACATATTGTAGTATTTTAAATTATTTTTAATAATGTTATTGTTTGCACATTTCGTATCGGACCCAGGAGCCCGTCTGTAGTCTTAAGACGACGTAAAAGCGCCATCAATTAAACCTAAAGGGAGTCTGCTTCAGTTTCATTACTTATACAAAGGCGCTTTTAATCACATATCTGATACTTAACACAAGGAACACTTGTCTCAAGATCTCTCTCACTATAAGTTATTCTTATTATCTCGGCAAGAGAAAATACAAGCCCGTTCCGTTCCTATGCCAATTATATATTCGTTAATTGTCATAATTTCAGGAGGTGGGTCGTCTTTCTTTCACTTGGTATTACGCCAAGGAATGTATACCAAAGAACTCACTGGTCATTTAATTCTACAGGCGATCTTCGACCGGTACATTGGCAGTCACTTGACGATTAGAAATGAGGCATGACTGCGTAAATACGGTAATGTGCTAACTTTTGAGGTACGCTGTGGGCCTTCTGTGCCTTGTCGCAGTAAGGTAGGGCTCGTGGTACTCCGCAGTAACGCAACGCCGCTCTATTTGTTCAGGACAGCGCCAACGGAAGTTCGTGTGCGCGGATCGAGGCTCGTTTCCGACATGGCAATACCATAATCAGTACATTTACCCCAAATAACCGCGGTGTACAATTGGTGTACGCAAGTTTTACTGTAATTTGTATGAACTCTCTCACCGGTCAACAGCCATTAAAAAAATATATTTTTCTGCACTGCATAAATCGTCTGATGATGTATCAAGCAAGGACAAATCAGACCCAAAATAGTATCCTATTACGGAATTATGTACCTACCTTATATTATCAATTAAATATGAGACAAATTCTTTTATAAATGATAGAAATTGGTAAATCTTAACCGTCACCGCTCGACCTCGTTAAAGAGTAAGAAAAGTCATCGGCGAGGTAACCGTAAGCTCTTGTAATTAGATAATAACGCAAACGGGTCGAGCGGTTTCAAGTTATCAAAATACTGATGTTGATGTTTTTACTGTGTTACTGACCACCGATACGCGATCGCGCCGCGCAATATACTGCACCATCTATCATTCTATTTCTATGACTAGCACTAGTTAACCGAAAAAGGACTTTTAAAAGAACATGACGTTTCCAATTTTCAATATTTCACCAACAAAACAAGAAGGATGCAGTAATATCAATAAAAAAATATATTTAGAAATATACGATCAATATAGAAATAACACAAGAGCGAATGCTAAAATAATATACATAAATAAAACGTTTACATCGTAACTCGGTCAGCTACTTCTGGCTAGGATCTATTTATGATCTTACATATTTTTAGATACTACACGTGTAAAATCATCATTTCCGTATCTCTCATTTTCGTAAGTTCAAAATCTCTTTTGAAAATTAGTAGCTGCTCTTATTGTCAATTGAATATTTTGGTCGTTTTGTGATTAACTGGGAACTACCTGGTTACAATACACCTTTGTACCGTCAACTTCAAATATTTTTTAACAATAACTTATTCTTGGAGTAGGTACACCAACAGACAGTGGATTGTAGTTTGCCAACGCCGTGGCAAATTAAGAATTGCTGCGTTTGAACGTTATCCACAGTTAAGCATCTCAAACTCGTATCCCACTCTTTATATTCGAAAGCATTCTTGTTCTCTATGAAATAAAGTATTTATTTCCATCCAGTAAAGGAGATAAGAGGTGTAGGAAGTAAGCAGTAAATTTTCGCGACACCTGCAGAGAGCGTAAATTGTACGTCGCGTCGGCTGCCGGGCTCATACTGAGTAATCGGCCTTACGAGCACTGCAATAAAAGCTGCTTACAAATATTTACACGGAAAAATGTCGCCGATGAAATACTTCGCGAGCAAACCAACCTTTTGGAGGGTTTTAAATGGCGACTGGGTAAGACATTTTAAGTGCATTCGTTGACTTGGTGTAGAATTTTCAGTTGGTTTATGCAGATAACATAGTTGTGCCCACGAAATTATCATAATGTGTTGATTGAAGTCGTACATCGAGTTGATAACCTGATTAGCTATTAAACAGGTTATCAACTTAACTATAAACTTCGGCTATTCAGACTGGGCGAAATAAGGAATTTAAAAACACCCAAGCGAAAAGTTTATCTAACAGTGAAACTGTAAAGGCGTGAAATAAGAAAGAAAAGCGAGCGCAGCAGCGAAGTAGTGGCGTTGAATCGGAGGCGGCGAGTTTATCTTTAGTGTAAACTTTCATTCGGGGCGCTAAGCCGCGGATTTAAGGCTTACGAGGAGGTGGAGCCGTGCATTTCAGATGAAACTACCCCAGACGCTGCATCTCTGGTTCGCGAAATCGATATATTATCATTAAAAAGCCCTTGACCCTCAAGTCTAGACAAAAAAGGGATTCCTATTAATATTAAGGTTGTACCTAAAACTTAAAACATGAATGCTTTGGGAATAATATTTAAACATTTGTAGCCAAGGATTAAGGACAGATTAATAGAACCCGAATTAATAATCGTTTTATCGAAATATATTCATAGTGTATAATTGGAGAAGAGAATTTCAGTGGAAGCCAGAGATAACTCGAACGTGAATTTCAGAACAAGCGGAAGTTATCTAAATCCGATTTGTACTGAATCACATATATTCGTCTCAGTCATAGACTTGTACTTGCATATCTGTGTAGATATAGGTAAAATTTTTAGTCATCTAGCTCAAAGAACAGTTCAGAATAAATACCTAATGTATGATATATCCCTGTTTGTTATATACAAAGATTTGAGCGGGAATAGGCTACACCTACATGTTTATGTTGGAACATAGGGTTTTATGTAAACCTATACAAACTCATTTGTATATAGAATAAGGTTTTCTATGACAGTTTGTTTTTATGTTTCTTATGTCGGCCCATATTTAGTCACAATAAATTACTTGAACGGAGCACATGCTTTTTATCTGGTGATCCCGAAAACTTCCATCAGTTTACACATTTGAAATTGGGATATAGTAGAGTTGCTAAGCCGCGAAATTGTGCGCATCGGGTTACAAGCATGAAATTTCTACCACACTTAGAGCCTTCCGCGGTGATTATTTTCAGATGTGGAGGGAAGTCAGATTCGTCCCCTGCGTGGTGGGAGAGCGGGGTGAATAAGACCAAGTACTGCTCCTTTTCTTTTTTTGATTACTGATCAGTTAAGGCTATTAGGGCTTGTGTGGCATCGTTTTCGTGTAAAACAGATATCAGCAATTAATTTTTTATGTTAATATTTAAGAATATTTTGGCATAAAAATTTGGGTACATTGCCGAAAAGGTAATAATCACTACAAGTTTTTTTTATTCAGAACGATAAGTTAGTTAAATATCCTGAATATTTACAATTTTAAAAAATATCACTAAATAGCAAACTTAATCTTGTTTTTAAAAATGTATACATACTGGGCACATCTCATACAAAAAGTACCTTGAAAAAAATATTGATGTTAAGCTTAGCGTGCGTGCTCTATAGTACATTTTGCTAAGTCACGAAATTGTGTGCATCGGGATACAATACAACCACGAAATTTATACCACAGATAGAATATTCTGCGGTGATTACTTTCAGATGTGGAGGGAAGTCAGATTCATCCCCTGTGCGGCGGAAAAGCGGGGTGAGAGTGTTATTTAAGAATAGTTTGGTATGAAAATTTGGGTACATTGCCGAAAAGGTAATAATCACTACAAGTTTTTTTTATTCAGAACGATAAGTTAGTTAAATATCCTGATTATTTACAATTTAAAAAAATATCACTAAATAGCAAATTTAATATTGTTTTTAAAAATGTATACATACTGGGCACATCTCATACAAAAAGTACCTTGAAAAAAATATTGATGTTAAGCTTAGCGTGCGTGCTCTAGTACATTTTGCTAAGTCACGAAATTGTGTGCATCGGGATACAATACAACCACGAAATTTATTTTTTCTACTCCAGTACTTTTTTCTGTCATTTATATAGTTACTAACTCTAATATAAAGACATAAATTATGAAAGTCTGTAAAAGTCTATACTCTACTGCTCAAAAACACACTGCTAACCGATGTTATAATGTCGCCAAAAAACCATCACTTAGTACCTCAGATTACATGATGAACAGCTGCATTCAAACAATTTGCAAATTAAAAAAAAAAACTTTTGTACTAAGGCATTGGTGCCAACTTAAAAAAGAAGTTTTATCTTCAGTGCATGGATGTTTAGTATAGTGAACGATACCTTTATGTATAAGTTAAATTTTTTTGACAGATGTTTAGTATGGTGATCGTATACCTTTATGTATAAGTTAATATTTTTTTGACAGATGGATGTCAATAAAAAAAAAGTTTATCAGAGACAATTTTTCTTTTTAATTTTGTTGATTCCAAGCGGGAACATTTAATTATTTTCTTTGTTGTTTATTTGCATTTTATTTATGAAATGTCGAGTCGTAGAAAAAGTATTGTATGCAACGTTGTATAAGTAGGTCAAAAAACGCTCGTGGCATCTTTCTTACGATGTTCGCTGCGCTCACATCGTAACCCATGCCACTCGCGTTTTTTGCCCCCTCTTATACAACGGTTGCATAAAATACTATTATACCACAGATAGAATATTCTGCGGTGATTACTTTCAGATGTGGAGGGAAGTCAGATTCATCCCCTGTGCGGCGGAAAAGCGGGGTGAATAGGACAAATGAGTCCTCTTTTTCTTTTTTTATTACTGATCAGTTAACGCTACTAGGGCTAATGTGTTATCGTTTTCGTATTAAACGTCGAGATTAGCCCGTGTGCTCGTGATACATTAGCAAAAAAATATTTTGTTTTAATTACATAAATTTGTTTTTCTAGACGTATTTGGTAAATATCGTATGTAAAAGCTTGTTAATAATCATTATTTAATGTATTTAATGAAGCGAAATAGGATGCGTTCGGAGATTTACGTTGGTATTACGCCGACGTAAACATATATTTTGAGCTACTGTTTGTAGGTATGAGAAGTGCCCAATATGCATATATTTTTAGAAACTAGATTAGATAAGCCTTTTAAAATAAAAATAATAATTTAAAAATGTTAGCGAAATTTAACTAATTTACCTCACTGAATAAAAAAACTTGTTGTGATTTTCACCTTTTCGGCCATACACCCATATTTTTATATAGAACTATACAAAAATAAAATAAAAAATGAATTTCTGATATCCGTTTTACACGGAAACGATACCAGACAAGTCCTAGTAGACTTAACTGACCAGCAATAAAGAAAGAAAAGAGGTATACTTGGTCCTATTCACTCCGCTCTCACGCCTCACAGGGGACTTCCCTCCACATCTGAAAATAATCACCAAGGAACACTCTATCTGTGGTATAAATTTCATGTGTAACCCGATGCGCACAATTATGTTAGAAAACAGCGGACTAACAACTCTACTAATAGGATAACATAGACAGATCCCCACGAGATATCGAGGAAGTTAGAAAAACATCAGCTTATTGATTTGTTACAGAAAATTTCAAGATAAAAATATAACGATTTTGCGATGTAGGTAAAAGTAAAGCTAGAAATACTTAATTTACCTAAGACTAAAAAAATAGTAAATCACTGAATAACTTACAAGCCTTTCAATACAACTCAATTTAAAAAGATGTTGAAAACGAGACGAAAGCTCCAACAAAGAATAGAAAAGACTGAGTTGAAAAACAATCTTGGAAATTCGCAGCACGACCAAAGCGAATGACAACGAGTAAGTAATGGAAACTCGATTTATCCAAGTGGACGACCCTAACGAGAGGACCACTCTCGATGGCCGCAATGGCGGACGAACACGGAAAAGGCGGGATAAAGGATGTGCCGCGAAAATCATCTTTTGTTACGGGTGCCTCTGTGGCCGCATCTATCCAGAACATGGGTCACAATATATATTAATGTTATTTTATTTATGCTCTGTGCAGAATTCTGACATGTACAAAAGCTTGCTATATCGAATCTATTCCATTTCCACGCTCTAGTTCGCATTACGAATTGTGTCATAACATAATCATTAAGATACGCAAATTAATAATATCGCCTAATAGCTCTTAGTACCGGTCGGGTAGACGCTGTAGCTACGTTACCCGTGATCCTATCCTGAGCCGTACACTGTTATTCTGTATAGTTTCTGAGTGGCATAATTTGAAAAAAAATCTGACCTAATAAAAATACCAACTCATTAATAGTTGCTCGTAGAAAGCATATGTATAGCGTAGAGTATAAATAAAATAATTCACGTCACGACACGTGAATTGTCACTTATTTACATAGTAATAGTCTGAATTCCTATCCACTATACGGAAGAGGAATATCTATTAATACTCTTTTATTTACGCTCTCGGAATTCTTTGAACATAAATCAAGAACGCGATCTCAAGGCTCGCGCAAAAAGAGCTGCAAATTTACAAGACATGTAGCAAAACGTTTTGACATTCCAATCGTGATATTCCGAATTGTATCAAAACGCGGGTGGCGGGCGAGGAATAAATTCGCAAAGAATCGAACTGTACAAGAATATTGCGGGGTGGCAAAGCCCGGTGCATCGCAGCCTCCGTGCACTGAATAGGCTAACTTCGAAGGAACTGCTTTATTCATTAGGGAAAACGACGGTTTAAGTACTGCTCAAGCTTGGAGAATACTTGCGACTTTTGATCCCGGTGAAAGGCAAGGCTCGTTTAATGGGAGTCAATGAGGTGCATAATTAACGGCAAGAAGCCTCCGATCTGGAGCCACAAAAGGTAGTTTTTATAGCTTGGCGCTAAATGATATGTTCTGTACAGTATGGAATGTGGGGTCATAGTCTATGTAAGTCAATACCTATCCTTTTTAAGTTTCAAACTACAAAATGTTGAAAAAAATACTGAAATATGTTGAAGACCAGACTAATTACCTGTTTTGATATAACAAAAACGGTAAAAACCTATGAGCAAACCGATTAAGCATATTGTACTTAATCATGTTACATTGTTTCGAAATCATAAAATATATATTTCTGAGTAATTGAGATGAAAATATTCTCATTATATTTAATCGTTCGTAAACAATGTGGGAGACCAAGATCGTTATCACACTCATCACAACGTAGTGTTAATAATTTTGGTATCTGGATGTTGTTAAATAACATAATTTATTCACTTTGGCAAGTGCTATACCTAGATTAATTTCAATGTCCTTTCCAATCCTACTGAGCCTACTGAGCCGACGGTCCCGGGTTCGAATCCCGGCAAGGGCAAATATTTGTGTGATGAACACGAATATTTGTGCCTGGGTCATGGATGTTCTATGTATTTAAGTATTTATTTATCTATATAAGTATGTATATCGTCGCCTAGTACCCATAACACAAGCCTTCTTGAGCTTAATTTGGGATTAGGTTGATTTGTGTGAGGTTGTCTGATATATATCTGATATATAATGTTGATCAACCAACATTTATCGAAGTTGCATAGGATATGAACTTTTGCAGATTTCAATTATGGAAATGAAAATTCCCTGACATAAGTTTAAATTGCGCCATGTTATCAATGATATAACAATTCAACAGGAAATACTTTGAAAATTATACTAAGACATAACTCGTCAATGCGGCCCCTGGTTTATAACTAAGCATTTGATAATTTACATAATTTAATTGTTTTTATATTTAAGACCGTACGTATAGGTAGTTACATGACGAGTCTGCGGCCCGGCTCGAGGAAGTGAAACAATAGGGTTGGTGGTTAAATACAAACCGAGAACGTGGACAGCAATTATGCGGGCCTTTACAAAACTTTCGACTTGTGGAGTTTTGGCACCGGCCCGCTGCGGCACAATAGCACCTAGTTTTACATGCCAAATGGACCTAAATACATCAGGGTTTAAGAACAAACAGCACTGCGTGCGTTGAATTTAAACAATTAATGTTAGACTGAATTTCCAATGTTCTTTAGCATTACGGTACACCGTCGTTTTACAAGAACTTCGTGAAGTGTGGTGCGTCAAAGTGAGTTAACAGAGAGACTTTTGAACTTGCATTAATGGTTCTGGCAAGAGCGTGGGAAGAATTGGAGCAGTGAGTCGGTGGCTTTTCTCGGGACTAAAGGCAATGTTACTTCAAAGTCGCCGGGATCGGGTGTCGGCCGCCGGCGGCGGCTTACAAGTTAATGCGCTTTTGCGACACTCAAAGAAATCTTGCTGATTTAGGTACTCCATGTTGCGTTCTTTACCTTACATTTTTCTTTGATACGGTTCTGGCTAAAAGATGGTTATTTCTATTTCTTTCAAGAGGAATGCTCCGCCATAAGGTGTATCTACTCAGAGAGGACGCTATATAAATGAAGGTAAACCATAATCAAGAACGACACGATTGGCGATTGTGTGGTGTATAAGAAAATAATTGCTTGTACAGAACGCGTCAAAGGGTCCGGCACGGCCTCGAATGTGGATTGCCAACACACATAATAGCCGGTAGGTATTTAGAGGTGGGTGTATAACATAAAGGTCCGGTTTTTAGACCCAGATTCCTGAAGGTCCTGCAGGACTCCACATACAAGCACATTAAATGCCAAGATCGGTGTCGGAACTTTGTGAGCATACCTCTAATGCAAGATGTGTCTCGTCGTTAGTAATACATATTGCAGCAAAAGAAGCAACTTCAAGTAGATACCCATTTAAGTATATAATTGAATGTACATACTCGGCAAACATTCATCAGCTGCAAACCCTAAAACATTCAAAAACATAAGTAAACACAGCTAGAAACTGAATCGCTGGCGTTAATCGTATGTATGATCATGATCTACAGTAACTGCGGCTTACTTTGCCCATATTCGAAGTTTAATTTCCTTGAGTGTATCGAATTTAAGCTGCAACGATTGCGACTGAGTTTAATGACTATTTTCAAGAGTGTGCGCGGCTAATGGCGACGGCGGGCCACAAGAGCGGCGCCCGATTGGCTAAGTTAGCATTTGGCACGGACATTATCCATTCAGCACCAATCAGAGCTCGAGTATAGCTCTCAAACGCTCCTCTATCCTGCATTCAATTATACAACTAATAAGCTTTGTTTATCTTTTGCTGGCTCTGCTGCAGTTTGCAGCTCTCTTGTTAGTTATTACAGCGATATTTCTGTTTTCGTGCTGCACGCTTTGTGAGCTTTACTTGCTTATTTATTTAACTGTACAGCTGAGTAAAATTTCGCAACTGTACTGATTCAGGTGTTGTTTTCATGCCTTATAAACACTGCTCTTGAAATTGTGCTATACCTAACCTACCTGAACAATAAAAAACAACGGCTAGAAAAGAAAATCTTACGGAATTTGTTTGAAACATAGAAAGAGTCTAATCAAAACAATATTTTTGTAGTTACATAAATAAAGTTGTGATCGCTAGATTCGCTTTCTCTATCGATGTAATAAATACAAGAGAATGTATGTCATTGTATTAATCGGGAGGTATGATCGCGGAGCGAGTCACGCTTGCATTGCCGGGCCAATAGGGATTCACACGGCCCAGAGTGCAGTCGTCGCTACCAATATCATAAAATATCCTTTACGTATTACAATAATCCCATCTTGATGTCGCGATAAAGCATACGGGTTCGCTGTTAGCAATACTCGACCTTTAAAACCTTATTGTATCATGATGGTTCACAATGTGTACGTTCTGTCTATTCGAACCCGGGTAGCTCGGATTTTTATCAGTTATAAAAGTGAGAGTTTTCATCAAGTAGACTTACGGTAACATTTTTTTAAACTCTCATTAAAAACAGAATTAACTAATAAACTCACTCTTGCAGATTAACTAGTGACAAAATCCACAACAAACTAAGGCACCTCGATGCTGCTGAAGTATAAGAGTTGACTTTCTCTCTTCCTAATACAGTCCCTATCCCCATCCTGACTGTAGAAAATCCACACTCCTATCATGCTTGTCTAGCACGACTATGCTTAGCGACTCTTGTCTCGCGGCATAGCGTCACCCATCACTCTCTCACAGTACTGAAGAGAAAGAGATAGATAAATATCTCGCGCGAGAAAGAGTCACGTATCATAGATGTGCTAGGTGCTGTAATCGTAGGCTCGCCGGTGAACGGTGCTTCGAACCGGAAGGACATTTGATCATACTGGAGCGACAAATATAAAAGGGAACACGAAGGGATCCTGAAGCGAAGCGTGCCCTGTCTAAGAACAGAAAGTTCCGGTCCAGGATTGTTGTTTCAAACAACCAGACATCAGGATTTTTGGACAGACAGGAAGGTTGCCATATCGATAAACTCACTTATCGATGCTTTTCTCCTATACTAGTGACCGCTCCCAGCTTCGTTTACAAGAGTGTACGCATTTCTTTTGTAAATATACTTTCGGAGACGATGATGAAGTAGATTATAGGTTATGAGTACCTTTGCACTATGACATAATAGTAGTTATTAGTTATGGAGGACGAGAGCTGAAAATCGAGCTCAGTGGCGTGCCATGGGAGAGGCCTATGTCCAGCAGTGGACTGAAACAGGCTGATGAGGATGATGATGATAGTAGTTATTATACAAACTTTTTTTATAGAAAAGATAATGACATTTGACACATTGTTTTCGTTACAAAACAATGTGTCAATGCCATCATTGAATTATATTTTTATAATCAAATCTTAGAGCAACCACTATATGGAAATCTCTATCTGACACTAAAAATTTCGACGTCTGTAAACAACCCTGAACGAGCTCCGTCAAGTAGTAATGTGGAAGCCAAGTGCTTCTGTCATTCAGCAATTACCTGAAACCAAAGAAATAAGTAATCGTTATTGATAGTTTTACGAAGCATCGTTTTATCATGAGCATGGGCGCATGGTATTAAGAACAGTTCGAATCTGGTTAGGGCTAAAAAAATCACTGTTTCTAT
The DNA here is from genome assembly GCA_905147355.2 of Apotomis turbidana. Classification (NCBI taxonomy): domain Eukaryota; kingdom Metazoa; phylum Arthropoda; class Insecta; order Lepidoptera; family Tortricidae; genus Apotomis; species Apotomis turbidana. The sequence goes on along the minus strand of LR990285.1, from coordinate 20,988,108 downwards.
CTTTGTATTTGTAATAAAGTAATTTTTACTATTTCGTATCGCATCCTCCACCACCAGTGACTCCAACTAATAAAATATCTCTAAGCTTTAGACTAGACGGTATGAGTATTCAAAATACGCAGTCTAGACAATAATTTATGGACGGCCATCTGCGACTCTACCCTTTTTCTCGAGCCTTCTGTACGTTAGAGGTTGCATTGGAAATTATTTCTGTACTAGCGCCGCGCAATGTTATACCCGTCAGCCCACGGGAACCCTATATTTTATTCCGATTTTGGATTAACACCCAGGGAGTCAGCTCCCTTCATCCCAAGATTTATCAAAATTAGTCCACCCGTTTGAGCGTGAAGATGTACCAAACATACACATAAACACACTCACAAACTTTCACCTTTATAATATTAGTGTGATATTAAAACTTTGAGTCTAAAAACTCACGTAAAATATTTAAACTGCTAATCAGTGCTGAAATAGCGGAATAATTGGCGCCTACAGATAAAAACACATGGGCCGTAAAAATCCTTTCTCCTTTTTGGAGTCGTTTTACATATAACAGGTTTAGATGGCCAATATAACAAAGAGATACCAATTAGTAGTTGCGATTAAGTATTTATCTGTTTTATAGGGGTGATATTTATTCTACAGAATACATATTTAAAATGTAAAACTATAAAGACGAATTAAGTTTTTCTTAGCTTTGTTAGCGTTGCAATTTTAATTTTGTATACAGCTTTACACCCGACAATATTTGTGGCCAGGAAAATCAATTGTTTCAAGAATTGCTTCCAG